>VFLP01000020.1:0-484382 GCA_007182795.1 Xylaria flabelliformis | reverse complement strand
TATGCTAATGGGCACTGATATCGATTTAGAAGAAGAGGCAGAATATATGAACAACCTAGAAACGAGAACGGGTTTCCCACACCTACCTCCCGGCGGAAGAGATAGTTTCTACGGCGCTGGCCCGGCTAACCAACCGGCTGAGCCTACTGATATAAAATCTCAAGAGGAGTACGCCGCCCTCGCTGCAGATCGTACCTGGAACGAGGCAGCTCAGCGGTTGGCCGTCACTAGGAGTCAAGAAATACGCCATCATTTGCTGGAACCGGGCCTTGTTCATAAGCGGATGCATGAAATAGCCCAAAAATTCGGGCTCAGCCTTAATCTGGATATGAAACCAGAAGGCCGGAGCCAGTATATGGGAAAGTTTTCTCAACCTGTCGACTTTCCCAAGCCCGAATTGAGGATAGTGTTTCAACCCACTTCTGATGGTACAAGCTCAACGGTTAAGACATGCGGATCATTTATCCCTAAGGAGTCATACTTGGTCGATCAGATAGCGCTGCTTTCAATAGGAACAAAAGAGCGCCTGCAAGACTTACTGGGCGACGCAAATAGGATTGCCGAGACGCGCCAGAAGAGTTCGCACGGTATTGTATCTATGGAATGGGCTGATGTAGCGGTCTTACCCTCGTCGAAATCGAATGGTGTATCTGCTGGGGATTCGCGGACAGGGCCAGGGAGTGCAGTCAGCCCCCGCACCAATCCGCTTAAGCGTATGCAAGCGTCGCTTCAAACATATAATAGCTTACTTTCACTAACATGCACTCCAGGGCCATCAGATGAGATCAGCAACAACGGGCTTCCTACACCGGTCTCCGAGGCACCTCCACCAAACCCCATCGTCGATAGTTTACTAGAATTGGTAAAGCAGACGCAGAGCGCAGAAGAAGGTCGTTTAAAGAATCGACAAAAGAGACTCGAGAAATCGGCTGAGAAGGAGGGAGCGGAAGCTGGTTCACGCAGTGGGTCTGTTGCCCCTGGTACTCCAGGTTCTATTGCGCCTGATGGGGGAGATACCAAAGCGTTATCTAAGAAAGAAGGCAAGAAGGCGGCAGCAAAGGCGGCGGAAAGCAGCAGCGGTACAACTGTGAACGCGACCCTTAGCCTATTCACAGGAGGCAAAAAGAAAAAGTATTCATGGATGAGCGCCGGCAGTGGGGCCAACACACCGAGGGTTCCAGGTACAACTGGAGCTCTTGCCGGTACAGGTGGTAGTGGTGCCAGACTTGGACGTGGCCCTCTCACCAAAAGTGGCGTTCAACATGTTGGACAGATTCGTGAGGACTTGGAGAAGGGCAAGAACATCCAACTTCGAGACTGGATTGTTGTCCTGGAAGACCGGGGCATGGACCCACGAAGCCTACAGATAATCTATGGCAACGTTGATCAATCGGACACCGGCGACAAAACGGCTACAGAGAAATCATAATCACGGACGTTCTTCTCGATCGAGGAACCTAAATATGAGGGAAAGCATCTCGACAACTTGTCTCACAATAAGTCCTGATAGTGGATATCCTTCAGCTCCTGAAATGGAGCATGCAGCACGCATATCTTGCTAAAATGTATTGAATAATTATTTGATCCCATCCAGCCAGGCGTTGATATTCACGGGGCACAAGGGGGCAGGGAACTTAGCTTTTGCATGTTGATTTATCTCGCTTTGCTTTCTGTCAAGGAGAGTAGCGAGCAAGGGCACATTATTGTGTAAAACGCCTTGATAAGGTGTCGAAAAGGAATTTCCCGCGTTGATCTACTACCTACCAACTAGTGTTTGACCGCTGCCGGTTTCGAGGATTCAAATCGTTACTCGAACCCAATCGGGGTTGTAGCGCTGTGTTTTCCGATTGCGACCATAGAATTAGAAGGTCACAGACATTCGGTCAATACAGAAATATAATAAGCGAAACCAAAAACTTCTGTCTGGTGTCATGCAGAGTGCGATGTGCAGTGAAACTTGCCGATACGCCGGGAGTGCCAAACCCCGACATTCGCTCCATTTGACTAGAATGTATGGAAGTAGGATTGTTCAAAGTAATCGCCAGTTGAGCGGCCACATTATCCAGCAAAACCACATAGCCGTCATATCTAGGTGGGTAGCAATCACTGTCGGACCGAAGTGGAGTAGATGTCGACATCGGAGAGTCCCGACTTGTGCCGAACGCTTCATTGCTGATTCAACTTGGCCGTGTCCATCCTGAACGACGACTCGTCCAAGAAATACCTATTGCACTGACACAACTCTGTTAGTTAAACACTTGGAGCACATGGCATCCTTATAATATCGTTCTGCTTTAAACTTCTGAGTAATTCTCTATCACAATATATTGCACAGCAAAGAGAATCGATAAACAACCAAGATGGCAAAGGCGGTACGTATAAGCTTTCAATTATTTACCACGCTTAAGATTATAAGAGTAATGAAGCTAATTCGAAGGAATCGTTTCACGAGTAACAGGCCGTTGGGCAGATATGCTCTTCCAACTCGATGACGGCGAACCTCGCCCAGTGTGTGAAGCTCGTAGGCCAGGCTGCGAGCGCTGGTGCTAAGGTGAGGAGAAATCTTCGCATCTTTGTTCATCATCTTCATCGAGGGATCCTCGATCTTGGCCGTTGAGTCTATTATTTCGATTTGGTTCGTGAACCGGGGTCATACTAGATGCCCAGATACTTGAAGATTACGCAGCACATTGTGTGAGCTTTTCAAAGGAAGACCCTGTCATAACTCAGTCAGGACTTCGGAACAGTTGCACGCTGAGGATAGGGAAATTAGCTGTCCATGAGATGCTACTAAAAGAAACGTTGGGATGTTAAAGACTATAGCTCGGTCAGGTCATGTATATGATGGCGCAGTATTCACGGACCAGGATCTCATGTATATAATCGTCTTCATATCCAATGCCATGACACATCAAAGAGTCAAATGGTAAACTAACATCGTCCAGATCCTCTTCCTACCAGAAGCATCCGACTACCTCGGGACATCAGCACAGGAGTCTCTATCTCTCGCGCGTCCCGTAGCAAGCTCCCCCTTCGTCACAGGACTGCAGACCGCAGCAGCAAAGCACTCGATCGGGGTACACGTCGGGATCCACGTGCCCGTGACAGTAAAGCCCATCGACAACGCATCAACAGCAAACCCAGTGCTATCGTCGATCCCGCAATCCGAAGCAGGAAACGCCTCCAAGACAACCAACACCGACACAACGACAAAACTCTACAACCGCACAATCTACATAACACCCACAGGAACCCTACACTCCTCAGGATCCTACGACAAGCTCCACCTCTTCGACTACGCCTCGCTGCGAGAATCAGCAAGCACGCAGGCAGGGTCACGCCTGATCGCACCGATCCCGTCGCCCATTGGACGACTGGGCAGTCTAATATGTTTCGATCTCCGCTTTCCGGAGCCCGCGCTCCATCTCACCACACACTCCGGGGAAGGTGGGCCAGCCCAGATCCTGCTCTACCCCTCAGCCTTCACGGTCCCGACGGGCCGCGCGCACTGGGAGGTTCTTCTGCGCTCGCGCGCCATCGAGACGCAAAGCTACGTCATCGCCGCGGCACAAGTAGGCGCGCACAACATCGATGCCTATTCTCCTTCCTCTGAGAAGAAGCCTCGTGTCTCCTATGGCCACAGCATGGTAGTCGATCCCTGGGGTCGTGTGATCCTGAAGATGAAGGGCGTCCGCCCGGACTGGGATGGCGAGGATAGTAGCGACGCTGCCGAGCCGGGTGCGGTTGGGGAGCTCGGCATTGTCGATATCGATCTTGAAGAGTGGGGACGTGTCAGGGAGAAGATGCCGCTGATCCGAAGGACGTAAGTGCTCTTTTGTTATTACCCGTTGCACGACAGCCAACTCACCGAGCCTTTCACCATAATATTTACTAATCGTGTGGTAGTGATGTATACCCAGAGATATAGATAGACTCTTAATTCAGAGTCGTAGCAATATTAGATTGTCACGGAGTAGCAGAACAACCAAATAATTAGGCTTGTAATCATGTATTGTGGCGTGGCTTGAAGATATAACCAGTTCGTATGAAGTCGCGCACCATTCTATACGAATATCCATGATTCAAGCCCAACTTGTTTTTCTCTTGGTTTGGTACCATCGAGACCCAATTGCACTGTTCCTTGTCCCCTTCAGCATGCTATGTGGATGAGCCACTTCCACCAGATGTCTTTATGATACCACTCAGATACTCCTCGAGCCAAACCAGCCGCTGCTAGAACATCCTGATATGCACATAGGTTGTGCTGGAATCATGCTAGAAATGACGATACCTAACGCCGTGGCCATGACCACTACGCCAATTTTGCCTCACCCGCCCCAGCCGCTGTATTGGCTATTGAGATATTGCAGAACCCGCTTGCTTGAAACCCACTCCTGACCATAAAAATGAAAACGGAATTGCGCGACTATCATACTAATACAACTGTACAGTTATCGCGGGAGAGAGAATGTCGTTACTCGTTCGTTGGGTGAGGAATCAAGTCCCCAAACCATCGAGGACTGAGAGTAAAGTCCGAGATGAGTGGGCCATTTTGAGCGAGCAAAAGCCCGGTAACGAAAAACGAAGTCCCGGGAACTCTGTATAAGATAAATGGCCCGAGGCGTGTGCATCAAGTATCACATCATTACCCTAGCCTGACCTCAAGAAATGAAGAGGCCAGTCGAAGATTACTGTGGAGGGTTAGGCTGAGCAAAGCCACCCCGACCGCGAGGGGGACCACGACCACGGTTACCGCGTCCTCGGCCACGACCCCGGCCACGGTAGCCACCACGATAACCACCGTCAACACTTCCCTGCCCGAATGTTTCCATGTTTTTGCGTTGTTCCTCTCCGCGCCACTCTCGCCCACCAGGCTTCTGACCACCATTCTCAGCTCGCTCTCTAGCCTCACTACTGATATTGTCGAAGAACGACTTGGTTTTGTTGTAAGCACCATCTTCGGGTTCAGGAGTTTCAGGGGCGTCACCGTTGGGAGCCTCACCCAAGGGCGAGCCACTGACGGCTTCCCTTGCGAGTTCTTGCTTGTTAAACTTTGCGTTGGCTGTCTGGAAATCGAAATCGGCATCAGGAACTTCAACCTTGGACTGAGCACCGCCGCGGCCTCCACGACCACGACCCCTGCCGGAGCTGCCTCTTGTGGCAGCGTTCACTCTCATTTCATTTACCTTTTTAGTGAGGTTATCCATGGCGTTATTTATCGTGCTTGGGCCAACAGTCCCCACGGCAGCACTGGGGTTATCCAATTTAGCCATAGCTACAGCCACAGCTGCTTTGGCAGCTTGCGTAGCATCTTTGAGAGCAGCAGCACTCGGAGGGCCATTTGATGAATCAACCACAGTTTTAATAGATGCAGTAGCAGCTATAGCCTGAGGGCCAGATCTTGATAAGATAGCTGCAGGCATCGGTACAGCGGGAGTAATACGGCTACTCCTGGGGCCGGTCGGAGCCGCCTTCGGCTCGGCATTGCTCGTGATAGGTTTGTTCGCTGAAAGAGAATCGGCGGTAGCTTTTACTTCCGCAGCGGAAGGCTTTGATTCAACGGGAGGGGTAGGCGCTGCGTCTTTCGAAACAAGTTGTGGTGGAGGCTGTCCAAATGTCTTAGGTTCCGTAGGTAACTCAACCGCAGGGATACCTACCGGCTTTTGCTTATCGACACCAGCACCAATGGGGGTCGGTTTGTTATCTTGCTGTGGGGTCGCTCTCATGCCCGGCCCAGGTGTCCCTGGGGCTGGAGGTCCTTGAGGTCCCGGAGGATACCCGAAGTTATTCCAAGGACCAGGGCCACCGGGAGGGAACCCTTGACCAGGAGGAAACCATCCAGGAGGTGGTGGATAGTGCATACCATTGAAGCCTTGGCCGGGTCCTGGGCCGGGACCGGGACCGCCACGTCCCCATTGACCGGGAGGTGGAGGATAGAAGTTAGGCGCGTAGGGATTCTGCGCGAAGCCAGCAGGACCTGGAATTTGACCAGGCGGGCCAGGAGGAACTGCACCGGTCGGCCGCGTGCGAGCCTAAATCCCACAATTAGCTGTTAGCAATTACCAGATATAAAAGATATCGGCATATCATTGAATCTCAATCCAGCGTAGATCAGAAGGAAGGCAACGGAAATATCAACACGGGGTTGTTTGCGCAATTCAGTAAACAATGGTTTACATCCGAAATATTTCATCATAAAGGATTGAGGACCACGTTTTTCTCAAGTAAATGGAGAGTTGAGAGGAACTTACGCCAACAATTGCAGGGTCATCAGGAACCGGGGGAGGTTGGTTCTCTTTGGGGGCCGCGGGGGTTTGCTCGATACGCAGGTCTTTCACGTCGCTACCTCGAAAAACGATGTACTCGTAAATCTGCTCCGAGGCTGCCACCTCGTCCGAGGGGTTTCCTCGTCGTCCCTCCGTGCCGTACGACTTGACGCTTTCCAGGGAAACCGTCGATTCTTCACTATTTATCTCGTGGAGAATACCTGAGTAACTTATCAGAGTACGTCAGTAGCTGCAGCGAGAGCGACTAGCACTCGAAGCGCTTACCGGATATCGCTCTTGGATATCAGAGATATCCGCGAACTAGGCCAAGATACATTAGCAACCCCAGTTGACTACAATAGATGATGGGGGATGACCACACACTTACCCGAGAAATTCGGACATGACTGAAGAATTGTGCGCTTCAAGCGCAGTAGAAGAAGAATGGAAGGAATAGACGAAAGAGAAGAAGGATGGGTGAGGTTGCAATTAAAGACGGAGAGGGCGCAAGCACCGATTGGTGTTGTGGTTGGTAAGATGCATAGGTAGGAGAGATGTGTGGGATGGGAAAAGCTGTTGGTGGTGGAGGAGAAAGAAGGCTGAAAATCGCCAATGCACCAGCCATTCAAATTGTGGCACTAGTTAGCGCGTGAGACTACCTAAGCGTGGAAGCTGCATGCTGATTCACCGCCCGGCAGAAATACGGTAGCTCATAAGACTCACTACCGTACTACGTACTTGCACCCAAAACTAACTGTCAGATACCTACCTCCAAGGCAACTTAGAGACACAAATGATGAATCTCTTCCTTTAAAAATAACTTCATAAGACAAAACTTAGTGATATTTGATCTTGCGATTAAATGTATATTTTATTACACCATTACTTCACCAGCTCGTTCTTATCTACTGTGGAACGCAGCACTCGATAATGCTCTCAGATAAAGCCGCAGATTTCCCCCTTGACTGCTTCGGCTAGAAGAACCGTCACAATCATAATATCGTAGCATATCTCAGAATTCATGCTAGTCAGACATGCTGGTGTCGGATCCAGAACTACTTGTTGGTTCATCTGAAGTTTCTGCCGCGTCATCTTGTTCCATGACTTGGCCGTCCTCTCCCTCAGATGATTCCGCACCCGATTCATAGTTAACAAGCGTTGCCGCCCTTCGCTTCTTTGTTAATTTCTTTGTGCTCTCTTCTTCTATTATATACCCCTCGCCTAAGCTGATAACGCTTGCCGGCAAGACATAGATTACCGGGAACTCAACAATTTCTCTATCGGCGAGAAGAGTAGCTAGACTTTCTGACGGGACCAGTGGCAGCAGCCTTTGGGGCTCCCTAGAGGGACTCTTTTGCTTCGGAAAGAAGAAGCGATACTTGTGTTTTGCCGTATACGGCCCGTCTACATCCTCTGAGCCACTCCAGGAGCCGTTCGTATAATTCTGCAGCGGGAATGGGGAGTCTTGCCAGGTGCTTGTTGTTGGGTCTTGCGATCTTTGACCTGATGCTTTCTGTTTTCGAAGTGCCTTCTTCTCTTCGACTCGCTCGTGATCGGTCAATCGTCGTTGCCGGTCATACTCCAATGCTTCAGCAAAGGCGACGCAAAGTGGTGTCTCGTCGAGAGCCTTATGTAATATGCGCTTGGGTTGTGGTGGATTCTCTGTAGTAGTAGAGCACTTCGTGTCCAAAACAAGCCACTCCACTTGCCAATTGATCGTTTTGGTTCGTCTATTCCAGCTAGATTTGTTCTCCTTGGCACGTTTCATGCCATAGGGTAGCGAAGACACATGTATTCCGAGATGGCGCAATCTGTTTATTGCGTTTCTGTCCCACTTCCGCGGGCCATCGTCAACGGTAGTCCTGCCTCGGCTCTGACCCTTATTTAAACGAGCCTTCTTGTGTGGCGGAGGTTGGGATCCTTCTTGGGGGATAATATCTCTGTCTTCTCGCAATACCCGTTCGGCTCGTTCGACAGATCTCTCGATCTTGGTGAGGAAGTTATAATCGTGGTCGATACCAGCATCGGTCTTAAGCTTGTCCAGCGAGACAAAGACTGTAGGATCGCGTTCGCCGTTACATGAAGACCAGGTCTTATGTTTCTTTACACAGGGCAGCGAGCAGGTTCGCGCTCCACATCGTGGGCATTTGTACCTTGGTTCTTGGATGCGACAAATGGTACAGAGGGAAGTCAATAACGGATCCGCCATGGTCTGCGGCCGAACGCGACGAATTCCGGGCAAGGATCGACGATGCGAAACAACGGATAGGTCTTTCCACTGAATTCAAGAAGCACAGGCTCTCGGGCGAAAATACTGAAGTGATGTACAGTTCGACAGTGCTTGCCTTGACTATCCAAGTTACAAGGATACAACAGATAAGGTAAACAAATAGATGAAACCCTAAGCGAGTATGTAGGTAGAGTTTGTGAAAGGCAACGCTCGGAGAAACCTCAGTTAATGCTAGCGAGAATGCTGCGAATAGTTAATACATGGATTTGCTCGGTCGTAGTCTGTCGCAATCGATTATTCTGAGATTGGATGCTGAGGTACTCTGTATCGACATCATTTTCAAGAGACAGGGGTCCTTATCTTATCGATTAGACTCTCAACGTTACTGATCAGTAGCTTATCGGATATCAAGCTGCAAGTGTAGTGCAGGGGGTGAGATTTCATCTTGGCTCGTATTGCTTTCTGCACCAAGTGCTAAGTTAATGAATGTATTTAGGACTACCTACATCCTACATGGCAACACACAGCTGCTGCTTCGCCTCGATCTCGTTCAGCTTATCTATCTCCATACTAAGGAGTTTCGAGGACGCGGTCGGGCCCTCGCGGGCGTAGTTAGAAAGGCAGTTACGGCGTGCACCAACCTCGATCAGCGCCAAACAAGACTCGTGCCAGGCCTTGTTCAGGCTCCGATATGAAAAACCAGCGCTGGCGTTATCTCGCCTATAGTCTTGTCTATTGATAGAAGAAAGGATGCCCAGGCCGAGTTACTCCCGTTCAAATGCACGGGCTGATTTGGGTCTGCGCCCATATTTAAGCAATAGTCTAATCATGTCAACATCGACGCTTGGAGCGTTTCTAACAGAATGATACGGCATTGAAATGGGCGTTATTATTCGTAGCAGAGTGCGTAGTCTAACAGCGGTCTGCCCCGTTTCTGGATGTTGCGTTGATCTGCCTGCAATTTGGCTCGGACATACTTGACGAGACGTGCTTGAACCATTAAGGCGAGAAAGTTGCGCTTTCCGCCTTCGTAGTATTCACCAAGGCCACGGTTGGAGACATCGCGGGCATGATGGCTGTGGACTTCATCCAACTGATCGAGGCACAAGACGAGAGGAGGCTCGTCTAGCTTGCTCCTCTGCTCTACTTCATGAGCATAGTATAAGAGTTCATCTGTAAGCCCTATTACCTTGTTCACGAAATCGCGATCGCGAAAACTGGCGGCAGGGAGTGCTTTAAGCATTCCCTGCAGTACACGGGGAGATGATCATCAGCCCTTACTTTGACATGACGAAAAAGTCCGAGACCCTCCAAGAGAAGTATGCGCTTACTTTTGGAGGACATTCTCAATGTTTCTCCGAACCCGCTCATCTAGATTGCCTAGGCGAGATCGCAGAGCCTGGATTTCGTCTTATTTCAAGAGGCTTTGAAAGACGACTGGCGCGCTCTCCAATGTTTTCGAACGAGCTCCATGAAATGGTCCCATCGCGTACATGTCATCTTCATTTCGCTCCTGCTGGTGTTCGGCGTTTTGCTATCGATATCGACTAGCAGAGGTGTTTTCTCACCGGGTCTTCTCATTACTGAGTCATACATGGTTATAACTTGGATCATCTTTCTCAACGATCGTTCGTCAAAGTAGAGGGCATGATTAATCGGGACTGACTGTCCAGGAAGGCAAAGGGATAAATTATTAAAAGGGGGGAGGTGCTTTTCCTTTCACATTGGGCTAGTCTTGGTTAATACCAGTTCTAATCCTGAGGTGCTGATAAATTCCAATATAAGGTAGGTATATACAGGCTTATTGTGTCGGAGATAAGCCACTCGGCCATTTGGCGGAGGTCGATTCACTCATGCAGTATGTATGTCTTGCATGTGCATGTGCGTCTCTCATCCGATAACTTAAGTAAGTACCGAAATGTACCAAAGTGTAGGTATCATGCTTCTCTCAGTCTTGCGAACGCAGGCGAGATGAAACGCGGCAGGTACTTCGGGATACAACCTAGGTAGAACATATTATGGTGGGGTTGGGAGTTGAGACTTTCCGATCTTTCTCATTCTTCTTCCCGTCCCACTCACTCATGGCCAACCGAACAACCCAGCGGCTGTTGCACAACAGGCACGTTGCGAAGCGTGTGGTGGATAAGAGAACTCGCTAAGTCGATGGCGTCAACAGGCAAGATGCCGGTACCGCCTTAATTTCATCGGTGCCCTTATCAATCTCGAGCTATCCCAGCCCATGTACATGCAAGTATTCGGCCGACGATGAGAAACTAACGTAGTGACCTACCTAATAATGTTTGGTAAATGGAGCGAGATCGATTTTAGCTGACAAAACCCACGTTGTCATCGTCATTTCCAACATCTACATAAAATCCCTGATCTCTCTTTTCATATTTACGGGATCTTTTGATATTATTTTTATAACCTTTGCGCTTCCGGCCGAGTGAATCCCAGTCATCATGACGACAGCTTCGACCAACGGCGAGGGGCACTACGACCCCACCAAGATATGGACAACCCTCCTCACCAACCGCGCATACTTCGGCGGCCTGCTGGTGCTGGACCACTCGCTGCGCAAGTCGCGCAGCCGGTACCAGCTTAAGGTCATGGTCACCCGCGATGTCGAGCGTGACGAGGAATACATGCGCGCCTTCGCTGCCGCAGGCATTCCCACCATCGTCGTCGACAAGATCGAGCCCGCACCCCGCGACGGCAAGGTCAATCGCGGCACCTGGGAGAAGCTAGCACCGTGGTCTTTCACCGAGTACGAGGTAGGTTGTCACGCGTAATTTGCTATGCTTCGCTGCTTTTTCGTTGGGCGCATTCGTCCAGAATTCAGTCGTTATTAGAGAAATCCGACAGTGCGCCGGCCCAGTCCACTCACTATCTGAAAGCCCTTTGCAATATTGCGATTAAATACTGATAGTAGATTGTGTGTAGCGCGTCGTGCTCCTTGACAGCGACCAGATAATCCTTCAGAATATCGACTATATGATGGAGTGCGAAATTCCCGATGGTTGGATAGCCAGCACACATGCTTGCACCTGCAACCCGCGCAAGCTCCCGCATTATAGCAAGGACTGGTACGCTGCCTATGCCCCCTTCTTCCGTATCTGTGTTCAATAACAAATTGACACCTTGAGCGCAACAGGATACCAGAGAACTGCGCCTTTACCGCAGCAAATCAAGAAACAGGCGAGCCCGCCCCCATCACAGAGTCGAACCCGAACAACCATCATCTCCTCAATAGCGGCACAGTAGTGCTGCGACCGTCGAAAGAGCAATATGATGCCCTGATCGACGCCATGAACACACATCCCGACGTGCCCAACATGATATTCTTCGATCAGGACCTCCTAGGCATCATCTACCGGGGCAAATGGAAGCCGCTGCCCTACGTATACAACGCCCTGAAGCCCATGCGCGATTGTCACGCTTCGCTGTGGCGGGACGAGGACGTCAAAGTCCTGCACTATATCCTGAACAAGCCCTGGAAGAGTCGGACCTACAACAACGACCGCATCGAGAGCACGCACAAGCTCTGGTGGGACGAGTATGCCGAGGTCGAGAAGGAGTGGTTAAGTAGCCCGAGCGAGGAAAAGAAGACGCTATGGCAGAACGTCGTTGTGCCTGTCGTTGCGCAGGAATAAATGCCTCGGTTCTTGAAGAAGGACGTGGGGATACTAGGGGAAGAGAGTGAGTACCTGATCTAATGTTACCATTGGATAGATCGTTACGCAAAGTGTGCGCAGGTTATATGTTCCAACTTAGACTTGTAAAGCAAGCGGCGTTTTGCAATAGCATACTAGTAATTTGACCAAGTCTGCAAGATAATTTTGATGGAACCCGGTATTACATCTGGCTTCGTTTGCAAGTTGTTCAACTGCGGTATAGTATGTCATATTTGTTACTCAGCTCACAGGGGGTAATGCACTCGTTTCTTTTTTTTAAGCCTTCCTAACTTCCTAACATTCTGGCCCTTTCCTTCGCTTACTCCTGAATCTTCGCATCGGCCTTGCTGGGCCGCGTGCCAAAGATGGTACTGCCCACCCTAACCTCATCACTGCCCATAGCAATAGCGCCCTCAAAGTCCTCACTCATACCCATACTCAGCTCCAGGTTGTCCACCAACCCGAGTTCCTTCGCGACCAAGTCCCGCTGCTCCTTCAAGGTAACAAAGTCCTCGTTCTCGTTCTCGGCCGTCGTAGCTACGGACCGCGCAATGGCGCCAATGGTCATCAGCCCCAGCAAATGTAGGTTCGGTGCGTCTTTCACGGCGCGGCACAGTTCCACCGTCTCGGACCCGGGCGCACACCCCGACTTGGAGGCTTCGCCTGATGTGTTGACCTGTACGTGGATGTTGAGCTTTTCTGGGACCTCGGAAGATGAAGAGGAAGAGGAAGTGAATGCTGATATGAATTCTCCCCGGTATCGGTCTAGTAGTTGGGCTTTTTTCAGCGTGTCTACGCTTGACACACACCAGAGGTTGGGAATCTTGGCGAGGTTCTTGCAGTGGCCTATAGACTTCGTTAGTGCACAAAGGGCGAATGTTGTGGCAAGTATGTATAGAGAGAGAGAGAGAGAGAGAGATGGAAGGAAGAGAAAATGAATCCTCGACGTAAACCGCATCCTAATCTCACCCTCGTTCCGTGCAGTGAGTAGCTCATCACCTGGTATTTATACGTCCGACGTATCCAAGACCAGTTCTCGGGCCGAGAACAATACTCCAGACAATTGCTAAGAAACACATCACTCACCAGACTGCAGACCGCCGATGAAGTGCCACCGGATGTTCCTCGGCAGCAACTCAGCCTTCTGCGCCAGCTCCTGTGCATAATTCTCACCGAAGTGGAACTGCGGCTCGATGCCCGACTCTGGCTGCGGCTGCGCGAGGGCCAAGATGTCGTTCGCGGGCTTCAGCTTCGACACGGCTACTAGCCGGACCTAATTCTACATTTTCAGTATATATATATAGATTCGCCAGCATTTTATGTGTATATGTCTGGTTGCCGAATGCAATCATGTGTGTCATATATCAAGCAACCAAAGTCCCACTCACATTGCGGCCCTTGCCGACGGCAGCGATACGTTCGCTCACGCTTTTGATCTGCGACGTGAGGGCCGCGGCTCTGGTGGGGTCAATCTTCATTTCTCCGACGTCTGTCATCGTATTGCCATTAAGAAAAGTGTCGTATAGATGATCGTCAGCCCG
Organism: Xylaria flabelliformis; assembly: GCA_007182795.1. Taxonomy (NCBI): domain Eukaryota; kingdom Fungi; phylum Ascomycota; class Sordariomycetes; order Xylariales; family Xylariaceae; genus Xylaria; species Xylaria flabelliformis. The sequence goes on along the minus strand of VFLP01000020.1, from coordinate 470,671 downwards.
TGACGGTGAGGTGAATTAGCATGGGAGCGGAGACCTTTCACTGTGTGCTAAGGCGCTATGCGTTGATACTGTTTATGTACTGTATACACACTGTACTTGTAAGTCGATGTTTCCCCTATTGCGTTGATGGCGCCTCACCCAACAGGAATAACTTCGTAGAATGAGCTTGTTTGATTTTGTTTAAATACTATAATTTTCTATCCTTCGCCAGTTTCTAACTCGGTACTTGCCTGCTAACTGCTACACCAAACTATCCTACCGTGATACCTGTGTCTGAAAGAAATATCTACTAAGACGTCCGAGATAGAATAATAGAGATTCACCTCATAGCTTGTCTGGTGTGAGATTATAAGACATGTCAGGTTTTAGTGAGTCATATATAAATTTTCAGTCCTTGTCTTGGATGGTCGGCTGTTCATACCAACGTCAATCAACATCAACCCTACCCACATTTTAAAAATCTGTGTTGTGATGAGCTAAATGGGGGTGAGGGTGCAAATTCGGAGACCATAGGTAAAACTTCATTGAAGCAGCGTGATTAAATGTTCATACTCGAGAATTTGGGCCTAGGGCCTCGGTACGAGCTGCTTGCTCGGCGCCTCAAGGTCCTGATCACTAGATAGAACAAGGATACCGTCCATCCAACAGGCAAACGATGATCAATAACGAGCAAGCCAGATTTACAACCACAAGCTTTCATATCCATTCGAGTAGACCAATACGTACAGCAGTTCTGTCCTTCATTTCTTCTCCCGTGATTTTTTGACATGAATCCATAATTCAAAACCAAGGGTTGTTTGTACAGAGCCCAGACACGTACCAGTTCTGATGTAGCTGTTAGTCAAGGCAAGTTCAGACTCTTAAATCTTCAGATTCAGTTGTCTCTCCCTAGGCCCCTTCTCGCCAGCTTTCGTGGCTGTCAAGTTAGCCAATGTCTCCAACGCAAGAAAGAGGCTCTTTCTGTGTTCGTCAATCATATCTCGCTGGCTGTCGAGAAGCTCCTGCTGGATGCGCACCAGATTCACGGCAGAGTCCAACTTCTTCTTAATCCCGGCGCATTCGCAATGGCATCCGCCACAGTCATTCGACTGCAAAGCACTTCCCATGCTAAGAACCGAGTTCCATAGTGATACAACGGCAACCCGGACCACGCTAAACGGATTCTTGATCCTGGGTGTCGCCGAAGAAACTACGGCTGGTGCGCTGGTCAACATACCCGGCGAATCGGCATGTACAAGTGGACACAGAGTATAAATGTTTCGGCGCCCTGTGAAGGAGCAATACATGATACCTGTCATGACATCTTCGGTTGGTGTTGATAAGTCAATAGTGTTGGTACTTGCGCCGACTGGAACACATGTTGTACATTTGGATATTAATGCAGTTGTAGTTAACGTCTCCAGCGTCGTATCAGTGATAATACTGGTTATAGTGACAATTACGGTATGCACGACAGTAATTTCCTCAGGGTCTTCGAAGGTGGTGGTCGTAGGCATAATACCTTCCGGTGGGTTAGCTACCGATTAATGCACACAGAACTTTTCTTTGGAACGGAAACGAACATACTTTCACGACCTCGGATGTACAGTTCATCTTGTGACGCAGTTGGAGTTGGCCAAACGAAGGCATGGGAGTCTGCGACCGGGGTGGCCGTCGCGGTAGGCCTGGTGGTAATCGCGCTGTGGGCGATTGTGTCCTTCGATAGACCATACCAGCCAACTGATTATGTGTCAACAGCGAGATCGACTTCAATTGCGCCAATCAGAGTTACTGACCAACGACAGAACCGATAACAATAATCATAAGGACTAGAAATATGTGGCCGGCAAAGCGAAACACCGCAGGAGAGACCCGGGCCTTCTAGTCTACTCATGAGGACTGTATTAGCATTCCATATACCCGCCAGGGATTCCACTGACGTCGAGACATACCCCGAATCTTATCCTTCAAGCGATCAAACTTCAAGGCCATGATGGATTTAGGTTGAGCATTCGGCTCGGTAACAGGCTGAGAAATGATCTTCTTCCCAACTAGAGTGGGTGATAGTGTACATTTTCGGTCGGCGAGGAATACATGCTGGTAGGCAAAGAGGAGTCGACGGGAAGGAAGTTCTGGTCTTAAGGAGTCCGGTGAGAGTAGGGCCTGTGGTGATAGTTGCATATTGTTTCGCGTTGTATCTTGGGGACTAACACTACCGTGTTCGCCGAGTGAATAGGGCGATGGTGTGTGTAAACTTTCCATCTTGTCGCAATTCGTGCAGCGCGAAAGATAAAAGCGAATAAGATAATGGGATTCATAGGAACGAAGGAATGATTGGTCGCATATAGCGTGTAGCTAAGCGTTCAAACTCGCATGCAATCGAGGTAAGGCCTGAGCTGCTGAGCAACCCAGGAAAACAAGGTGACTCGAAGTATTAGACGAAACACCTAACTTGCGAGTTGGTGAGTCAGTCTGATATGGAAGGGTTGCACAGTAATCAAAAAAGCAGTAGTGAGGGAGGGGGTAAGGTTGAGAAAGACTGACTGAAGGCTAGAGCGCGTAAACAGAGCTTGCGCAACTGGTGATATACGCTTACCTCTTTGCTAGCCAGCAGGTACGTTGTGTACAAACCTAAAGTGGTAGGCATATAAGCTCGGTAGACAGAAGAATCGAACTGTCAAGCCTTACTTTGTTTGGTATGACTGAACAAGACCTTGAAAAAACAGTGCCCAGTAGTTAATGTTACACGAGGAATAGGTATGCCATTAACTCAAACTACCTAATCCTGTATTGTTTAGGCATCTTGTTGAATTTCATTTATCCCACGGGCTCCATTATGCTGGCGTGTTTATTCACTTGTATACTGGCTTATTATGTTCAAATTACCGTGGGCTACCTATGTCACCAATACATTACTGAAAGCATCGGTAATCTCCTGTCGCGTAGGCCCTTCCTGGACCATAGGCACCTTTGAGACTCCCGCAGATATCCTTTGCTCCATCAACTTCAGCAACACAGCGGGCACGCTCTCGTCCGTCGCCCGGATAGTAAGTCGGACCATCTGTAGTGTGTTAGCTAGTATGATCAAGGTTATATTTCATGGCGAGACCTACCTGGGACGAGTAGTTCGGTTCTAACCGCAGCAAGCAGCCGAACTTACCACCCTCAGAAGTATGCAGAACGCTTGCGCCAACAAAGTTTTTCGTGTTTGGATCGACTCCTCCCAGTATTCCCCATCTGAATCCTTGAAGCACCTTACGAACAAATGTCTCGTGAATCTCTCTCGTTGCTTCTTTTCCGTTGGCAAGGCCGATAATTGCTTGAGCTTCACGGGGTGCACCGCCAATTTGCTTCCACCTCTTAAAGAAATCGTCCGCAGATAGCTCAGCTGGATCCATAAACTTGTGTGCGGTTAATGGTAGCTTTAATGTAAGTGCCTGTAGAGCTCCTGCAAGATAGCTAATTCTGACAGTTGGGGCCTTGCTGAAAACCTTCTTAGACTCAAACATGATAACTTGTCGCGCCTGTCCTCCTTGAGATATACTGCTCTCAGGCAAACTCTTGACGTCCCAGGTCAGGTTGGTTTTCTCGCTATCATCCAAGTCTAATGTAGTTGTGAAGGAGCTGATAGTGGCAGGCGTCTTATTCAGGAAATACAGAATGAGACAAGCCATCTGGCCACGGTATTCGGATCTGACACCAACCTGGAGCTGCCCATCCTCGAAAAGAATCCCATCAGCTTTGAGAAGCAGCTTGTTATATCCCGGTTCCCAACCAGGAGACAAATGAGCAGCACTGGCCAAATTCGGCGCCTTCAATACCTTTTCAGGTGTCGGCCCTGCGTTCATATCAAGCCCAGCAAGGTCATTAGAGTGTCCATTGGTACCGTTAGTAGTGCCATTAGCAGCTCCATCGCCGTTTGTGCCCAAATTAGAACTGAAAGCCCTCTTGAGCCCTGCCTGCTTGGTCATGTTCAACTCTGAGCTATCGACATTGGCATCTTTGCCGCCCACGACCCATGTCCGCTTATCGCTCGTACCGGCGTGCTTCGAATGAAGCCTGGACAGTAGTGCAGACTGTCGTTCGGGGAAAGGCGGCATCTCATCGCAAACGGTTCGAAGAAGGTCGTCCGTGGGAAGACTTGCAAGAGTCAAGTATTCGCATGCCCGCTGCTGAAGCTCGGAATCTAAGGTATGGGAGTAGAGCTCGAAGACGTGAAGAAGCTGTGGCTTAATCTCGGGAAACAGGTTGACAAACTTGATGAATGAGGATAGGATCATCGCCCGTGTGCTGGGAGAACACGCGGAAAGTTTTCCAGACAACGCCATGAATTGCTCAATTGGACTACAGCCTTTGTCCTCGGCGATCAAATGGCCGAACTCGCCCAAAATATACGCACCAATCTTCACCAATGTTTCATGGCAATGATCTTGCTTGACGTGTTGCAGAGTATTCTTGGCTGCGTATACCTGTAATTCCTCATTGTTCGTCACAATCTGGATAACGCGTTGCCAAACCTCGTCACTCAAATGATCACCTGCAACGGCCACCAGCCGCAGTGAAACATTGATATACCACTGAATGTCGGTAGCGTACTTCTCCGTCAGAATCGCAATTTTCAACGCCATCTCCTCACGTATAGCAAAATCCGCATTCTGCAGATACTGAAGCAGCTCCGCTACAATCGGTCCGGAGTTGGTCGAGTCGCACATACTATATAGCAAGTCAAGACCCTTCCTGCGTACGCTGATATCCCTATCTTTGAGTGAGCCCAGAATGACCTCTTGGTGCTGCTTGATAGGACCCAAATTCTCAGCTCGAGCGGCAAGATGTGTCATGGCCTCTAGGCCAAGATAGCGAACATTCGTCTCTCGAGAAGTTATAAAGCGACCAAGTCGAGACGAAATTTGTTTCATCAAAGCATGCTCGGTATCTAAATGAATGATAAGGTTAATCGCTTCAAAGAGGACAGCATTCTGAGCATTGTTCTGTTGCACGTTCTTGTTCGACTCCATGGCCAGGTTCAGTATCTTTTGCAGCGACTCTCTAATCATTTCACGAACGTGGCTGTCCTCTGATCCTCGAGTTAGCGACACTCCCAGATATTTCGAGGAATGACCTACCTGAAGGCGAAAAGTATTGCAGTAGACGAAGTAATTTGACCTGGATCCAGGGACAGGGAACCTTGTAGTACAAGTAGTCATTTGTAAAGTCACCATCAACAAGCATCCGCTTAAGCCGCGCTGCTGCTTTGACATATGCGCCCTTGTATTGGTCTGGGTTGTCTTGTGCGACAGCCATCACCAGAGATGTCACTGATAAGGCTACACCGAGGTCGGCGTCATCCATCAGCGATATTATACGTTCTGCCCACTGAGGCTGCATTATATCGGGGTGTTTTCGGTACAAACGCAGGAGAGTAAGCGCAGCTTTCTTCTTCACGAAAGCCTTGGACGTGCTATGATTCCGGTTAGTCGTGGTCTACGGGAGCGGAGAACACGACGACGTACGGCGAGATCAAAAGCCTATGGACTTCGCCACTCAAGGCTTCTCCCATCTCCCTGCCTCCCACGTTTGCGATCGCATGCAAAGCCAGGCAATTAAACAATTCGTTGTGGTCTAAGAGGTCCTTTCGTATACTATTGACGACCAGGTGCAGCAGCTCGTGTTTCTCGTGAAGGAACAACGTCATCGCCAAGTAGCCTATCTGTTTTTCGGAATACTTGTTCGCTGAAATGAGATTGACCGCTTCCAAGTGTCCGAAGTCGACGTTCCAGCCCAGGATATAGATGTACAAGAGCTGTCACGATTAGAACAGGAGCAGAGCTGTCGGCGGGAGGGCATAGATACCTTGCAGACATACTTCTTCTTGTGATAGCCACTCAAGTTACCATCTAGATGCACCAGGTTAGCATGCGCACACTGTTGCCTTGAGAGATGCAGCCCATAGCCGGAACACACCCTTGAACTTCTGGCTGTGTCGGAGAAAAATACGTCAGCATTCCACTGTCCAGAAACATCACGGCGGCGGCTAGTGGCACGAACCGAATGTTTGCCAGTTCTTTATTGATTCTCTTCTCCTCCAAGTCTCTTGCCCGCGCATTCCTCAGATCGGCGATAAACTGGACAAGGCCGCGCATATTCGAATTGTTGTTGCTGGAGCGGCCGAGAAAGCCGGATGCTGCCGAGGACGCCATGGCGAAGACGTTTGCGACGACGAAGTTGGTTTCCTAGGAGCCCAGTCGATCTCTCGATATCCCACGCTCGCGCTCGCGTTCACCCACCAACACACCGCCACTCCTGATGAATAGGTATATATATAATGGCCGTAAAAGGGCTCGGGCTCAGGGAAGGTCTCTATCGTCCAATTCCAAGAGGTCCAGACAACGCGCTCGGTTTTGCGCCTCTCATGGTAGGCCAGGTCAGTCCACCAACATGATCAAGCCGGGGCCCGCCGAGTCGATGGTTTCCGTTCGCGAAGGAATGGCCGGGTGTTGGAGTTAGGTGCGTAGGGGCTTTAAGGGGCCAGGGTTCGGTAGGGGTCGTCGTCTGTATGTAGTTATGTACTAAGTAAACTGTAGCGTACTGTGACGAAGCAGAACGGGGAACGGGGAACGGGTATACGGCGAGCGAGCAATGCTGTATATAGATTGCGAGGTCACCTCGGACTTGAGGGTGGAATAGTAGTGGCGGCCGGACGTTGCCCAAAGATTAGCGAAGGATCAATAAAGCTTAAAGTAAGTATGGTAGGTATTGGCAATTTCTCGCCTCGGTCTTCTGGAGTGCTGCAGCTTCTTGTCCAGGTGCGAAGGGCCAAGTCCCGTCTGTTGTGCCTCTGTACCTACCTGATAGGGAGGTATTGGCGACTCCGTGCACTATGACATTGCTGTTACTGTGCGGAGTATACATAGGTAGCTAGCTAGGTCGAGGTTCAACGGTCCAGAGCCCTAAGTCCGGTAGTTATCTCTTATCAGATAGCGCGTAGGTGGGAAGGACTTTTGTAGCTGTAGTAGCTTAGCTACCTACCTACCTACCTAGGTAGCCCCGACGTCACCACTGAAATAGATACCAGTCAGCCAGTAGGAGGTACTGTAAAAGCTTCGCTCAGTCTTCTTCTTAAGACTGTCCTGATCATTATGTGACTGACCAACCTCCACAGAGTTTGGGAGGATGATTTCCACGGCTCACCGAACCACACAAGTATGCCGACACATTTGTAGTTCTAGGCTATCACCGTCTATTGCGCGCTGGACGCGACGGTCATATGCCTTCCAAGCCGCGGCGCCACCAGTCCACCAAGTCTTCAACCGGCGCACGAAATGGTCGCAGAAGGAGCGCGCTGCTCGCCATGTCGAGAGCAGTCGTACCGCCGACTATCTGAAGGATGAAGTTGCAATCCGTGTTTGCGAGAGATTGTTGGTAGGTTGTTGATCCCTGCCTAGTTGGTGCTGTGCTGTCTTGTCTTGTCTTGTCTCAGTCGACGATCTAATCCAGCGAAGGATATTAAACGCCGCTATCCTCGCGTACTTGACTTTGGTGCCAATTCATGCAACATCGCGAAGGCCCTAACGCGCGAGAACCCCGACCCAAACCCAGAGACGTCCATCTCAGACCCGATTGCAAACAAGATAGACCACCTCTTAGCCGTTGATTCGTCCGAGGGTATGCTCTACCGTGATGCCGACCTCGACTTCAACAAACAGATTAACATGACGAGGGAGGTACTTAACAATGAGGAGACCCTGCCCTACGACGCTAATACATTTGACTTGGTCCTCAGCTCTCTGAGTATGCACTGGATAAATGATCTGCCTGGCGTGCTCGCCCAGATTAACAACGTCCTTAAGCCGGACTGTGCCTTCATTGGTGCCATGTTTGGGGGTGACACACTTTACGAGCTCCGAACCTCGCTCCAACTAGCCGAACAGGATAGGAGAGGTGGTATCTCACCTCACGTCTCGCCACTAGCTGATGTGCGTGACGTTGGCGGACTGCTTGGGAAAGCCGGTTTCAAGATGTTGACAGTGGACGTGGACGACATCATCGTCGATTATCCCGATAGTTTCGCCCTGATGCAAGATTTGCAGGCCATGGGCGAGAACAGTGCTGTTCTAGGTAGAGAGATGGGGCCAATTCAGAGGGATGTGCTGTTGGCCGCAGATGCAATCTATCGTGAGCTTCATGGCAATGAGGATGGTACATTGCCAGCAACCTTCCGTATGATTCACATGATTGGATGGAAAGAGTCAGATGATCAAGCACAACCACTGCCTCGTGGAAGTGGTGAGATCAGTCTAAAAGATATTTTAGAGAGCAACTAGATATAGATATCCGGCAATCGTTGTTTGACGCCGAGTGCCAGCAAGTCTGCTGCCCGAGGAGGCCACGCCAGCCTCTCGCTTTTCCCTTTTCAACCCGGCTGAAATGTATCATTATTGCGCTTCTGATAACCTTATATTGAACCATCTCGGCCTTGGTAACATAGTTAGCATGGGGATGCTTGCGGAATGTGTAAGCAACCGCATTGTACTTATGGTTTTAATGATAGATCGTATATATACCCATGATCATTGTAATCCCCGTTATGCAACCTCTGCAGTTATTACTCAGATAGTATAACATATTTGAAGACACCAAAACGTGGAGCTACCTCTTTTCTCAGTTTTTGCATCACTTACACTTCGAAGGCCATCTCTAACGTCCGTGTCAGAACGTAATATCGCGTTCCGAAGGCAAATCTTGAAGAAATAGCAGAACCCTGTCGAGAGCCAGGCCAACAAGTTGATTATGGGATTAGCAGAAGATCTAAAGCAAGTGGTCATAGGGGGGTCTCTTAGACAGGAACTGAAATTCACTGATACGAACAAGCTGAACGGGTCATAAGCTAACTCACTACTGAGCAATTATAGCAATGTTTCCCTTGTCTACTATCGTCCCTCTTTAATGTATGTACAGATAGAAAGAATCAACAGCATGATATCGGATCTATTGCAACTTTTACAACAGATCTAGATACTAGTAGTACTTACAGCATGCCAGTAGCGATACCGCGTATCGACAACCTATAGACATGACCTCGAAGACCAACCTCTTGGATTCTATAGCAACAAGAGCAAGAAAACTCAGAGCGGTCTATTTGCCAACAATCAACAATTGATACTCTACTTACTTTTTTCTTCACCTGCCTCATTGATAGCGCCCTCCAAAGTCGGTTAAAGATACTGATTCTGGCTGAGAGAGTATCCCCCCTTTTCGATGTGGCCAATGGTGTTCTAAAAGACGATAATTAGAACACCAACGGCGGAAGAAGTTGCAACGAAAGTCCAGGGCAGATAATGGTCAGTAATAGCTGTCGAAGCAGCAATACCAATGGTGCAAGCAATGGCAGTTTTTAACATATTAATGGTATACATGCCTCTCATGTTAACGAGTCGAAGTACCAAAAAGGGATAAGTATGTATTAGTGGTAAGCCGTTGATGGACATGCTTTTGTTCGCGCGTCATGATGAATCAGTATGTTTAAGACTAGTATCTTACGATAAAATAGGGAAATAAAGTTTCGTCATCTATAGTGTCTTTCTCTTGCCCTACTCGCTTCAGAAAAGGGGTAATTTCGCTACGTCTCAGCATTGATAAACTGAGGTTAAGAAGGATGGCAGTTTCTGATTGAACTATTTGAGTCTTCAAGATATTACATTTACCCAAAAGTCGGCAGGCTCGCGAAAAGGACATTCGACATTCTCATCAATTTGCTCGTGATATCTGTATACTTCCGTCAAGCTTGAAGCGCAAGCGAGTAATTCCTAACCACGCCGGGAACCAACGGCAATCAGATATCTCGATCTTGGGGAAATACCAAGACACCCCTTCAGTCTTGTAGACGATTATCGTCAACAGGAGAGATGAGTTGCGCCTGTACTGCCTTACGGGCTGAGGAGAAGATCTCGCATTTTAAGACCAATTGTAGCTTCTAGAGGTTAGGAGGTGATAATGCTCATTGAGACTATCTTCTGCTTCGATTTTTCTTCTAAGATGTGCCCCAGCTTAAGGCTGCTTTCCGTATACATTGGCCTTGAGTATTTATCAATACATAATAGAATTATAAGTTTTCCTTCCGTTTTGAATAACAACTAGAGCTTACTTAATCATAATCCCGCAAGGCTATATCCAAGTACCTAGGTAAGCAGGCATCTAAGTGGCGTACCTACACATTCATCAGTTCCATCATTGACATACCACAAGTTTTGCTATGCAACTACTTTTTCCCTGTCGTATCCTACCTTCCCTGATAATCTAGTTCTTTCTGCATCCACGGATCGTTACATTGATGTAACCGCTACGATACTGCATACTATAAGGCGAAACAACGACGAATTCACGTTGGTACTTGGCGGTGGCAATTATATTTTGCCCGTGTCGATATCTAGCGCGAACAAGCTGTCTACACTTTGCGCCAGTCGGTCATGCAGCGCTGTATCGATCCCAGTCCGGCAACATCAACGACCTTCTCGTGCCAACTCAGCAACACACTCATCGCTGCACCCGTCGACTCGTTTGCCGCGCCCGGTCTATTTCCAATCTGACTAAACCCTGTGGCCTGGGGTGTGAGGTTTCGTGTTGGCGTTTTGAGACCTCCACTCGACGCACTACCACCCGCCATGCCTTTGTATCTGATCTATCGGGTTAGTAGGTGTGCGTTGTACGGCCAAAATACATTGGGCGGCAGGCAGACTGACAAGTACTTCATCAACACGTCCACCAGCTCGCTACCGCCCTCAGAGTCGTAGATCCGCTGTAGCATCGGCGACATCTCACTCGCCTTGATGGATTGCAGGACCTCGATGACGGTCTGTAGATGTGCGTCCTGCATTACATCGTTAGCATGCTTCACATCTGTGGATGCCCAATGCCATCCGGCCGCATCCCCGGCCCCTTAAGCCTGCTTCCAGTGCCCTGCAGCCGCCTCCATATCCCTCGACCTCACCGCTCCTGCATCAGCTAGCCATAGTGTGCATGTGTCCCTATGCTCACCGCTCTTCTGCCGTCACACTCGGCACGACCACGGGCCGGGAATCTGGCAGACAGACGTACCTTTGCCACCTCACTGCCGTTATAGACAGGGTTCTCTAGGCACCCGCGCAGTGCGCCCTCGGCATCGCCGCCCCGCAGCAACTGACGGACCTGGCCGTTGAGGGCTCGCACATCGGCCTCGTCAGCCTCGGGTAATGGCGGGTGTAGCGTCGAGGTGTCGAAGTTCTGTGATGAGTCGGGGTCCAGCGCGTCGATGTTAATGGTGCGCCAGGCGTCGCTAAACGACGAGGATGTGTGCTGTTGGATCACGGACATATCGTTCGATGCTATAGACGGGGTCGAGAGAGCTTCTCCTGTGCGTGCTTGGAGGAGGCGGTAAGGACGAGTGCAGCGAGGCTGTGGGGTGACTCGATTAGATTGGGGTCGATAGAATAAGACGTTGTTGGGTGGGCGGGGCAGCCCGAAACACTGTCGATGGTTTGCAGTGGCGGTGGTGGTAAGTAGTGGTGTAGTGGTGGTGGTGGTGTTTTCGCTGTCTTTGTTGTCGCCGGAGGCGGAGGTTTGGGAATTAATTGATGCGAAACTGGGGGCGATGGCTTGTGACTGAGCAATGAAGTTCAGGTACGACTTCCCCAGAGCAGTAGCTAAACGTTAGTGTGGTTGTGGTGGTGGTGTGGGAGGTTTGAAGCTTGGCGGGGGACCACTGACGTTGCTCGGTTTTGGCGGGGCTATGATAGTGTGGCGTAAAGCGTAAAGGGAGGGGGTTGCGACGGTGGCTTAAGTTACATAACCCAGGCAGCAGCTAGAACAAACTCAACTACCCCCTATCCGGCCAATGCTACCCGGGAATCAAGTTGCTAAGAGACAATCGGCTATGTCAGGAGTATAAGCACGTTTCAAGCACCTCTCGTTACAGAGTCATTGGGGCAATACTCTCTATCTTTAAGCCATCCGTAGCAAGTGGTAATATGGATTCATACTGTCTGAACTGTGCAAAGAGATGGATATCAGGCCTTCATCCTATGGCACAATCGATTATCTCCTTATATTTAACTGTGTCTAGAATCAAAAATCCATATCGTCATTTAAAGCACGCTTATGGACGTCAGACCGACCATCAGTCATACCTTACCTATACAGCCTCCATTGGAATTCTCATATAAGCAGGAATAGGTACATTAGCACGCGTTCCCCTTCTATTTACAACACAGCACATCAATTCATAAAAATGGGTATATGATGTGTATGGCACTTCGTAAGTTAAACATGATGTGATATGCATTTATCTAGCAAGTATAGAGGAACATGAGCTATCTAATCCCTCTCTGTCTAGAAGTAACGCGTGTTACGCAGAGAACAGCTGAAGCTCCTATAGTCGGTAAAGCCATCTCCCCTGCTCTCGTTTACCTTGGTCGATGGCTGATAGGTAGTAAAACCAGAATCAGCGAGATTCTTGTTTGCTCCGTCAGGTTTCAAGCGATACTACGGCACTGCTCCCAATGGAGTAAAGAAAACGCCTTGTGTAGATTTCAATAGCAACTGTCTGTTACTAATCCAGAGTTCCCGCCGAATCATATAAGGTTTGTATTATTAGAAACTGTAAAGGCTTTAAAGAACCATAATCGAAACATGCTCTAAATTAAGCCGATAAGCTACGAGATTGAATGCCCTGTAATGTGTCTATGCAGCCCAGAGAGTTTGATGCCTCGAGGGAGTTAGCTATAGATCACAACTACATGGTAACATCTGTGACCTATTCCGTTATTTTACCTAGTAAAATAGTTGCCATGCCATCTCATAACCACGATCTACGAGTCATGAGCCCTGCGCCAGGGCCTCGTCGAGGAGTCAAGTACAGGATGCATGAAGCTCATTATTGTTGCATGGAGGTTTCTAAAATGCCCTCACCAGCAAGTCCTAGCTATGTTCGTGCCGTTTCGTGGCCCATAAAGTCGTTTAATAACAACATATGGATTAGCATTGATGAAACTCCTTTCTCAGAAGCAATCAACATGCGCAGACATACATATCAGGCCAGTTTACCTAGCAAAGAAGAGACCATGACTCGTACCGTACTTTGAATTCTTCATGCTATGATATCTTGGCTATCCTACCTAGCAGAGTACCAAGCGCATCGGTTGGAGTGCATAGACTATCATAAGCTGCAAGTATGATTTTGCCACGTGGCGCTGCTGGCTCGGCATGAGCGACAGCTCAGACCATCTGGCAAACCTATTCGCGAAATATCTTCATGATCCCAACTAAAAGAATAGAACGGATGACTCGGATTTGTGGAGTGAGAGATCCTAGTAGTTGCACGATTTGTATGTGGGCCGTTGATGACAGAAATATCTATCCAGGGCCAAGCTGTTGAGAATTTGGGACTGGGTGTAAGATATGGATGGAATGAGGTCCGAGCGACCGGTCCGAAAAGCCAACCTACGTAGTTTGAATTTTCATTACCAAGGCAGAGATGACAAGGCTGTGCTTGCGAATCAAAGTGCGATTCTGGTTGAGGCTCACCGAGGCTACTGACCAGTTCTATTAGCTGACTCGCTGAAAATGTTTCGAGTACTACATCTGACTCAGACATGTTTCAATCAATACGTATGGTGGGCTGAAAGCACTGATGATGTCTGTGTCCACGCTATTGGAGTAGGCAGACCCTGACAGCTCAAGGCACGGCACTACAAGTACTACCGTGGGAACTTCGGCGATAACCGTAATGCATCTTATCCTACTAAGTAGTTACCATGATCATGGTTAATAGGGCCGAACAGCGTACCGGGAGCTTGGTCGTACACTAGCTTGCTGTCATTGCGCAATGCCCACCGCGATGGCTGACAAGGTGAATGATCTCATTCTGGTCTGGGTTTGTTGAAAAGATTTCGTTTTCTGACTAGGTATCCAAGGCTAGAAAAATTTTCTATCTGTAAACAGCTTAAGATAATCAACACAAAAAAAAGGTTCAGGGCAGCTGTCAGACGGAACCTTTCCCCGGAACGTGAACTCTTGGACTAGCCTAAAGCAAGAGGATGCGTTTCATCCTTGCAGGCTCGCTTCGTTACCCTGTCGGGCGAGCCGTCAGAATCCTTGGCCATGACAAGGGGTCAAAATATTCGAGAAGGTTGATGGAATGCTCCATATTCAGCATCGCGGCCTCATGGTTATACCATGATTGCAAAGACCATGTGTGATGATAGTAGTAATGAAATGAGCGGACTTTCATTACCGCATTGTATTATGGCTTACTTCTCTCGGTATATGTATGTATGCTATAGATAAGTCATAGCACTTCAAGCTCTTCAGCGCCAGGCTTGCACTATGGCCGGGAGAATGTGACCGATAGGGAAATATTCTGGAATTCTTGCCGGTGGGTCTGACCCATTTCGGAGTTGAGCCGTAGTTATACCAAGTAAAAATACTCCACCATTGTAGCATCAATGGGACGTTGATGCTTCGTAATGTGTCAAGCACATTACAGCAACCCGAGATCTTAGCCATACCACGCTTCAAAGAGGTAATTTTTATTATATCAACAACAGCGGGTATCGCCGCTATGCTATCTTTTGCTAACAGCTCCAGCCAGATACTTCCATCATTCAAGGAACACAGCGAAACCAACGTGCCATTGTTGCTGGTCGTCAAAACCCCTGGCTCTCCAAAGGCGGCTCACCGGCGACCCAGCGTTCTGGACGATGGTGGAGCCGAAGGAGGTTGGAATCCCCACGCGTCAGGGGGAGGATGCAGATGGCTGGAACTATTCTCGGCTTTCATGTGTACATAGTAACCTAGTTACTTGATCTACAGTATGCAGGCTAGTCTTTACCACCAGACTCAGTTATGACGGCGTTTTGCTTTTTGCCGAACCCATCAGAACGGTGGGGACCTGTCCCAGGAAAACGGCTTACATGGGCTGCGGCCTGCACACTGACGTATCATCTGTGGCAAACTACCTTTGGTATTGGGGGGTTGCGGCTGGAGAAGAGGGAAAATATCATCACTTACGATTGTATCACGGCCTCGGAAGGCCGATTTATGAATCATATTCGTTTTAGTTGCGACTGGTACGTCTCGCTGCAAATGAGAAGGCGTATCCTGACTCAATCATTGGTACCCTAGTTGTGTGTTACTATTTACTTGCCTCCAAGCTGTCTCGTACAATTTGTAGTCAAGGATATGTGTAACTACTCTTTTAGAATGAGATGAGACTATTGAAGTTCAGCTGTGGTGAGATATCTATTTATTATGTGACTGATTTCTCCCGCAGGTGATGGACAAATACCGGTTCAGCTCAGCATATGACGATATTTATTTCTTCTCATATCCCCTCTCGTAAGACGCTTTACTAAGTCACCGTGATAAAACAGAAACGCTATCTAGTCTGGCTCGTCTGATACTGAATCGAGGCGGACGTCGTCTATCCTTAGCTGCCTGGTCCTAGCGAGCTACGCTGAGGGCCCTATGCATATCCAGATGAGTAATCCCATCATAGACTTAGGTAGCAGAATTTACAGTATTGTATTCGGATTCATCATTTATCTTTCGAGCAGCTAAGACCTTACGGAAGCATGTTTGTGCTGAAGTAAAAAGGGCTGGGATAAATGCATTATCAACTGTGGTTTTGTTCTTTAGTTCATTTCTCTTCTTTAGATTTGATAAGTCATCTTGAGTCTCTTACTATAGAACGGTATTGGCGAATTGGAAATAAAAACGGTATCAGCTTGACTTCATTGATTCCGAAGCGGGCTTGTTCCTGAGAGATATTCAAGCCCTGTTGCGGCTCTAGTAAGTTACCTGTGCCATGAACTCGGGATCTGTTCCGCGCCTAGTCGGATGCATGCTGTGCGGGATCAATAAAGATCGTTACCCTTTATGAGATGTTGAATGGTTTCAACCCCTGCTTTGCCACATGGTTGCTAGGTCGACCCTCGAGCTGACGGGTCCATAAATACTACCTCACCCCGGCTCAAGCTTTTTTCTTGTCAACTACTTGAATAGGTAAGCTCGCTGTGTTTATAAGTACCCGTTAGTGTACCCCTGAAACCTCACAGCGTCCAATAAATTTAGTACCCAGTAGACCCTGAGGCGGGTGTGGAAAGCATCGAAAACTAAAGGGTCATATTCAACCTGTTTAGTTATAGTCAGAATAAGATATTCGTGGCGGGCTGGAATTATCCCCACAATCAATTCTAGCCTCAGTGAGTTTTGTCACCTAGGACAAGGGATCCCCGTGAAAATTTGTTCTGTGGCGGTTGATTACGAGTACGAATACAACTGTACGATATATATGATATTTACTGTCTGAGATAATCCATTATCTGAGAACGATGCCGAGCTCCTGAAACATTTTGTAGCAAGCTGGAATCTGATCAGATTCCCGTGAGTTCGCGGAAGCCCGGCACAAATCTGTAACTGATTGGCACCTTCAATAGTTACTGGTCAGTTGAACTCGCAAGCGTCATTTGTGGCTGCAGTACGTAGTTACTTTTTATTGTATTTTATTTTTACCAGGATGCTGCCATTAGCGTCTTACGAGAGAAGGAAGATGGAAAAAGCCGGCTTATTTCCGTGTAGAGACGCAATGACACCACATACTCAGAAATGGATGTTAGTATAGAAATACTACTTGTACATAGTACCAGCGTCTATTATTCGTTGACGCTTTGATGTTTAACTTGTCAGCTGAAGTTGGAAAGCCAAGAAGCCAGTCGCTATTATATAATCGACACCAGCGTTCGAAGTGGGGAACCATGTGGTAGACAAATCGGAACGGTGGAGACGAAACCTTTATGTCATGACATACAGTAGGGGACTCAATGATCCTTCAAGAGTAACCCTTGTTTATGAAAACATCGTTGTCACCGGCAAATGCGACATATCAAACGAAGCGTAGGATGTCGTAACGGGGCAAAAGCATTAGTCGTTCTGGGTACCTAGGTACACGGCATATCGACATTATAGCTGGGTATAAGTATATTATACTCAAGGATACATCGTAGATAGTACCGAATCTCTCAAGTCTCTTGTGCTTCGGGCCTGTACACGTGTTTATACATCATATATTCATCTGCTATGGCTACGTGCATATGTGAGAAACTTACGTTACTTCGTACAGTTGACGATCATGAAGATATTGGTGGTTTTGTCTTTAAGATAGATATTTACAGTATAATGTACCGACATACTTACACTCATGGAAAGGGGTTATCTAAGAAACGGAGAGTTGTCAGCAATCTGAAACAGCCTGTCTTTCTACTTGCTCTCGTGGGTAAATCTATAACGGAACCCCTGCCCGAGCATCCTTTTAGCGCCTTTCTAGAAGATCGACAGAACACTTCGACGATTGTTCAACTGTACTAACCGGCAATCTCAAAAAAAAAAAAAAGGCCCTACGTAATGTGCGTACAGCACACTACCGATAAATCCAGCAGGTGCAACAAAATACTCACGTTGCGGACGGGCGCTTATCTATGCGCGTCAGTTTATCGTTCACCATGTGTTCTAGGTACCTCTGAAGATGCGTTTCACTGCGAACACGAGAGGCGCGAAGCAAGCGAAGGCGCAAACTCCCGATATTGCCAAGCTGTTCTGGGGAATAGGCCTTGTTCAATGCTGTCGTGTCGATGCCTGGAGACAGGGTTGAATGGGTCACGTTCAACTATGTGCACACTCAGCTACCCCATGCCTTTCGAGCTTTTGATCCCACGACATCAGAAATGTTGTTCACGTACTCAGTAAACCTTACACATGATCATGTTTACGGGTCTCAGGCCCTTTTGGTGCTTCCCCTCGTCCTTTAGTGTATGCTGTATGCGCCACGACGTCACCTATGAGTTGTCGTCGACATTAGGCGAAAATGGAATACAAGGCGATTTTAATGCCCAAGTGGTCGCATGAAATTCGACCCTTTCCAGACTATTCGCCTACGGGCTGAAACAACTCTTAACAATACAACAGGCATAGTTAATATGTCTGAGTCATGCGAACCCTGAGCCAACACATAGTATCATGGTCTTTGTCTAGCGCTCTAGTAGCTCGCAGCAACATCTTGGACACTGAGCCTTGGCAGAGAGTAGTCGAGACGAATCGTTCATTTGGTTCTGTACCCGCCTGTACTTCAGCCAATTCAATATAGGCGGGGGTACAAACAACCATCCGAAACCTATACTCCGCATGCCGTACTGGTATTGTACTTGAACAATGAGACTAAATTGTCGTGCAGCACGAAGTGCCGAGCTGCAGGATCAGCTGATGAGGACTCGCGGTGCACCCCAGGATCTTAGCCTCCGATGCCTAGCAAATCGGAAGCACGACGAATCATTGCCATATGTCGACACGAGGGCACATTTTCGGAGGTGTAGTCATAGATCGTAGGGCTTGCGGGGTTGGACATCGTCTAACGAAGTCAAAGAGGATTTCAGCGGGTGAAATGTAAAGCTCTGAATAGTTTCCGTCGTTGTTCGCGTTTGCCGTAGCTATGTATTCACGTCAAACCACTTTAACTAGTGTGGGTTGGTGAAACCACAATCACTTTTTGAAGTAACTCGGGAAAATTCCGTGCTCTACCAATCGAATGGCTAGACCTAGGGCAGAGCAACTGACTGGTCGGAATGTAGTCGTCATGGTGTTGTGGCTGTCCCGGCCTTACGGGACCACCGATCTAGCATTGTCTCTAATTTCAGCCAAAATCAAACCATTTTCCGATAGGGCTAGATTCCCAATAGAGATAATATGATGAGGCGATAGCCGCCGCAGCATACACTACTAATACATCTGGGGCGGCCTCAACCTTACGTTGAGGGTATCCTAAGAATAGATGACTGATGGTTGGGTCAGCAAATGTAATGTATCGCCTTACACAGATATGATTTCTGCATCGCTCTGTCATAAAGGCGCCAATAACGACGACCACTGCATGGCTAAGAATGTCTCTTCGTTGATGCGTTGATGGTCAAGTAGGTATTTGTCAGTTTCTTAGCTTAGTCGTCGTTGGTACAGCTCAGTATGAGTCAATTCTGCATTGGAGGTTATAGTGGACATGCAAATTCCGGGGCAGGGTTATACCACGTGGAGAGCTTGTAGTGCTTCCTCGAATGGTAAGCCTCTCAATGTCTATAGCGTTACGAACGTATCGATTTTCCTGTCTCTTTAACGTATGCCATATCGTCAACGCGAACCCACAACATTATGAAACATTCGATTCAATCACCCAATATTGAACCCTCATAGTCTGGCAAAGTTTTGGAGTATTCGCATAGAGTTCTATTTACACTATTAAATCTTTTACATCCCCAACCCTTAGCCCTACTAAACACAAGACTCCAGAGTGTAGAGAGAGCATAGCGTGTGTATGCTTGACGTTAGTATAGGTACGCCAGGACTTTGAAGATGAGATGTCTACTTGCGAAGATCGATTCCTAACCTAATCTGATGGTTTGCAATTCGCGCGGCTGATACGTAGTTGTGGAAGTGCTAAGTCGGGAAGAAGCGCCGGACAGAGCTGTCACTTTTTCCTTGGCAGAACAGACGTCCCCGACAAACAAAAAAATTACCGTGTTAAGCATGATCGAGGCGACAGTAGGACACTCCGTGCCGTCATCTCGTTTACCCATGGCCACTGCCACTAGATCCGGCTCTAATTTGACCGGCACCAGCCTAGTTGTCGCGGCAGCGGATGCTTGCTCTAGAAAGCCCACTATACCCAAATTTGGGCTAGGATTGGCAAGAAAGGGATTCGAGAAAAATTCGATGAGGAAAGTCTGTTTAGTTCAAGGGGAAGATTACCGAGTGGACCCCATGTGTCCCAAGCGATTTCACAACCCTGAGCATCCCCTTGATGCTTATGATTACGAAGGACCCTGTTTAACTAGTGTTAGGTCAAGACGATGGTGTCGCGACATAATAGTATACACTACTTGCCATTCTGAGAACACTAGCTTGAGAAAACTAGCTACCACTAAAAAGTGACAATGGAGTAGTTAGTTAGTGGTAGTATACAATATTTAATCATAAACGGTATGATTGCTAGCTGAACAAGCAGCCTCATGGAGCTCTGAGGCTCGCGACCCACTGCTGGATCATAGATCGAGTAACTACTGGGTTGCACTTTGTGCATTCTTTTTAATGTATAATTCCAATTTGATCCATTTTGTTACCAAGTGGCGCAGTTTTCGGTGTGCGCTCGGCTCTCTCGGACATATCGTATCCTTTGGAAAAGGTGCATCGAACTTGTGGATATTGAAGTTGGCGATGGAGACAACCAACAGCAAGGACAACACACCGTTCCCCTCTACCTCACCGTGCTTTGCCGAGTTCCCAACAATAACTATAGGGTGGAAGAACATGATTCGGAGCAATGAGCCGATACCGAAAGCTGTTCCTTCACCTGGGTGAATAGGCTATGCCTGCTTTGGAAGTACTTTAGGTCGCAGGAAGGGCTTGACAGGGGGGGTGATGGTGGGAGAGGAGAAAAAAAAAGGATACGCGAAAGTCTCAGACGAACCACAGATGCCTACGTGTAGATGGATGCACGTAACAGTGGCACGAGGGGGCTGATGGCCACGACTGCTATTACTACACTGCGTATGTGGCAGGTTACCATCTCCAGTGTATTTTCAGATACAGATACAGGTGTTGTCACTTGTGCAGGTAGGTACACAAGAATGAATCCTTTTCAAAGACCCAGACCGAGACAAAAAAAGGGCTTTTTTTTTTGTGGTATTATGTGATGATGACATCAACCAACGTTAGATGCGGCGCGCAGTTGTGTGCGCCATACTCATGCTGTACGCAGTAAGCCGCAACAGAACGGTTCTTGATCTTAGCCATTGGCCTCTTAGTACCTACCAAAGAAGTCATCTCACATCCCGATATAATCAGAAATGGTGGTACAACGCTGATGAGGCTGGAGGATTGCCTTATAGATTACCTACCTGTAGATGGCTTGTATGCTGTACACCAAACACACATACTACCCGGTGGGTTGCAGTGGTTATTCTAGTTAGTGTAGCCACATTGTCTGTAGGAACTCGACTATCTGCTCTTTTTTTCCCTTTTATTTCTTACCTCGCCTCCCTCATCCCCTGTGCGAATGGCGGTGTTGAGATATACTATTCAAAGCAACTCAACAATTTACAACCATTTCCCTGTCACCGCATTTGTCTGCCTGTCTGTCTGCCTGCTGTCGGTCGGTGAGCTGGCTACAATTGCTGTCGCGGGCGACGTGCAGTCGAGGGACAACGACGTGGTAGGTTGGTTAGGTACCAAAGCAGCAGTGGTTGCATGTAACAGTACCTAAATCCCCGACTGACTAACTGACTGAGATAACGTCGTACAGTAGTAGACAACAGTGCATACATAATGCACCACACTACCTTATTTAGGACAAGGTCCAAAAGGAGAAAGCATCGGTGTAAGTATACCTATCCTCCTACATGTATGTACGTATGTATGTAGGTATTGCTAAATGGATGTTTCTGCACAACGCACGCGGCTTTGCTTGACCGTCAATCCGTCAATCCGCGCAGACAGACGCTGGAGCCCGGTCCCTTGTCTCCGATACAACAACGAAAAAAGAGGATGGATACCTACCTACTTGTAGTGTCGGTACGTAGTGTAGGTAGGGTACTAGACAACCCGGGGAGGGAGGGTAGTAAAACCCGGCTGATTACAGTAGATACAGTACCTAGATACAGTATTTTGAGGGTATTTTGTGCGCTAGCTACATGTGTACCTAGGTAGGCAGGTAGCCTGTCTGCCCAGTTGCAGGGCAGGGCTGCCTGGCAATCTGGCTTTCTTAACTTGTTTTGGATATTCGGTCTTCGCTCATCAATTCGGCAGGTTTGAGAACAGACTGGCTGGTAAATGAGAAATGAGCTAAACTCTGGTCATCCCAGTCGCCCACGGTCTGCCCTCCTTTGCTGGGATCCTCTGGCAGGTGGGTACACGCGGAGGTACATGTGCAAGTTGCAGGAACCCACAGTCAGCCCGTACCGCTGGCACCTGCAGGTACACAGGCCCTAGCCTAGGAACAGGATCTCTGTGTGTGCTAGCCCAGCCCAGAGCCAGGTACTTGCTGGGAAAGTGTGTACTTAGCGGATCGCCCACAAGAACCTTGGAACCAGGGTTAATTACTGTACCTCTTCCCACTAATAAAAAGTACTCGATATATTGTACACTACTTTTTAGACGATGCTCTGTTTATTATTACACGTACCTACCTGGGCCGAAAAAAGAAGTACTACGTACGGGGGCATGGAGTCGGGTCCATCTCCAGTGCTCTCCCTGCTCTCACCCTCAACCCCCGACCCAGCTGGCCGCCCCAGCAGCTAGGAACCAGGCTTGCTTGCTTCTTGACGTGACAGGTTGTGTAAGAGACCCGTATAAGTTGAAATAAACGGCCCTTTCCACTCCTGACATTTTCGAAATCCTCAGCTCATCTTCCTCACCAGCGTGTCTATATCTACCCAAACCCCCCCTACATTGATATTGTATAATAATAGACCCTCACTTCCTTATACAACTTCCCATCTTTGAGGTTCCTGGACCACCAGCACGCTTCAGTCTCTCCCTTTCGGTTTCTGTCTTGCATAGCATCGCCGACCTGCATTCCTATTACTGCTCCTGTCTTGAGACTCTCAGCAAAGCGAGAAACACATAAGCATACGGAAAGGAAAACTTCCTTCTCCCCGGCCCATTTCGTTGCTGCAATCTGCGCTTGTACGACCTGTTCCAGCGTGTTGATTTGATTTAAGCGACTTGCCGGCCTGCAGACTCCAGCCTCAGTTCGCACCTCGCATACAGACGGACGGACATACCCACTAGCAATTTCAATATCGCGAAACCCGGGCTTTATAATCTAACAATACAACGGTTTCTAAAACCAATAATATCTCAGCTTGCCGAGACCTGCGCGACAACCGCTCTTCGACGACAGCCTTCAGCTTTTAGACACACGCGCAAATCATCAAAGAATCAGGCTTCAGACACAGAATATTCTCTGCTTGTCTTGACCGTGCTTCAGCTTCGGCTTCGCAGAAAACCAATACTTTCCAGCCTTCGCTTGAGCTTCCATAATCGTCGACACTCCGTTCTGCACTGCAACATACGGAAGTCCTGATATATATATAACATCCGCTGCCGTCATCTCATTGACGCTTTGGTGCTGACCTCAGATACCTGTTGCGCTCTGTCCAACCTGTTAAAACCGACACGCAATAACACTCGGGCTGCATCAATCACACTTTAATTTCATTCGACCATAATCCCAGCTTGAGGCACCATTGCCACGGCTATCTCACCCAATCTCGTCTCGCATCTTACCACCACATTACTTTTTTTGGTCTTTCCCATATTGCCGCTGGACCCGGCCTACGAAGGGTGAGTCAGACGCACATCCGCCATCCCTACACCAGAGTTCTTTAAATTTCTATGTCCAGCTGCCTCGCGACGGGTAGCGCGCAATTACCAACTACCGCGCACTCAATGATTAGCCTGCCTATCGCTAGCGCTGTTTTTATATTTATATATAAATGATGAACTGTGCCGCCGAATATGTGCTGACCTTAGTCTTACTAGTTATTCTTCCAGAAAAAGCTCGGAACAGAAATTACAATGGCCATTAGAGAGCCACAGATGCTGAACATGGGCCGCGGTGCCTATGACACAACTGGTGTTCCCAAGCCTCCCCCGCGCCCCAAGCCGCGATAATACACGAATCGACGTCTTCAGAGTACGAGAGATGTACTCCGCAGACTCACTACCATGGCTGTTTGGTTTTGCGCCTACTGTCGTTCACGCAGCATTATCGCCATTAGAATAGTCATGTTCAGGGATGGTAGAAGAGTCCATCGGAGTTTTCCTATGTAGCCATTCGGAGTTGGCGTATGCACCTCGCATTGTACAACACTGCAAGCCCTGCCTTTCAGCTCAGCGTTTACGATACCACTTTTCTAATTCAGCACCATTAACACCAGGGCGCACTCGCGGGCCCCTACCAACGGCTCGCAAGGATTTCTATTGATCAGCATTATTCAGTTTCGGTTCACACTCGGCGTTTTTAGACGGATCACATACTCCGGAATCTGCGAATTCTCGGCACTGTCATGCGACACTGACTGCGACCGGCTTGCTTCGACGCACCGAACTTCAGAAATCAATATCAATCTACGATGCAGTTTCCACAATGCCGCAGACATTGTTACTGCCTCGGACAATACCTCGGTGGTTTATCTTTCAAAATATTCATTTTAATCTGGGTTCGGCGTCAATGGCCAAAGCAAACAGGATTCGGTTCGGGAATGGACAAAAAGACGGTTTGGCTGGGGAAAAGGGCAGCTCGCATATAGACATTTGGGTTTTCTATTAACATTTCTTTTGTTTCTGCCGGTTTTTACACCCGCAAGCCCCTCGCGGGGACCCCTTACGAGTGTACGGTGAAGGATGTACACATACTGGAATTGGATCAGGTTTTTTTCGGACATTATCTGCTTCCTGCTGGAGGCATTTTGGATACGACCTTTTAGTGGCGTGTGCTCAATTACTTGTGCTGCGCATTCAACTCTTTGTTTCGAGGGTTTCAGTTATTCCACATCCGATGCTGGGCTGGCCCCAGGTCGATAGAAGATACCCTATCTTTTAGACTGTACACTACATCACAGAGGCATGATAGCTCCACAGCGCCGGATACGACAGTTTCAACATGATGGATCATTTCGTTTAATATTTGCGTATTGTTCCCGCGTTTGTGTAATGTGACGAAATCGTCTGATTTCCTAGTGCAGATCAAAAAAAGCATCGGGATTTGGCGCCAACAAAAATCCAGAAGCTGAAAATCCGGTGCCGCGCTTGTCTCGCACAGGCGCGCCTGGGCTCAGGCAATCTCAGATATGGTTCTGACATGTCTTTTGTTTGCTTCTGCGATTCAGGCCGGCTCATAAACCTGTTGAGCGACATGGGTATTCGATCGATGGATACCGCCCCAAGCGAGTCCCTCATTTCTCCTCTATCCCTTCCAATGTGATTACTTATCTTCATTTCTCCCGTTGCGGCGGAAGAGATACACTTGATCCTAATGCAATGGACTTCACACCAACACTTATGCTCTAAGTTGATTCATACGAGGGAAAGAAACGCAGAGATCATTCGCTTGCTTGCTGGCATGTATAAGGAATCATGTGCGTGGAATCTAACTGTGTATGTTACCATACACTCGGGTCTTGGGTCTTAAGCATAGCATACGAAAACCTGACATCATGTGATGTACTGTTGCAGCCACGAAATGGGGAACCCAGTAGAATGAGATGATAATTTCAGCAGCTTGTTCCTTTCTCTCTTCACCCAATTGGGAGTTTCTGTGACGATCGCATTGCATTGGCATTGATTTCGTACCTGATTATCCTCGTTCTTCCTCCGTACCCGGATACCTGGGTTGAATCGAGATTCCTGTCTCGCGTCGGTTCGCAAAGTATACTCCCTCCCTACATGTATGTGGCAGCCACAAAAGAAAACGGCTTGGTACCGCGGTTGAGAGAGAGGGAATTGACCAATAAGGCGACCCATCCAGAGAGAAGACCTCGACTTGCGGCTTTGGCCCTAAACCCGGCAATGCAGCTCCTGCATATGAGACTTGACCAGAACAATGCCAAATAGAGGAGATAGCATATCCGAAAAAATCCACATTAGGTCGTGCTGAGGTGACTTCTCGAACCCTTCTCCTGCAAGGCTAATGCAAGCTCTAAAAACGGGGGGGAGGAGACCTGGCCTGTACCTATCTCAGGCTAGTGCGCTACATAGTATCATGATGCGTTTATGTTCCACACTGGTGCCGGTTTCCAGCGCACGCCACGAGCCTATCAGTGCAGGTTGTAGCTGCTGCATAGGGCAGTTGGCCCAGGTGCTTTCCAGCGACCGTCCCGCCGGGTCCCTGCAATCTTCCCCTTTAGGTACCATATACCTATGTCAATCAAAATTTCAGGACTTGGCCAGAAAGGGGCATTGGCATCATTCCCAAGTTCCCTTTCCGTCAGCGACCCATCTGCAGTGCGCAAGGTCCCTCTGAAAAGAATAGTAATGTAGAACGAGACTAACTTCGCTAGGCTTGCCGGCAACGAACCGTCCGAAGCTTTCGTATTCATTCCCAGATGAGACGAAGTACGTACTGCAGTCAGAATACCTGGCATCATCCAGCACGGAAAACCCGCCTATCCCCCCATTTGTTTCTTTCTCGCTTGCTTCCAATTTGTTTCTTTTTCCTACGCCAATTGGGGCACTGATCTCCAGATGCAGATCCCTCAATCAGAAGCGCCAAGCGGTGCGAAGTTAGGGAGCAACTATTCAGAGACACTTGCAGTACGTCTCACAATTCATGAGTAAGAAGGCTGGTCACAAACAATCAATCTCCGCCCGTTTTTTCTACACTACGTTTACTATGTACTTGTACGTAGTAACAGGTACCTAGTGTGATCGTGACGGCCCGAAGGAGCGATTACCTAGACAGTCTAGACGAGGCTCTTCTTTGAGAATAAAGAATTTACACACGGGCTTGTTGCAAACCCCTCGCCACAGCATTATTTACTGCCAATCGATTTACCGCCTCACTTCACTCGAAGCGTACAGTATCGGTACCGAACTCATATGAATTTTACCTTATGATCGATCATGCACATCATATGCGAAGTCTAGCTCCCGAGCTGAAAACGGAATGCGACACTGGCGCCTGAATACCGCCCGCTAAGATCAGCTAATAAAAACGCTGTTTGTGGTATCCAATCTGTCGCTCTGATGCACTACCTGCGCCGTCTGCACGTTCCCCTTGCAGTAGTTAGCTGACGGCTCCAAGGTTTCGTTGCTGCACAAAACTGGGCAGGATGACGCCAGTCAAGAAAGCAACAGTGCCGAGGATATTAGCGCGCACATTTGATTATGTGTTGGTTCGGTAAACGACCAAGTACGTTGCGATAGACATTCGATTTGCGTTCTGCACTCCAGACAAATCCCATCGTTAGGATCACAAAGTTGCACCAACAGATAGATAGGTCATCGTTGCCTGTCAGAATGTAGTCGCCAAGCCCAAAGCAAACGAGCCTCCACGGCAGCAGCCGCAGTCCCACCAAATACCTACCTACCTACCAAAAGCCACATGGCATGGCCACGACCCATTGTCAGGCTAGGTAGACAGCCTGCAGGCGGGATAGTGTGGGTAATGATACAATGGTAGTTTGGGTTGCGGCAGCTCCCAGGGACCGAGGCATCTATCTCTTGCATATATGCATGCAAGATGTGATTCGCAGACGTAAATAAAACACCTCACCCAACCAAAAAGCCGATATTTCTGGGAGGGAATAAAAGACGAATCAGACGACGCTCCCTGACGTTGGTTACAGCTGTTATACCAGGAATAGTCTGAGATAATTCTCAGCCAACCCATCCTTTCGCAAATTATTGACCGAAAAGTTCGGCGACCACGTATGCATCTGCAACACTTACCAATCCATCTTATATCAGCATCCCATAACACAAAGTACCGGACAGACACGAAACGAAGCAGGAGGGCGTGGGGGCGCAAAATAAGCCTCGTCAATTGGTTAATAGTCAAAGTCACCGGCCCACAACGATGGTAGTAGTTATTTTGGCAAATGCTATAGGTATCTACAGCAGGGCTATGGAGTGTTACATTGGCTCCCTTTTCGATGCGGCCGCTTCTTTAATGTTTTCTCGCGTGGAAGCGAGGATCTGCGTGATGCCCGTTTTTTCTCCAATAGCAACAATTCTTAAGAGCCGCCTGGATGGTTATACCTATTCTCGTCAACAAGATTGTACCTCTACGTCACTTGGGCTAGCCAATGGGAACAGCAGAAAGCTAACTACATAGTGACAAATTAACGATGCGGCGAAATGGCGCAGCGTGTACACGCATTGCGCGCGAACGTCCATGTGCAGACTTGAGCTTGTAGAATGCCTATCCAGCGCCCAGCTACGGACTAAGCAGCCAGACTAATACAAATATTCGACTTCTAATATCAGCTTACGCACGTTACAGACTCACACGCAGCTGCTGTCTCATCAGCGTCGAACAGTTGCGCAAGCAAGAAAGAATCAAAAGTCCAAAAGATTTCCGGCGATCCCTTTGATAGGAGACGCTTACATTATCGCAGAATCTTGATAATTGCCCACGTAGCGTTTCACGAGAATCTTAGGTCATATTCTCTCCCGGTTCACAACAGGTCAAGTTCGAGAAATTTAGTAGTTTGCTAACCCGATGCTAACCCCACGTCGCCAATCTAGATGTTCTAGAAACCACGGGCAAGCAATGGAACCAGAACGTTTGCTGTCTAGAACTAGCAGAACCCCCATGGCTGGACTACGCGGGATGCAGAGCGGGATCAATCCTTGCGCGAATGGTGCGTCTTCTAGACGTCAGAGCCACGCGTGAGCGTGTTTCCATTTATCGGGAAACCCGTCAAATAAGCATTCTTGTTACCAATCATCAATGGTAGTATATGAGCTAGGCGATATATAGCAGGTGACTCTGTTCGAGATTCCCTTAAGTCGAGATCCGCGCGGGAGGACCCCAGCTTAGTTGTCAGAACCCCAACAATCTCTAGATTCTGTTGCCACTGATTTTGTCATCACTGCTAGAAATTGTATTCCCGTTTTCTTTGCTGACGCGGGTTGACTGGCATTTCCCTCCCTGGAAATGCCAGGTCTTATTCTCACTGTGCAACTTCAGAAGACTGCCTGACGTGGGATTGGATTCTGGGGTTCTTTGTTCTACGCCGAGGTTTGATATTCATGGTTTCCCTATTTGGCGTGCCTCTCTTACGTTATAGTATACACATGCTGTGTTCCTGCGTCTGTGATCACATGGCTTCGGGAAAGTGCAGCTTGGTGCTGTGCTACAGACGAAAATCTGTCGAAAGAGTCGCGACTAACCCTTCAGTCAAAGCCACCACTCTAGGCAGTTTGAGTATCAGTGCTCATCTGGAGAGGCTACTCTCCGAGCACGAGTAGACTTCGGATTAAAACTGTAGTTTTCGGGGGAACAGGGCTCAGGGCCTTTCATCCGAAACGGTGCATCGAATATCACCACCCGTCCTTAGTCGAAATCATATAATTCATCTCAAGAAATATTGTCCATTGATATGTACCTACTTTCTACACAAGGAGTCTCCACAAATCCTCCCGTGGTGTCGTTATGTACTAACGAGTAAGTGAAGATATGGAGGAGGGAAAAAACGTTGGGGTTAAATTCAAAGTATCGATTCAAGCGCCCTGGTCTGATGATAGGTACGATGAATCCATTCCCGATTACGTCGTTATATGTACTACAATCACTTTATACGTGCGAAGAGCTTTACTTCCATTAGGTATCGCCGGACTTTATCTTGGTCCTCGTGTCACCTTACCATTGCTTCCGGGCTTGCAGATAGTCTCTGTAGTACTGCAATGTATGGTGTACCATCTAAGTTCTGGGTCCGGGGTATTGTTTTAGATGAGACAATTAGGCGAGTCTTTCGATCTCCGAGATATCAAGGTCGTACGTGCTGAGGGTGCCAACTATGGGATAAAAATTTATTGGCCTTGAGGCTGTGTGCTTGGGACCTGGGCTGGCATAAGACATACTTTATCTTAAGGTGGCGGCTGGTCGCACTGCTTAAGCTACCTGGTGGTTCATTGACAGCTGGTCTTGTGTATATACTAACGTTCTTTTTAGTTGTGTACATGGCCTCGGCCGAAGCTTGTCAGATATTTCTGCTCTTATATGCAAATTTCTGTCGTCCTTGTCAGACTGACGGTATCGTTGCTATTTCCGGCTTCTAATGTTGTGATACCACATAATGCTACCAGAAATATGGATCAACGATTGGCTGTTGATAAATGAAAGAAACAAAACATGCTCAAAAATTTCAGTAGCATATTACTAAAAACTAATCCGAGAAATTATTTCCCCTTTACTTTGATGATGTAATAGTATATTATCTCGGTTCTTTGTATTTCCCACAACGTTGAAGAGTTTTCCAGGGTGATAACCAGTTCTATATTCTCACCACCTCAGGAGGGCAACTATGTACTTTTATCTTATGAGAAACGAATCGTAATCCTGGTACTCATGGTCGGGTCTGCTTGTGAAGTAGACCATGTACCTTGTAGTTTTCAACGTGGTCAATGCCCTGCCTGTCTTTTGGCACTATGAACGTATACAAATTCTGTTAATGCACAAATTATAAATAAAGAGTGGAAGTGTTGAGGGAAATGCAGTAAAGATTTTGGTCTCCACGTATCTGTCTAATATATCAGGAATATTTTTGGGGCTATTTATACAACAGCAGTATTAATACAACTTAAAATAAGTTCACATTTACGGATCATCGGACATTGAATCTTCGTATTTAGATAGAACAGATACAACTGTGTCGGGTCGGTTGGCCGACAAGAAGGATTAGACCAAGGTATGGATGAGCAGACATATATAACATTGGCATTCAGTAGGCGCATAATACGTTTATAAACTATTTTGAAATTGCGACAGAGGAACATGTGTAGAGAACTTATCACCTCCCAGGCACTGCTCAAATTTACCTGGTTTGGCAGTAATTTTTACTTTTTGCTATTAGAGACTAGGTGGAAATTCTCTCAGAATGTGAGATTCGTTAGTCGTGAGGAGATTCTGACAGGAGGCCGGTGCGCTGCATAGCGGATTTCAGATCATGAAACTAAAGATAAGACCATGGAGTAGAGCGTTCGAGACGAGGCGTGTGAAAGAGTTTCTACCATTTCTTGAGCTCTATTCTTCGATATCACTATATAAAAGACCACCCCACAGTGCTAAATTTTACATATTCCTCTCCGACAGTTGATAAAACGCCACATAGTAGTCCTAGAAACCTCTATGAAAGCAGGATTGATATCTTATTCAAAAGCATTGAACGAAGGAGACAAATCTACATGCTCATGTTCGTGGTAGGCGATACCCAGGTAGTTCCTATGGTATGTCTCTAGCTTCTAAAGGTGTCGATAGAAGACCTAGATCAATTGTTTCGAACTCATAGCGCTCAGTCCAGTCGACAATTCAAGAATACTCTTTCAAGAAGGTTTAACTATTATTGCAGTTCCAATTGGCCGGTCAACAATATCTACTGTCGTCTTTTCTATATAGCAAGGTTTGTACAATTCCCTTCTAAATATTTTGACCTGGGTCTTTTCTTGGCAGCAAATACGCATGTAAGTTTTGGGAATGTCATGAACTTACTTATATAAGAAACAACTACGAAATATATATAGTTGTAGAAGCAGAAGCCGCTCTGTTAGGCCCCTCAAATTAAAAGAACTTAGAATGAGCTGCATCGCTCCATCTCCGGATAAGTACTTAGGTATCTTTTTCTGAGCAATGTCCATGTGTCTCTTATCCAATGCAAGAGAATAATTAACTGAAGTTGCGTCGGTGAATGACACACACATGTCCCCACTAACTAGCTATCTGGGTTAGCCTATTTTTAACATTCGGTAGGCTGGTTGCATCATCTGCCCCTCCATCGTTGGAATAACTTCTTCGCATTTTCGTTCGCATTCTATATTACATTTCTTGAAACAGCAGTCAGTACACCTTCTCGTCCGTCTACATATTCTCAACTACGACTGGTACCGAGAGGCGGTATCAAAAAATGTCGAGCCGACAATTGCGCAAGCTCCAGAAGCAGCGAGAATTACAGCAACTTCAGGCCTTGAGCCCCGCTAACGACTCTGACGAAAGCGAACAAGACGTGCCTATCCAGAGGCATAAGCCGAGCGCATTCTCCGCCTTTGCCGCCATTCGAGACGATGATGGCGGGGACGACGAGAACGAGAAAGATGACAATGCCGACGATGTCGAACCCAGAGACACCTCGCCACGGCCTACTGAAACTTCATTTAATATAGAAACCCCGAACAGCTCTTCTAAGAAAAACAAGAAAAAAAAGAAGAAGAAAGGAAAGCAATCGGACACTTCCGCTATCTCGCAATCAAGAACTGACCCTACACGAACCGGCACCGACGATATCGACGAAGCCCTTCGCGAACTGAACCTATCCAGCAAAAAAACCGGCGCTCCAGCTGGCGCCCAAGTAGAAACTGCGAGGTCGATGGCCTACGAACGGATATGCGAGCTTCTTCGTATCAATACCCACCATTTGAAAGTTGTGAATGAAATGCGCAATCTCTTCGGGCGCGAGGCGATTGCCGCTGCCCTGAACGAGGAGAACGAGGAACGCGCGCGCACACAACGCCCACGACGAGGACAACAAGTCGACTTAGAAACTTACCTTAAGGGCCAACCAGGTAAGACACTACCAGAGATCACGCTTCGGAGGAATCCATTTTTGCCTGGAAAAGATACGTGGCCGCGCGCTCCCACCGAGGGTCTTTCTATGAAACAATTCAGTGAAGGAGCAGAAAAGTCCTTATCTGGCACGGTCGAATTCGGGTTCGCCCATGACCCGACCTACAACAAATTGGAGCTGGAATTCTTCAATCTAGTACAGATGTATGATCCTATGCTACTGACAGAGTTTCTATATCGCCACCCGTACCATATCTCCACTCTCATCCAAGTCAGTAAGATTGCCACACAGGACCAGAACTCAGCTCTCTCGGCCGATCTATGCGAGCGAGCTCTGTTCACATTTGGTCGTGTGGCACTGTCAGGCTTTCGACAAAAAATGGAAGAGGGCAAGGCCAGACTTGACTTTAGACGGCCAGAAAACAGGCAGTTCTGGCTGGCGGGCTACCACTATCTTAGGAACCTGGTCAGAAAGGGGACATACAGGACATCTTTGGAGTGGGCTAAATTGCTGTTTAGTATGGATCTGAATGACCCTTACGGTATGATACACTTTATACATCCTATGGCTATCCGGGCACATGAGTCAAAATGGTTTATCGACTTTTGTGACTCGGAAGTTATGGACGAGTTCGACACGGTGCAAGACTATGTTCGGCAGACGTTGGTGCTAGCGAGGCTGCAACAGAAGGACACGGCTGGTGCGAAGGCTCTCTTACTTGAGGGCATGGAGCGGCTCCCGTGGCTCTACAGTAGCCTCTATAAAGCACTTAATCTTGATGTGCCTAAGGCAATCTGGGGCATGCAACCGCGCGACGGTCACGAGGAGCTCTTTGTAGAGCTGTATATACATCAAACGAAGAGCTTGTGGGATAATGCCCAGGCTACGGGTCTACTAAAAGAGGCGGCTCGTGAGGCAAAGAAGCCGGATTTCCAGACATTCGGTTTTCCACCGGTGGTTGGGCGGAACGTGGCAAGGTTTGTCTTTTTGAACAATACGCCTTCCTTGATGGGCCATGTTCCAGGGGACTTGCTTAGCACATCACCTAATTGGGAATTTGATCCTATCCCGCCACTGAAAGAAGAAAACATCTTCTCTTATGATTCTCAACAACAGCCTTGGATGCCAATCCAGCTACAAGGATTACTACGAGATGTACAGGCGTTGCGTCAGCTGCTTGTACGGGTGAGGGAAGCAGGCGCGCCACCAGAATTCGAAGCCTTTCTTCTAGGCGCAATAGCCGAAGCTGAACAAGGTGATGCTGGTAATGCCGCTGACGACGAAGATGAGGACGAAAACGAAGCAGCTGATGCTGAACATCGCGAAGTTGGGCCTGGCCTTTTCCAAGCTCTGATGGACCTATTCCGTGTCCGGGGAACGGGTGGCGGAGTTGCGGGGGAAAGTGATAACGCTTTCAATGATCACGATCACTGGGGCTTAGCCGAGTCGGAGATAGAGAATAGGATGCCTGGGGCATGGGGAAGCGATTCAGGAGACGAGATGCCAGAATTGGTTCCCTATGGCGAGGACAGTGCAGCGGGAGACGCAACCCATGACGAAATGCCTGCTCGAGGACCAGCCACTTGAGAATGGGCTGCCATTGTTTACTTGTATGCGAGATGGACAGGCGCGTACCTACTGGATGAGCGTTGATCTACATACGTATGTTGTGCATAGATAGACTAACGAGTTAGAGTACCAAGATATGCCAGATATGCCTACCTCGCCTACATTGGACACGACAGCGCGCATGGTGGATGCGCGCCAAGGCGGAAGATTGCGCAAGATGCAAGGGTCCGCCATGCGCGAACCAGGTCTTGGGCAGATATGGTTTGCAGTTTAAAGACCCAAATGACATATCTGGCCATTCGATGCTGTCTGGTCTGTCTGTAATCTACTGTATTTGGAGCTTCAGGCTATGCGCGTGATCGGATGGCTTACATGACCCCGAATGAATCTGGACCTGCTGCTATTTCAGGAAGTGAGCAATTTTTTTTTTTTTTTGGTCTTAGAGCAACATTGATCTGGACGATTAGGTGGTTTCACCTGATATTACGAAGCACGATTGGAAACTTGCTCAAGTCTCACTTCGTCCCCGGGCGTCTTTGTTTAGCGGGTATAATACAGTACGAAGAATGCACTATAGGTACACTTTCATGCATCGCACTGTATAAGTAGGCAGCCCCTCCCTTGAGGCGGTAATCCGGGGTAATCACGCTGTCGCAACAATACCAAAACTGCATTATTAATACTGACCAGCGCAATTATCACGCAAGATCGCATCCAACAGTTAAATAGCTTGTCGCGACCCCTTCTCTTGCCTCTTCTCTCACAACCAACCACCTTGCGCTACCAACCAACAACATCTACATCGCACATCCGCATCCATCGACCACTCTTTTGCTCCCATTGCAAAAAGATCGTAATTCCATATCGACCCCGCCATCGCTTGCAACCCCCCTCCGAACATACCGGCATCGCTCCACATACCGCGAAACAATGGCAGACACGCACACTTATAAGTTTAACGTCTCGATGAGCTGCGGTGGCTGCTCGGGCGCTATCAACCGCGTCCTAGGCAAGCTTGATGGTGCGTTGTCCTTCCTATTGTTTCCTCTGGTTTCCATGACATCGATTACACCGTGTCGCCGAATATCATCATATTATTGCATGCGCTCATTCGCCTAACTATACTTCTACCCACCTATCCGCGCATCTCTCCCTAAATAGGCCATACTATCAGCAACTTACTGACCTTGTTCTTGGAATATAACAGGCGTTCAGAGCTACGACGTTTCCCTCGAGAAGCAAGAAGCCGTAATCGTTGCGTCGCCCGGCCTGGACTACGAGACCGTGCTCAAGACAATCAAGAAGACTGGCAAGAAAGTCAACTCGGGCGAGGCGGATGGCGAGTCCAAGAGCATCGAGCTGTTGGAATGAATATGATTCCAAGGGCCAGAGAGCAAGACGAACAGATTCCCGTCGTTGATATTGTGATATAGAAGGAAGAGCCAGGGCTGGCAAGGCTGCTGGGTCATGGGACGGATCTGATGATACTCTGACTCGGGAAGAGCACATAGATGAACAAGCATGATTGCTTACTTGATGAATAGTTTGGAGTTGGGCAATTAGCGACTGAATTAACAATAAGATGAACTATACTACTTGTAAATGGCACGTAAATCGTAGTACGTTGGTCCTTGATAATCAAAGTGTAAGCCAACTGTGCCTTTTCTGAACCAGATACATCATCCCCGTCCGTAACACTAGCCTTTTCATAATTATATGAATTGCACATCCGTGACGATATAAGAGCCTTGAGAGAAGAGGAGGCAAGAGTTCAAAGCTAAAGTTGATTCATTATTCAGAGTTCTATGACCTCCGATATTTGTCCTGTACGACAATAGTCTAATCAGACTGGAATATCTTAGCGTTTAAAACCGCGTCACTCCTGGCTAGAACACAAATCTAGCAACACCGAGGAGGGCTATTTGTATATGTTTCCAAGTGGCTTTAACAATATTGAATGAAAACAGGGGAAACAGGAGTGGCGAAAGGGATGAAAGAGCACTGACTTTACTTTCTGAAGTGGGCTTACATAGCTACTCGTTCAACTGCAATCCGATAATTGAGCATCGCTGATCAAGTTCTCCTAATATATAATAGCTAGTGAATATAATAGAGTGCTTCCCATGATGTAAGCATTCCTTGTCTCTCCTCGCGTATAAGGTAATTTTACTCGTATAGTTCTTTACGAGCTGAATGTGGCTGAGAAGTGACGGCGAGTTCCTCGACCATATAGAACAACTTCCTTAATGGTAAATGGTAAACCGTGTTTATCACAGGAGTTTTCATACCTCTAGTCTTCCAATGTCCTACTGACATACCCCCTATATAGCCCGCGTTACTTCAATACTCGAGATATTGATTACTCCTACCAACCTGCCATACGACACCCATATACGAAACTTGGGCGTAGGCGATAGGCCTCATATGATTGCTTATGTTCCTGTTGCTATCTTGACCCCTATCCCAAAAATCACAAGTCTGTCGGAAGATCAGGTAGAAGTTGTTGGCGTCGGAAACTTCGGAGTAGTACTCGGATTGATGACGCGCGTTGAAGTCCTCTAACCGCGCCCACAAGGTCACGCCGTCATGGGTCTGTATAATGGCGCGGTTCTTGCTTCTCAGGCACTCCCTCTTCCACTGCTCGAAGCTATGGATCTCATTGATCCGCCACCATAGCCAGTCTGTGACCCCGGACATGTTGTACACGAGTGTTGCGTGGTTACGTGGGGGAGGCATTGTGGATGAGGGAATGTTAGATGTAGAATGTTGAGTGTATGTTGAGAGGCACGAGGTAGGGGTGAAGACTTCGTCGTGATTGCATCGTGGGCTGGAACTTACAACTTAGCGCTGGAATCATGCTGCTTATATAGACGTATTGAGCTGGTGATAGCCTTCGTCCACTAGCATGCTTTGGCGCTACGAAAGCAGCCGAAGTATGATCGTCCTTGTACGTCTGTGTGACCTTTTTTGCTACATTTCCATCACATCTGTATCTCGAGCATCTGTATCGTCACGATATGCCGTATACGTTTCACAGTGTTACTAGTCACTGACTAGGGAAGAATTCAAAGTTGTAGATAATGTTATTAAGGCATCGAGAAACTAACCACTGATAGTATCTGGCTATAGAACGGCTGCGCTCACTCCTTTGATGCGATATCAAGTCCATAATTTGTACTGTCTCCTGTGAATAGTGATTCCCTAGGATACCTTTTCATTTGAAAATCAGCGTGGCACGTTATTCTAGGTTGCCCGTGACCTTCTCTAATCTCCCTGTACTACGATCCGGTACCACCTCCTATGAGGACAAAAGATCATGTGTGCTATAGACGTTTCAAGGCATAGGTGCTCATCTTTCGACAACCGAAAAAGTTATAAAGATTTCACAATTCTGGGCTGGGTCAACAGTTTGCTTATAGTAAATCTGGCTGCGCTACACTTAACGGAACCCTAAAGTTGAACTTCATTTGATAGTACTGGTACTATGGTAGATTCTAGTAAGTTGACTTGATCAGTACTATAACATCAAACTACTAACGAACAAGCCGGCACGGAACACTCTCTAGTCTGAAAGAGGGCGTAGCATGTGTTACAGAACTGGTGAACCCTTTACACATCCATTAAACCTATGTTGTTTTCCATATCTCATCCAACGTGACTTCTTTCAGCTCTGTGTACGGAGGTAAGCAGCAAGGGAGAAAGTCTGCCTCTCTATTTCCTAGTCTTGACCGCTAGTCTGTGATATCGTCATAGAGTTAAGTCCTCATATCCATTCCCTTGAAGATGGGGGGAAATTTGATAGGATAAGGGAATACATTATCGTCTGTCAAGGAGTACTCATATATTTTGCGGCATTGCATGCATGCTGTGCTTAAAGCACCGACGGGTATGATGATTCGTCATTGCCAGGCATAGAAAGAGAGGGATTAAGAGTTATGCCTGATTATTTGAGCCTTGGTCTCTCCCTGCAGCTGTACTGCGCTATCTTATATCGGATGTGGCTGATTCCCCATGGGGTCTTCTCCATCATGGTCACTGGTGAGTCGGACGACCCTGGCTATTGATGAACTTCGAGAGTGTAGGAGTAACACCGAAGATGCCTCCGAATATAGTCACGCTCGGTCCTAGGGCGACTCATTGTAAGGGGTGATCTAGTGCTTTAAAAGGGTCACTCACTATCTACTCAGTAGGTAACACTGGACTGTATTAGTCAATACTCATCATCGCCATCATTTATAACTTTTAAAGAGGACTCGATCCTAGAGCGTCTTTTTATAGATTAGTACATATGAGTTTGTTCTCCTTGGTTATGTAATCTGGCGATATGCGGGAAGTGTGATGGGGAAGTTCAACATGGCATCGGATATTACCGGATATACCTCTCCAAGTTGGGCGATTATCAGCCTGAATCACGTGCCGATAGAACTAGTTGGGTGCTAATTGCTTACTTACAGGATATCATCATAAGATGGGTGATCAGTTGCCTTAAGTTATAAAGCGTTCCAATCATCAAACCACTGTTGAAAGAGCTAAAGCGACGAATGGAAGCATCGCCGTCGAACTAGACTTCATTTTATATTGACGCCTCTGTAATATATATACCATTAAGGTATTTGGTGGGAATGGGAGCCTTGGCGCTGGCGTTCCGTAACACGATTCAGCCGACTTGACCCCATCTGTGAGTCTGCGTGTGCGCCAAAGCAAAACTCCCCACTTAGGTGGCTGCCAATCAAGAAATCTAGCGGCGGAAACCCGCTTGTGATGGCTGAAAATAAGACGAATGGGAGCGCTTTAGGGCAACACCGTGTCGTGAAGCGGCCGCGTCCCGTCAAGAGTTGTTTAGAGTGAGTCAAGTCCCCTCAGCTTCAAACGTCATTGCTGTAACGAGCTTTATCATGGCAGTGATATTCCTGAGCGAAGGAAAAACCAACTACTGGCATTGAGTGACTGGTCTTTCTTATGCTAACAGAATCAATGAAGATGTCGCCGAAGGAAGTTGAAGTGCGATCGCCTCTTGCATTGCACTCAGTGCCAGAAATCGCAGCGATCATGTCGCTATGTGGCAGATGGAGAAACAGGCAGTGTATCTGATGCATCAGATGCTGAAACGCCTGACCGAGGATCGAAGCGTAGTGGTGTTTCACCAAACAACGATGGCAATCTTCGCGATGTCTCATCTAAGCCCCAGTCTCAGCCTCAAGCGAGCGCGGGACTTCTGGAAGATTATGGCGCTAGACTTGACAAACTTGAGCGTATTCTACTAGGGAAAAGCTCGCCGCTCACTGAGACAAGCAGTGGGAGTCGCTCCCAACGACCGATGGCATCGGCCTTCACTATGCGTGGGCTCACCGTCAAAGGCGAATCTCGAACACGTTTTTTTGGGCCAAGCAGTGCACGGGTGCTATGGAATTTGGTAAGCCAGATCTCCTACAATCTGTTCCCCGCATGCATCCCAAGCTCACTTGGCTTTTGTAGTTTGATGAGGCAAAGGAGTTCATGTTTAGTCAAGGCGACTCTAGTGATATTCTCCATCAATTCGCGCTCACCCACAAGATCCACAAAGCTATGCAAAATGAGCATCGACAAGCTACATCTCCACTCACGGTGTTCGTAGACTCAATGACACCGATCCAGAAACGCATGGCCGATGTTTGTGAGTGATTCTCGTTGTCTAAGCAGCATTTAGAGAACAGGGTCACGTTCCCTTTCTGGCCAAAACCGTGGCTCAAAATATCCGCGGTTCTGAGACATATATAGATCTTACTCAGAATGGTAACTAACTATGAGCATTGCAGTGCCAAGCAGGCCTGTATGCGACCACTTGGTTCAGTTTTACATGAGCGGGTCTGAGACACTTTATCGTGTTCTGCATATACCCACGTTCATGTCTCAGTATAATCAGTACTGGGACGGCAATCGACAGCACGCGTACTTCTTACCGCAACTCTTGTCAGTATTGTGCATCGGGTATCGATTCCTCGGAAGCCAGTTTCCAAGCGACAGGGAAGGAATTCACGTACCGACTGCTTGTGCGCTGGTAAGAGCCTGGTTGGCCAGTCTGAGGGGTAAACAGCTTGTCGAGTTCAGCTCGCTACAAACCGAAGTACTTGCACTTATGGCTCGGCGAGTGTTTACTTCGCAGAACCATGAAACTTGGCAGCATCTTGGCCTCCTCGTACGAATGGCAATGACGATGGGTTTGCACCGAGATCCGTCTGAGTTCTCCCACGAAATATTACCATTCTGGGCTGAACAGAGGCGAAAGCTATGGGCTACGATACTCGAACTTGACATACATATGTCTATACAGTGCAATCTGCCTAGCTGCATCCGTGAGGGTGATTTTACCTGCGGTCCCCCCAGTAACCTCAATGACAACGAACTCTATCCGAACATGATTGAGCTCCCCCCTTCAAAGCCTATCGATGTAGATACT
The DNA here is from genome assembly GCA_007182795.1 of Xylaria flabelliformis. Taxonomy (NCBI): domain Eukaryota; kingdom Fungi; phylum Ascomycota; class Sordariomycetes; order Xylariales; family Xylariaceae; genus Xylaria; species Xylaria flabelliformis. The sequence continues at coordinate 430,336 of VFLP01000020.1, read as the reverse complement.
GATTCTCGTATTCAAGTGTTTGCTGCTACCACTTTGATAACACGTTTCAAGGTTGTTGATTTGATTAATCGAATTGATGCTCTTGAAGATTATCAACAAATTCTTGATATTGGGACTGAGTTGGAACAAGTGTTAGAGGATATTCGCCACGTGGTACCCCAGGTGCACTTGAACAATTCGGACGAAGCACATCGGCAATGGATGACAAGGGTAATCCTTGACATGAACACTCGTCGACCACTTCTGGCGTTATACCGACCTTTTGCGCTGAGCAGTGCTGACGCCCCCCAACAAATCATGACTGGGTATTTAAAGTCGTGCATAATACTACTTTCATATCTGGAGGAGGTCGACATTTCGCGGCCCAACTATCCTCAGATTTGGCACATGCATAACCTTGTTCTGAGGCGAGATATTATGCATGCTTCATTTGGTATTTGTTATTACATGAAACAAATTCAAAGCAGCGCTGTTAGCACACAAGGACTAGGCTCTCCCAGATCTAGTTACAGGTCAAATTCCATCGAAGCGGCCTGCACCGCTGCATCTAGAAGCTCAATGTTGCTTTCTTTGCCTCGCTTGAGAGCGACCGTGGAAAAAGTGATCAATACTATGATTAGGCGTATTAGCGAGATAGGAACGGATTTGAAAGACTTGGTTTCATTGACGATCGTTTTCCATACGTATCAAGGCGAGACACGTGAGCCGCAGAAAGAGATTAAGAAAGCCCTGCAGCAAATTGTGGATGCGGGCTTACGATCAACCCGTGTTAGTCAAGAGGATATATCGTCTATGGCAGTAGGTACGAACCTTCTAATGTTGGTACTAACATTGACTTGGAAAACAGATGGTACCACCCACAGGACAGGTGCAGATGATGAGCTACCAAGCCGAGCCGAGCTTCATGATCAACACGGAGCCGTATATGTTAGCGGCGGATACAAATGTGCGCTTCCTTCACTGACCATTATTTTTCAACCCAATACTAACGTCTTTTAGTTATTGGACGACTTTGGGTTATGGGACGTTGAATTCTGGAACCCTTATATAACTAACCAGACGACGTAATGATCAACTACACACGGAACCCTAAAGGCTTTACGTCGCCTGGGCGAATTATCTCTTGTTTCAGAAAACTAAATCTTCCATCGCCTTTTTTCTCGACCTTTGTCGCGCTGTTAATGATATAAAGCGTGGCATTTCCATCTAACGACCTGATTGCTAGTGAGCCATCTCGGGAATTGCGATAGAGTGAGTCAAAAGATCGTCAATTTGAGATCACAGGACTCTTGCATACGAAGTCGTCCTTCTCGCACGCTTCGACCATGAACCGAGCAACACTTGCCCTCGTAATTTTAGGTAGGAACCCAGCTGATTTTCCGTTGTCGGGGTATACCCGAATTGGGGCTGCTTCACCGTCAGCTAGCACGCAGGCGCGTGCCAGCACAAACTCTACGCCTGCTTTTCGTGTTTCTTCATCAACGGTAGTATGGGCCGCCTGTCCGTACTTCATGTTGGTGTACCGAAACATTGCGCGAAAGAGGAAATTCATATTGTCGAAACTATTGCCGGCCCCCCACTGACTCAAGATGATGATGCGCTTAGTTCCGAAATCCTTCATGACTGAAATAGCGTTTGCTACTGAGTCCTCCACTACAATATGTAAGGTTAGTAACCGCTACTTTCGCATGGTTTAGGATTATTGCCTGTGGAAATAAACCTGACAGGAAGGTGACCCAGAAAATTACTCACTGATCCTGTCCGGCGCATCTGGTGAAATTGCTGCGAAGGGAGAATCGGAAACTCTCTTTAGGCTTAAAGCTACTAAGATAGCCTGGGGCGGCTCTTGCATCGTTTCGAATGCTTTGGCGATATCTTCGCGCTTCATTGGCGTCCCCTGAACGATTGCCAGGCCGGGACGGGCGGTCAAAGACGAAGGTGATCGGATAAGTGCGACGACATTATGGCCTTTAGATATTGCTTCTTCAACGATTAGCTTGCCTGTTCGGCCGCTACCACCGAGGACGAGAAACCGCATTCTGAAACTAGTATATATGATATAACGAGGATTTTAAGAAGAGACAGTAACTAGGAGAGTGTGAGGATCGATGAATGGGAAGACATATAATTAACAAGGAGAAAGAGCGCATGCATCCAGATATATACCTGTACATGTGTAGAATCACTGCTAATCACTTTAATACGAGGAAAGCTATCAATTCTAATCATATTGAACTGCCTCGTCTCTTTCCGCCTATGTCAACACTCAAAAATAATTGTAATTTCGATAATAGCGTTGAAGATGATAGGAACGGAGCCGAACGAGCGACATCGTGCACTTACTCGGCCGAGACACTCGGAGAAGGGTTACCCCATGCTTAGCCCCTGATAGTGGCAGTAGGTCAACCCGCACTAGTTACTCTGTTGACGAGGAATTACTAAACACTTGTTACCAGCACTTGTTGAATCCTATTAAGCTATAAGAAACGCTTGCCTGACGGTGGAGGTAGATGGGTGGAAACCGGCTGCTTTTCGCTGGGGTACCTAGTTGATAGGCTGATTACGGTCGAACAATTATTCACATTAATTGGTAGTCCGGGTAATGCTAGGTACGCTGAATGTCTTTCTATTGGTTTCTCAACAAAGCGACTCATGATCCAAGAGAGAGAAAAGAGGAAAACCATCTGGTGCTCGTTTATCGAAGTGAAGGTCAGACTATAGACGCTCCCGGTTTCTGACGTGGTTCTGTCACGAAAGAGATCTGACGAAACCTAGGAGATTTACCTAATCTCTCTTCCTGATTACCAAGCCACTCTCGATCTCTTCCTACACTGGGGGTTTGACTCAAGGCACAATTCGGCTTCAGAGCGCCCGGTCCAGCGCCTTGACTATGATGGTCATCGAGATCGAACTTTGTCTTATCTCGGTTTCCGAGAATGGTACGGTTACTGCTGCTCCTCGCACCACTCAGACTGAAGAGCGAGAAGAAATCTTGTGTGAAAGTTGTCTCTAAGTCTCGTGGCTTCCCATCTATAGTCCAGTAACGCTCGTTGCTGAGTTCGTTGCTCAGGTGCCGTCGAAAGTATCGGTCTTGGTTTACCCACCAGCCACGCCAACTTGACAAAATTATAAGTGTCAAAGGGATAGTAAAGGCCCAATAAATCCAAAACGAAGGCATAATCGTTGGCGAAGGCAGATCCTTGGGGGCATCTCCGCTCGCTGCCGGATCGCCTGCTGTTCCTTTTTGCCAGTTGAACATGGAGACCCCGAATAATGTCCCTATATATTCTCCCGGCAGGAAAATTGCTGTGATGACTGCGAGCGCCTTCATCGACGAACTATCACGCGTTGACGCTACCGCCATTCGCTAAAAACTCCGATGTTAGTAGTTGACCACCCACAGTAAAGATGCTGCTTATTCGGAAAGGTACTAAGCGCATGTAGGACTCCACAGCAGTAAAGACTGCTGGGATGAGAAAAAGTAGGCTCGGGTGCGTACCGCATTACTTTCATGATTCTGTCAGCACAACAACACCAAGCCAAAGCGAATTATCAACATGCGACTCACAGGTTATTATCCTCTTGGGCCATCTTGGAGTAGATGATGTCTATCTGCGCTCCTGGAACACTCGGAGTCAGTTATGATCATCCGAGGCATAATTCATGTCATTGTTTCGGAAGCTTGTAGGGACTGCTTCGCTTGAAAAGGAAAATCGTGTCCTAAAGGCCGTAAAAACAAGAAATCAAGTCCAAGGATTACTCACGACACCGCAATTCAGACATACGCCTATCTGTCTCTAGCGACGTACAAAGGCGCCATATGCAGTCAAGGTATTGCCGGATTTCATGCCAGTGAAATGACATGTCGTCTGTATCATCGTCGTCATCTGCTTTCGGCTCAACCTTCGATGCTGCCTTCGTGTTAAGTTCATTGACACGTGCACCCAGCTCATCGCCAACCTGTATCAGCAACTTCACCGCGCGTTCCATCCATCTTAAAGTATCCAAAAGTTGAATGGAACCTTTCAGAACATCGTGAGCCTCTTTCATGAGATAGATGGTTTGCGGGGGAATATAGTCCGGATCGAATAGACTAGCTGCAGGGCTACCTCCTGAAGGACTATTATGATGTTCGCGCGTTCCATTTCTCACTTTTTCCTCAACATACTCCTTCAGCGAAGATAGTCGCTTCAAAGGTCTGAGATGATGCGGCCGCGAATGGCTCTTCGCCCCATTCCGTTTGTATGCTTCCGCATTAGCTTGGCCGGTAGTTCCAGTAACGGCATCTACACGTCCCTCTAGAAGAAGAACCTCGCCATTATTGGCTATGACCGCCTCCTCGGTGCGTAGTAGCTGAACCTGGAGAAGCACTATTGGAAGGATAAGCGGATGGGCCCATCGAGCTCGGCATGAGTCGAATCGCCGTTCATATTCGTCCAAGGCGTCTTCATCGTGCCACCTCGTGTCAAAAGAGCGCCGAATCAACGCTGTCGTGGTTTTGGTACGTAGCTTATATGTCATTGAGAGGAAGTCATATGGTGGTTGAGGGTTAGAAGAGAAGCTGAGGATCAGATCTTTACACGAGCGTTGTCAGTAAATGCTGCTGCTGGCTCCCATACCGCTAACTTGGCGAAGCAGTGAGATATAGGTGAGCTTACAGAATGATTCTCTCTTCGCATCCCAGAAGGATGACTCGCTTGTAACTCGTGTCAGTCCGGGTAGCGTAGCGGGGTGAAGACCCAGTGTCTCATAATCATCGATTCTGAGATCCAAGCCATCGCCTACGCTCCCGATCCCATCTGCGGGGCGGTGGCATATCCTTCGACGAGCTATACTAGAAGTTGAATTATCAGCATCTGAGCAAGATACGTATGCTCACGGATTTAATGATTAACAATATCAAGTCGAACATTTAGCGGCCTCAAGACTAATATCAACTCACCATTGACGCACTCGTCCTTGTAGCGAGCGCCTCCCTTTCGGATTTGCGGTAAAGTCACCCTATCTACGATCAGTACTCGAACTTGAGGCCGATTACGTATCTCGGTAGCACGAACGACTACTTCGCCGGCTCGGATTTCACTACTTGTGTTCAGACTTACTTCATTATCTAGCCCGTGTCCATTCCTGACAGCATCTCGGAACATACATAAGCCTTCATCCCCCTCGGACATGATACTCGGGGACCGGGGCTCCTTGTCGGAAACTCCATCTAGCGGCGAGAATACGGCGTACTCATGGTACGAAACATAACTCTCACCGTCTTTGAGTAATATCTCGTGCATCAAATGCTTAAGGCCAAAATGAAAGAGATTTCTTTCGTGAAGCGAACCTCCTTTCCGACGTGCGGCTCCACCACTCAGACCAGTAGCAGACGGCACCACTGTGTTACTGGGATCAGTACCGCCACTTTGAGAATGTTTTCAAGGCGTGCAAAGATTTTGAAATACAACTCTAGCTGAATATGATCGGGTCTCTGTGCACCGAGACAATCAAAACGAGAAAATGACATTGAGTACTACTTACAACTCCCGCGCCGGGTGTTTGGAGCAGTGCGTCGGCTATCACTGGAAGGGCCTGCAATGACAGCTGCTTGATGCCGCGCCTCACTTAGTGCGAGATCTAAGTCGTCAAGGTTATAGTTGTTGAGATCCATGATTCTGGTATGCCGTTAAGGAGGTTTATAACAGTCAAAGGGAAAACGAAGCATCACATCAAGTGAAAACTCCTTGACGGAGTCGGATGTGAAGAAACGGCGTTGTAATTTTCTAGGACTATAACTGAGAAGATCTCCGTTCGTTCTGTTCAATGAAGACACCTCCCTATTTTGTTCCTCGCCTGAACAGTTGCGCTAAGCGTCACTGGTGCGATGTACGGGGCTGTGTTGTTGTGGAGTATCCGATCGTGGTCCATCGGCTTAGACGAGCACTCCCATTCGGGTAAGATCGCGTTTTCTCGCAAATGACAGGGATCGATGTGCAAGTCGCTAGATATAATATTTATAGAGTAATATGCACGAAGCCAGGTGAACGACTGCGCCTCGAGAAGGACCTCGGGCGGGAAGCTTTTTTGGGACTTTGGGCAGCAATAATGCTCCGAAACCTCATGTGATGCGTTTCCAGCTAGGAAACTATGACATTAACTATATTGAATTACTATTTTTTTGTCTACAGGTAAGCTCATGGCGCGGTGGGACTACTGCCTTCGATCTGATAGCTTTTAAACTGGCGTGCAGGAATTTTCCTATCGAAGAGCATGTCTAGCTCTTCGAAGGTTCTGCCCTTCGTTTCAGGCACTCGGAAGTAAGACCAGATCAGACACAAAGCACCCAGTCCTCCAAAATAGTAGCCAAGCTTGCCTTGCAAGTTGGCCTCGTCCGGATTACTTCGACACTCTTGAGTCAGTCATCGCTAAAAGAAAACCTCGTGCTCTAAAAGTTGCCAGGACAAGAAGAAAGCAGTTCTGAGAATTACTCACATCATGTAGGGGATGGCCACCGTCATAACAATCCCCAGTACGGCCTGAAATGCTGTGGCTACAGCGATCGTCTTCGACCGGACGCGAGTTGCGGAACATTCAGAGAGGATCACAAAAGTGATGGGACCAATGGATAGGTCATAGACCCCATTCCACACTAGCATAAGAGAGCTCTCGGCCCATGCGACACCAGATGGTCGGCCAGGAATAGTGTCCAGAATGCCGATGACAAACATCAAGATCACGCAGATTGAAAGCCCTATGTTAAAAATACGACGACGCCCAAATTGCCCAATAAGATACCACGAGATAACAGTCGAGACCCAGCCCACAGCTGCTACTAATTAGTTTCATTGGAGATTCAGGGTGCTCAAAACTAACCCAAAAACCCTATGCCCAGATAAAACGCGTCCTGTTCGCCTACCCCCGCCAGCTGGAAGAAGTACGTTCCGTAGTTTATCAGGTAGATTCCTGATAAAACTTGGGTGCAGTAGACACCACTGGCGATCTCGGTACGGCGAAGATTGATACCTCTGATGGTGTCTAGATATGTGCTTCCTGCTTCCATTTCCAACTCAAGTCGGTCGGTTTCGGCGATCACGGCAAGCGTCGCATCGATATTCACCTTCTTAGAAGCTAGTCGTCTCAGTGAATCTCGGGCTTCATCTGACCGCCCTTTCCGCACTAACCACCAAGGGCTTTCTGGGATAAAAAAGATGCCAGGTAGAATGACAAGGACCCAGAACCATTGTAGTGCAAACGGAATGCTATAGGCCCAATGGTTTTCTAAAGTGGCTGTACCGGCTGTTACACCATTACCAAGTAATTGTCCTGTCACGAAACACTGTGATTCTTGAAGTCAGTTGTCGCCTTTTGTGCATAATTTTAGACTACTATGGAAACACGGAAAGCCCCCCAGGAGTTCTGGCCCGAAATGAAACCTTTACGTCGTCTGCCGATGGACACAAGAGGAGAGTCCCTTTGAGAATCACTCACTAGATTGGTATATGAAGTCAAGAAGCCTCGAAGCGCCATTGGACAGACTTCAGAAGCGTACGTCGGCCCAATGACGACGAAGCACCCCAAGACTAGACCACCAAGTAGTTCCCCTACGAGAAGGGCTTCTAGAGAACGAGCAAAGAATTGAATGAACACCAACCCCGCTGTCAAAGCGACACAACCAAAGAATGTCCATTTCCGACCGAACAATTCCATCGGGTACGCGGAGAACAGGGCCCCAATCACCTGACCGAGAGGATTTCCTAGCGATAGGCCCGTTTGCCACCGTGCCGGAATAACGAACTGAGGAGCTTTGAATTAGCATTTAGTCGTCTTCACGGGCTATAACTGGTAGCATTAAGTGGTCTTGACGAATTGAAAAGCGTCCATCATACTTCTCCATTGGGATGCGCAACGCCAAAATCCTTCTTGAACTGTGGAATAGCGAACATGTTTCCCACGATCTGAGGATCAAAGGCCAGCATAATGACACCAATCGACACAAAAGCCGACCAACCTACGGCCGTTGGATAGAGTTTGACAGCTTCCCAGAAGCTTAAGGCATGTTCGAGCTGGATAGCCTCACCGAGAGCGAGAGAGTCTAACGGCTCAGCCTCCGTCGACACTTTACGATCACCTTTGTTGTCCATTGCTGTAGGAGGACTTAAACTTGTGGATATTCCTAGTACAGACTGTTGTAGGTTGGTTCTAGTAGATGCATCGGCATCAGCGGCGAGTTCTTCGCGCGTAGAAAATGTCCCGTATCCGGACGAGAATTGAGAGGTCATTTATACCGAATTAGCTGTTATTAAACATGGGCTTACCTGCATCACGAGATGTAGTATGTATACTGATAGTGACGCATCCCCTGGTCAATAGAGAACAGGGACTGTTTTCATAGGCTGATAAGATGCGGTGGGTTGATGAAAAGGAGGGGAAACTTTGAGGATCACCACAGTTTAGGCGCATGGTTAGTCCACCTAGTGAGGGGATGCTGGCGGTCGACAAGGGTGAGTGAGAGCTCTGCAACGTTGTAGCTCCCAAACTGTTATTGATTTGAACTTGCAGCATCTATAGCATCTAGACAAAACACAAGCGCACGCAGCACAAATAAGTTGAGCTTATCGTGAGACGACCTCAACCAACTCCTATTGGTTCTATCCCGTGCGCACCGCACCGACTATACCGCCAACCAATTAACTGATATTATGGCTTGATTCAGAGTGCACCTGAGAAAACTCTACTTGTGCTTCGTCTTTCAAAGAAATGCAGGTACGTAACTCTTTGTTCTTTGATCACCACTTATCAAGATATCGGTTTGCTGCGTGCGTCAATGACAGATCCTTCATATTAACCACCTTCTAGATCTTTAAGGACCAAAGATCCTCAGTTATCAATGCGATTCTTGTATCAAGGCTTCAAGAGACTAGGGTTTGAAATGGTTTTTAATATCGAAATAATCTACTTGGGCGTCAAGGAGGCCATACATTCTAGTCCTCCTTTCCAGCCCTGGCGGCGATCTGGGTTCAAGTACATGAAGGTCTCGCTCTTGCTTGCCTGGCCCTGTCTATTCAGGTCCGTATCCCTATTATCGTGAATTACTCCGTAGGATCGAAGAATTGAGCAAACAGATAGCGAGAATGAATAAGGGTAGCTAAATATGCGAGTCACCGCCTCGTCGGTTATGTATCTAACCCTACCCCCTGGTATACTGGTAGTTGCCATCCCAATACCCACGGGCTAATACGTGTGAAAGTTCTGAAACTAGCAATATGGCAATCGCAAATTTTCATATCTGGCTACGACTAGCTATTTGCTAAGGTTCTGTTGTGAGCAACCCAAGTTCCATTATGCGAGGGTTTCACTTTCGCTTATTGATGTTGTTCGCTTTGTCTTGTCTTTTGTATGATCAGGCATTATACGGATGTCTGAAGAGCTTAAGCCTCGTACGACTGCCGCTCATATGATTATATACACGATATTGATGGCCTGGCCGGTCGGGTCTCGGGTGTATACAGTCCCCTGGGGCCGTGTGACAACAGAAGTCATCAAGGCTAGAGGGAAAAGGTGAACATTGGGATAAACGTTTATTTTACTCCCAATGTAAATTAAAACACACTTACTTGGAGTATGTATGTCATTGGATTATTCGATACCTGAAGGTGTCAAGGTACATTGTTACATACTGGTATTGAATGAAAAAAGCAGGAGCAAACTGCGCTGCTAGGGCTAGTTGGTTTCTATTGAACCTATCCATTCACAAATTTCATACTAATTAGTGGCTACGAGCTATATACCACAGGCTCAGTGTGAACCAATAAGTAATCGACCGTCGCCGTCTCCTTGTCAACTTTTCCTGTAATCTCAGCTTCACTCTTGACCCAAGTCTGCAAGCATCACTAGCACCGTTAAGATAGCTAAGATGGCTGCTCAGAGAAGCAAAACGGACTTTCTCTTCTTCAGCTCACTTCCACCGGAGCTTCGACAACTTATCTGGAAAGAATCAGTGCTGATATCAATGGAAAACCCGGAAGTTCTCGTCCTCGTCCCGCGTCGTGCCCGTTTTGGCAAGTACGCTATCTCCAAGTCCTCACCGTTTCCTCCAGTCAACACCGCATTTCCGGTGGCTATGCATGTAAATCATGAGTCCCGATGCATTGCGTTGTTGTACACCCAAATGATAGATCTGGGCCCGTACCCTTGGCACAAGTGTCTTGTTCCTCAGAGGCCCTTTCGTCCAGAGATCGATACCCTCTACGCAGCACGTACCACAGATCCGCACGAGGAATACTCGATGGAGGAGCTAGTAGAAGTTCGGCATCGTGAGTAGCTATTAGAATCATTGTCTTCTTATTATGGCAGATTCCAGAGTAATGGCTTTCATTCCTAGGCCAAGCTCACAGGCTTCTCAAATCCCCACAATGATGCTCAAAATGGCGACAACTGACTCCGAGTGTTCTAGTGGCTCTTGACTACAGGGGCAACATCACCACGGACATGCTTCATTTGTTTGGGAACATATTAAATCACATGCCAGCCCTGCGTACAGTGCGTTTCATATTACCAAAAGCGCAAATAAACTTATGTGATGGCTTGGAACAACCGCTTCTACCTCATCGAAGATGTATGCTACGACATCTTGGAGATAACGAGTTTAAACAAACGAGGGCTCTTTCACGAGAACTGCAGAGGCAGAGAGACAAGGAGCGCTCTTCTCATTCAGGCTGGCCCCTAGCCGTACTTCCTGGGGCTCCACTTGCTCAAACTTTCGAGCAGATGAGAGATCAGCTGGAATGGGCCGTACTGTTTGGCGCAGAGAGGTTCAATATCACATTCGGGGTTAGCCTCATCACCGAATTTTGTCACTCGCCTTCCGGAAACTCTCGATTCGTTGCCGCGGGAGAAGAGTTCCCAGACAGCTCTGATCCCAGTGTTTTCGCAGCGCTAAATAGTCCGAGGCCTTAACACAATGTCGGATAATTCCCGGATTTTCGTCTGCTTGAGAACTGAGGTCCTTATCAGTGGTAAGATAATTCTCATAGTATTGACCTAGATATCTAAGACATTATTAACAGTCAAGTTTGATCAAGAACTCCTACAAGAAACCTTGTCATCCGGGGTATCGAGCACCTGGCCTGCAACATAAGGCTGATCCAACTCCAATTAAACCATAAACCCGAGGCTTCAGATTCCTACATCTAATCTCACTGGAGGTAACTGTCCCAGTTCTGCTGTCTACTGGCACTACGATTATCGCTATTGTCTGGGTTCTGTGATATTTTCGCAGCGTCTTCTTCCACGACTTCGATACTTACTGTCTTGATAATTCCCAAGGGCCACGTGTCCGCAACAGCTGTCTCACTTACGGACGAAATACTCTCAGAGCTCGCCCGCTGCATTACTTCTACCATCATGTTTGATGCTCCACTCTGTCGTCCTTCGACCTTACTTCCCTGAGATTTCTTTGATATTATAGACACAGTGTCTATTTCCCTCGAACTCGCAGCATCGTTCAGCGCCCGGCTTATCGGACGAATGGTCTTGGAGCAAAAAGATGAAATTGGGATGATGTTTGCGGATATTATATTGAGGTTCTGCTCCAGGCTACATTCAAAATCTGCCGTCAGCTGGGATTAGATGGAACTCAGTGATAAATAAGCACTCACACAGCCAGAATCGTCGCTATGACCTCAAACATGCGCGTTTCATGAAACTGTAACAAAGAAATATTGTATGTTCTCAAGACACCTAGCATGGCCACACTGTAGAGCTAGTCAGCCTAATACGATTCGATGTCATGGAGATTTGACATACACAATGCTCATGATTGAAAGCAAGTAGAACGGCCATCGTACATTTCTCGGAATTTCCAGATCTTGAATTGCAACGATGGGGAACAGTGCTATGAATAGCTGAGTAACGACGTCAAAGGCTAGCAGTCACAAAATTAGTGTCATCATATGTCGCCTTGCTTCATTGGGGCTTTGGGCTAGCATACCGCCTTGGGAATACCCTATGTCCTGTTGAATACTAAGATCCCAACAACGACCAGGTATTTCGGGTTTCCACAGCTTCTCAAGTGGTCGACACTGCAACAGTGTGGTGAAAGTATACGCCAAATTAACGAGAAGGAGGAGTATAATCTCCACGGAAAGCACAACCCGCCATACTCGAGCCCTGGCCACGAGCCGCCTGGCAAATAGGCACATCGACACCTTGCTGAGCGTCGACCCCATGTTGAGCCATGGCTGTGCCAGATAGTCAAATTGAAGCGCGCTCCGGAGGTCCCCCTGGCTCACACTTTCAACGATGGCGAAGCTCACGCCGATTATCCCAAGTAACTAATTCACGATCTTTCTTAGAAACAATCATTTAGGGGGATAAAGAGAAACTTGAGAATGAAGGCCGGTATATTAACGAACCATTGCCCCTCCGACAAAGTAGTCTTCCCATCCTACTGTCCTGTTGATCCGCGATTGCACCCAATATCTCAGCATACACGTGAGTAAGGCGATGGCTATCGTCGTGACAGACACTGCTAGCAAGGCCGGCCCTCGTGAGTTGGACATCATGGCAGTTGTGTCCATGATGTCGGATGGCTCCAGGCCAGACACCGTTGTGAGGGTGGACCAGGTTGACTGCTTACGTAGTCATTGAGATAGGCCAAGTCTTCGTTGAGCCGCAACTACCATGCGAGTACACCTTCGTAGAATTTTGCGCAATCAAGTCAAGGTCATAGTAAAATCTGGACGAGCGGTATCAAGGTGGGTCATGATCAGTGTTATACTTTGGTATTTCTCCGATTCAGAATCCTTCCGGAGGGGCGGTTCCCGGCTTTCTGAATGGCGAAGTTGATGGTAACCCAATGAGACATCGATCTCCCGGATTAAAGCCACTGCTATCTGTTCTTTGGATCGCTTCTGAGGAAAGACAATAACATAAGGCTGTCGATATAACTCGTTATTCTAAATATTTCTCGGAATAGATGAACAGAGCACGCATGACTATAGTTAAGATGCGCTCACCGAAACTTAGTGGAAATTCAGGCTAATACAGAGAGCCGTGCTCATGTTTTGGTGATATAAATGCTTAGGGTCCATACATATTTCCAATCCCGTCCTGCCCTATCAGTGCCCGTAGTAACCTTCCTTCTTTGGCCGTGGTTGGAGTTGAATAGGGCGGGACTATCGCATTCCGTTTGCTGCAGCAGAAACATACAGCTGGAGTTATGATCAACAGGCATAGCGCACGGTAAATTACGACGCGTACAACACCTCTTGTCTCAGTGTGCTGGTAGACATTCATGCAAGCCATAAATTCGACATCGGAGATTTCATGAGGCGTATCGGGATATTAGCCAGAATCTCCGGACAGCGCCCGTGCCGTGCGCTGTTTACGGCGTTTGCGTCTTAGTTTACAGTGTCGCATGGCTGCCTTCTAGACCTGATGTATGTGTGATGCTGAATACTCAGGGGTGTTCTTCAATCCACGTGTTCGAGCTTGCTGCTTGTGCGTATTGTATTGTTTACAATAGATCACTAGAGAATGAAACGTTCACGTACGCAATGAAATTAAGCTTGTTTACCATGATCTAGAGTTTAGTAGGCGCTGCCGTAGCGCTGAGATGTTTAAATTGTTGTCGCGTGCAGTTAAGAGAGTACGTGTAGTATGATAAGGGTCGAGGTTTTGAGAGTGGTGTATGATCAGCACGTCCAAGCGCAAGCTCTGTGTCCCAACCAAACATGGTGCCACCGCCATCATTCCCTGGGTTGTAGCATTCGAACCTAAAATGATCTTCTATTGGCAAGATAGCTTTTCATATTCCAGTCTCTATGGCGTTGTTGTGGCCAAATACCACGTTCAGAATTAAGGGTTTGAGGTTAATCGTGCCTGCGGATATCAAACCGGGCCCGGGTCAGAAAATGAAATAGCCCAAGGTCTGTCGATGGCTGAACTGAGGTCAAGTGTCGATTGGCCTGAGACATGCAGATATAAGCATCTGCAAAGTTTGTAGAAGAGCAAATATTCGTTATTTTCATTATGACAAGGGCGTTCAAGTCATCAATACAATTATTTACATTCGCTGATATCGCCTTAGAACTGACAGACGCTTTTTGTTAAATCTTATCCAACTCAGAATCTGGCCTCGACTTTGTTCTCTGTATCTTGCATAGCCCAAGCGCTTGTTTTGGTCTTGCTGAGAACGGACTTGCATTGTTCTGATGTGAAGCCCTTAGCCACGACTGCAGGGTTATAGCCGAGCTTGTTCTTCTTTCCGATGGTGGCGTCGTCCACCTTGGGGGCCACGCCCCGATCGGGACGGGAGTACACCGTTACAACGACAGCACCTCCGAGACCGAGATTATGCTGGAGTGCAAACTTGGTGTTGGGCACAGCGCGGTTGTTGGCCCAGCCTCGCATGTGCCAAACCAGCTCCGCACATTGGGCGATGCCGGTGGCACCAAGAGGATGACCCTTTGAGATCAAGCCACCCGAAGGATTGATGACGACTTTGCCGCCATACGTAATACCACCGCTGCGCACTAGCTCGTGCGCCTTTCCTGGCTCTGATAGACCGAGGGCATCGATGACAATCATCTCATTGGCTGAGAAGCAGTCGTGTAGCTCGCATACTTGAACATCATCTGGGGTGATCTTGGCTTCCTCCATGGCGACCCGTCTGGCGTACCTCGTCATGTCGATACCCATCAAATCGATGGAGCTCTTTGAAAAAAGACTGGGAGCGTCGGTGGCGAAGCACTGACCTGCGATGAGGACGGCCTGGTCCTTAAGGTGCGGTCGTGCGTCAAGGAAGTCTTGAGAGACTAGGACAGCGGCTGCCCCCCCATCCGAGGTAGGGCAGCATTGAAGTTTAGTCAGAGGTTCGTGAATCATGGGTGCCTTCATGATCTGTTCCAGTGTATAGACATCCTGGAATTGAGAATAAGGGTTGCGGGTTGAATGTTCATGGTTGATGCGTGCAATCTCTGCGAAATCTTCCGGCTTGGCTCCATTCCTGGGTTCTGTTTTGAGCATCACCGATCAATGGACACCACAGATTGGGGAACTTACTTCTGTATGTACTCTTGGCCAGCATTCCCAAACATCTGGGCAGCACCAGGAGCGTTGGTAATGCCGCGAGTCTCAGCCATCATCTTCGTTGTTGTTCCAGTGGGGTTTTCGCGGTCATTAAAGAAGCTCTGAAGGCTACCGCGCATCATCTTCTCAAAACCAACGACCAGAATGCAGTCAGCGCCGCCGTAGGCAATGGTACTCCTAGCCATGGCAAGACCGGTTGATCCGGTCGAGCAGTTGTTGTTCACATTGACGATGGGGATCTGAGTCATGCCGAACTGGTAGAACACACGCTGACCACAGGTTGAATCGCCGTAACAGTAACAAGCAATTCCCTGCTCCACGTCATCGTAATTGATTTGTGCATCGAGCATAGCCTTCACACCGGCCTCGAAACCCAGCTCTGTGTAATCGACCTTGCCACGGGGCTTGATGAACTTGGTCATGCCCACGCCAAGCACGTAGACCGGCTGCTTCTGTTTGGCAGGCATTTTCACAAGACGTTTGTATCAGATTAAGGGTATAATGGACTACAGCTGTGAGTAAGAAATTGTAGTAGAAAAATGTTGATTTACCTGGGAGCTGTGTACATTATATGTAGACCCGGAGAGCTATTGAAAGATCTGGGGAAAGCCTACTTTCTTAGCAGCTGCGCTACTGGGTAAGATCCCTTAGTTCCAGTGGCTAAGCCTAGGGAGCGATTCCCCATGTCTGCGGGGAAGGTGAGGCAAGTAAGGTATGCCGAGGCAAACCCCGAATGCGTTAGCGGTGGTACCTTTTCATATCTAGCACATCAAGTAAATCTCGTTCACCATAATGAGAAATTCTTGCATGCACACTTGTGTAGTCGGTGCGTTACTGTAAAGATTCAACCATCGAGTATCAAACTAACCTAGGTCATTAGGTACGTAGCGATGAATTTACACTTAAACAGGATATAGTTAACTACATCCATATAGCGGACTTAACATGTAGTTGGACATACAACAAGCGACATACAGCAAGCTAGCCCAAAGCGTAGCGGCTCCTTGATTTCGTGTCCAAGATGATGATCTTGTTGTCATCCCCACTTATATACGCCTAGGTGGGTATCCTGATAGAAAGCTTATGTAAGACGCATTAGCAGCAGAGATACCTAATATCATGTCAGCTGTTGAGGCTGTATGGTATCGATAACGCTAGTGAAACATAGATGGAACTTGGCCCGCCTCGCCCGCAGGCTCCAGCTCTTGTATTTAGGTGCCTAACCTCTAATGACACATCTCACGCTAACCGAGTCGAGGCGCAGTGACGAAACAGAAGCTGAGCTACTATGTAAGGCCCCTCGTCAGATCCCTTGGTTTCCATCAACCTACCTGGCTTCAACAATCGTGCTCTCTACCTTTCTAGTGTCGAGCCACGTTTCTTTCTGATATTAACTCGAATGCGCGTATAATACTAGTTTCTAGAGACGTCCTTCGCTTTCCTCATCTACTCACGAATAATAACTCTTGTCACCATGTCGAGGATGCCGTTTGGTGGTCTGGGACTGCCAGGATCAAATCCACGAGCGCCTCCTCGCGAGAAACAACAACCCGACGCCCCAGGCGGTCCGTACGGCAGAGCCGACCCCTATGGCGCGAACCAAGGATATAGAGATAGGGACCCCCGAATACCTCCACAAGGGAGCGGCGGCGGCGGTGGCGGCGGATATGATGCGGTTCGATCACCGGGAATGTCTCGACAAAGCGGTTCCGCCCGCGCTCCTGCTAGACAGATCCCGCTGAGGGTTGAGAGAATCGCAGACAAAACCCTCCAGGAGAAATTAATTTTCTCCAATCTGTGAGCATTTCCCAACAGCCCCGCCTTATCTTCGGCCGGTTCGTTCACGGGGCTGACTGGCTACGATGCAGATGCGCCGTATCCCCAGAAGACTTCCCTCCTCCCCGAGACGGCTCCTATCTGTATATACTCGTTCGCGGCGGCCAGCCGGTGGGCGAGTACGTTGTCACCGCGCAGGCAGTGCCAGGCTATCCCCAGGGCTGTATAAGTTTGTCCGACCCTCAGCGTTCTTGGTGTGGCATCACTATGACAGATCAATTCACGGGTGAATTATATGATCCGTTTGCTTCGAGTGGCAAGGCGTACCTCGGTTCTTTGGATTTGGAAATTGGATTTGCCTCGCTCAAAAAGAGAGTCGACACCCCGTACGACGAGGACGAACTCTCCAATATCTTCATCAACACCTTTCAAAATCAGGTCCTGACCCCAGGCCAGCGAATTCTGATGAGTGTTCGGAACATTCCCCTCGCAATCAACATTAAGACGGTGGGGCTGGTAGACCTCGCCATGGCTTCGGACGAATCTGGTAAACAAGTGTCCCGAGAAGGGTCAGCGAGGGGCATACTAACCAGCCAAACCCGAGTGCTGTTCCATCGAGACGGGAAGGGAGATTTCAAACTGAAGCCTTCTATATCGAAACCAAACTCAAACGCTATTTTGAGTCCGGACTTCAAATTCGAGGATATGGGTATTGGTGGTTTGGGTAACGAGTTCTCGACAATCTTCCGCCGAGCATTTGCATCCCGTGTCTTCCCACCAGGATTAGTTGCGAGGATTGGCATTCCTCATGTCAAGGGAATGCTTCTATATGGCCCTCCCGGAACCGGGAAAACCCTGATTGCTAGACAGATCGGAAAGATGCTGAATGCTCGTCCCCCCAAAGTCATCAACGGCCCCGAAGTCCTTAACAAGTTCGTCGGCCAGTCCGAAGAAAACATTCGAAAACTCTTTGCGGATGCTGAGGCGGAATACAAAGAAAAAGGAGACGAGAGCAGTCTCCACATCATCATTTTTGATGAGCTAGACGCTGTCTGCAAACAACGAGGATCAGGGGCTGGTGGTGGTACCGGTGTTGGTGACAGCGTCGTCAACCAGTTGCTATCCAAGCTTGATGGCGTGGACCAGCTCAATAATATATTGCTGATTGGAATGACGAACCGGAAGGATATGATTGATGACGCGCTACTTCGACCCGGTCGTCTCGAAGTTCATCTTGAGATTTCACTCCCAGATGAGCCTGGCCGGCTAGAAATTCTTAAGATTCATACCTCAAAAATGAAGACGAATGGTCTCTTAAACCCTGATGTGAATTTAGAAGAGCTGGCAGGACTCACAAAAAATTTCTCGGGTGCTGAGCTCAATGGCCTTGTCAAAGCGGCAGCTTCCTTTGCATTCTCAAGACACACTGAAGTTGGACAGCTGGCTGCTGTCAAGCAAGATGTGGCGAATATGAAGATCAACCGCAGTGACTTCATGAACGCCTTGACCGAGGTCCGTCCCGCCTATGGTGTGTCTGAAGCTGAACTGGAAGAGGCTCTAAGGTTAGGCATCATACCCTACAGTCCTCATATTGATGGTACCATCGAGGAGATGATGCGCGTCGTCGGCATGATTAAGGACGACCCGAATAAATTCAGCACTTCAGTGCTTTTCCACGGGCCCAAATCCTCGGGCAAGACCGCACTAGCAGCACATATTGCGATGCAGTCCGGCTTCCCATTTGTCAAGATGATCACGCCAGCAGACTTGGTAGGTTACCGGGATGATTTCGCTAAAAAAGATTACGTCCACAAGGCTTTTGCAGATGCCTACAAGTCGCCCGCCAGTATACTTATTCTTGACGACTTCGAACGACTGATTGGATGGAACCCGATTGGAATGCGATGTTCCGAGACCATGCTCCAGGCACTCACAACGCTCATCGTCTCCAAACCTCCTAAAGTGAGTGATCGAAAGCTGATATAATTCATCTATAGCGAATTTCATGCTTACATTTGTATAGAATCATCGTCTACTAGTCTTTGTCACTACGTCCAGGGCATCTATGCTAAAGATGCTTGAGATCGATATGGATTTCGCAAAGAAGGTAGCAGTCCCTGCTGTAACCAGTTTGCAGGAGCTCAAGCCGATATTACGTGAATCCAGAGTCTTTAACCCAGAAGACATCAATGAAGCCATCAGCCTGATTCATCAGGGCACAGGGTCGGATAGGATAGGTGTGGGCATCAAGACAGTGTTAGACTGCATTTTCGAAGCCCGAGCGGGCGGTGGACCTAGCGCTGAAATTCTGAGGACGTTCTCTGAGCTCCTAGTTGAAAAGATACAAGAATTGCAGAGTTAGACTTACATCTATCTAGAGTTAGATGCACCCGCTTCAAAGCCTATGATAGGCTATATACTTACAGTTGTACGACGTGGCGGGCCAGATGCTCCCTTCTAGCAGCCTACAGTTATTAGAGAAAAAGAAAGAAAGAAAGAAAACGCAGCGAATTATCAAGATTGTACGAATAATTCTCAACAATTCGTCCATGAACCACAACGATGGATGTGAGAGACAAACATTCTCATCCATAGCCAAGCCAGCCAAACTTACATCAACTCAATAATAAGCTATAAGACACGACTACCTTCATCGGTGTGTAAAACCTTTTATCCTTAATAAAAGAATCTGCGACTTCCCAAAGCTTGGAGCCCCCTGTTGATGGCGCCGACCTGGGTCGTCTACTAGATCTCGAAGCGTAGTCCTGCTTGATTGATGTTATGAGATGCATGATATGGCTATATACCTATTCTACAGTATCTCTAGAGTGTGGATGAACATGATTAAAGTCATTTCAGAGCAGCATATCAAGAGTTGTACTATGTAAGTCGTTTAAAGTCTCACTCATTAGTATTTGTCATGTGGATCAGCTGTGTCAGAGACATAAGAACTCTATGACTGCTTGAGAATCGTGAAGATGACAATATACGAGCGCAAACTGATACCTGGGAATAATTCCTTTCACAGTTCATCCATTAGACTAAGTTTTTGTGACTTGCAACCGATAGGAATATGACACATGTTGAGTAACACGTACACGTAGTCTTCCCGGCGTAAGACAGTATCTCGCAAGCCGACAAGCATGCTTTCTATATCTTACTGGGGTATATACACTACACGAATTTGTATAGTGCATGTATTGAGGGGAGCGTAGGTCTTTTCGCCTAGCTTTCGCCACGAAGCCGAGTATCTAACCCCTGACTTGGAATTGTAAATAGAAAGACTTCGAAAGCTAGCCAGAAACTACCCACTACTAAAAACAAGCGATGACAGCTTAACAGTAAAATAATATAATAGTAATGCAATATATAAGGCGGCTGTTCAAGGGATGGCTAGCGGAGTGAGTACGAAGTTGGTGTGGTGGGTCCCTGTATCTTGCTTGTAGGATACCCCAAGGGAACACCCCGTTCATTCAGCGACTGACTTCTATCCAGTAGGTATTTCCTAAACTACCTACTGTAAGGATCGTTTTCAAATTTGTCGTCTCGAAGAACACGAATGCGAAAATGTTGTGCGAATCATGCTCGATGCATTTTAGCTTTTCGCGGCCTGACCTGGTGCAACACATATTGCATGCCAAGAATCTCGCTGTGAAGGCTGCGATGAAAGCGAACTTGGAGGGGGCTTTAATACGAAGCCTACAGAAGGAGTTTGAACGATATCAAACCGGCATTAGGACCAAAGACTCGTTAAATCATTGTAAGCCGTGTCCCACTACTTTGGATGACTGCAATGAATACTTGCTATACACTGGTAATAGCACCTTGTCAGTCTGGGATGACCACCATCTTAAACTCACATGGAAAGATCTGGTGGCTGCAGCAATATCAAGTGATTGTCAACTGTGTCGGGCGATTATTTCAATGACGCAGTATGCGACAGGCGATGAGATCCCCGGTAATTCGACGGTCAACAGCGTCTTATTTTTGGACGATGCCACTTACCGGCCAACTTGGCTTCGTATTGATGTCAGTCATAATGGAGCTAGAGCGGCGATGCTTTCATTTAGTATATTCATGGAAGATGCAGCTTCAGGTTAGTGTCCCCTGATCAGGCCTACTCGTTGACCTGATCAAATTCATAACTCACTTAGGATCCTCCGTTGTCCTAAAAACACCGGTTGCAACCTCAACTGATGAAGATGATTGCATGAAGTTTTGCTCTCAGGCTCTAGAAACCTGTCTCACCAAGCATGAATCTTGTCGTGCTGATAAGAAGAATCCGTGGCTCCCAACCCGGCTGCTAGATCTGTCACCCAGTGTGTCTATAAAAGGAGCTGTTCGGGTTGTTCAGACGGATGACTTTTCAGATGTTGATAAGCTTAATGGTATTCAGTATCTAACCCTGAGTCATACTTGGGGCCGGATTGGCCCAACGAAATTGACTCTCTCCAACGTGAAAGATATGGCAGAAGGAATAAAAATTATCGATCTTCCTCGCATGTTTCAAGATACAATACGAATAGGTCAACGATTGAAGATACGCTTCCTCTGGGTCGACTCGCTTTGGTAGGTTTAATACTCTGGCTAAAATAGACTAAACTCGTTCCTCGTTGTTGTTTTTCTTGGCGAGCTTACACATTGTTCAGTATCATCCAAGACTCGCCTGATGATTGGGCTAAGGAATGTTCCGTGATGGATAAAGTTTATCGCCACGGCATTTGCAACATTAGCGCGTGTAATAGTAAAGACTCAACATCAAGTCTGTTTACAGCCAGAGAACCCCAGTCTGGTGCACCGATAGTCTTTATGCAGGAGTACACAGACTGTGCCATAAGATTTTCCATCATCCCTGATTATATAGATTTAGTCCGAAGGCACGCCAATCTATATTCCCGCGGATGGGTGTTACAGGAGCGCCTCTTGAGCCCTCGAATTATCCACTTCGCCCATTTCCTATCTTGGGAGTGCCACACATGTCTAACCACCGAGATTTACGACGAGTCGATGATACTGCACGGGGCCCGCCCTTCCCAACTTCCATTTTCTGAGCGGGGCTGGGTTTTTGCAGACGAATCATCAGAGTATCCCACCAATGCTGCCCGTTGGTGGCGTTTGGTTCAAATTTACACGCGATCAAATCTCACTTATCAGAATGACAAGCTTGTTGCCATTGCTGGCCTTGCCCGAGCATTCTCGGGCATTCTCGGGCGTGGTCCGAGAACCATACTATGCAGGGATGTGGGGTGGTGCTGACTTTCTCTTGAGTCTTCTATGGACATCTTGGCCGAGAATTTCCGTCATGAATATTCCGCAAACAGGGTATCGAGGTAAGACTAAACTGTATGATATATCCTTGGATATTGCTGATTCTTGTAGCGCCGTCCTGGTCATGGGCATCAGTAGAAGGGGAGGTCTATTACGAACCCACCTCGAGAAGTATCTCGAGAATTATTACCCAAAAATTGGTTGAAATTCAATCCATCAGTACAGAGCCTAGGCGAGGAGACGCCTATGGGGAGATAAAAGGTGGCGAATTGGCATTGAAAGCTTTCCTAATTGAACTTTCGGATCCTCTCCAGCCACGAGAGGTGCCAAGAATGTGTCATTTAGATAATAGGCACTCCATAAGACAGGACGTGATGATATACTTCGTTCCTCTTGTAGAGGTTTGGTGGAGTCAGTCGATGCTAATAGAGCATAGTCGAGATTTCGCCGGAATTTTCGTTCAACGTTGCCACGAACTTGATAACTCGGATAGACCCCAAACATTCCAGCGAGTTGGTTATGGCATGTTCGTTGAACGTCTACACCGAGACCTTCTATACCAAAATTCGTGGGCAAAGCTTTGTGGTCTCACACAGCCCGAACTTCACGGACAGAGTTTGACACTTATTTGAGGAAGGAAACAACGCACCCATGTAAATAAGTAACCGCGGCGTAGTCGTGTCTAAGCGCTACACTGGCTGTCGCTTCGTTCTGGGCTTATTGCTCTGCCCTGCTTAAAGGATAGTGTTTAAGAAGAATCTATAAGCGATAAATAAACTTCATTGTGTAGTTACTAAGTTGAAATAAACCCATATCCATTGTTACATAATTGTATCCAAGTGAATTTATTTAAACGATGGTCAAAGCTACCGGCTAGAAGCAGGGGCCACAGTCAATAAGAGAATATGCCGAATAGGCCTTAGAACACTAGTTCCTGTGCTATTCGAAGGGTAAGGTCTCCATGTCCCGAACGTATAGAGAGTGAAGGAACTGCTGGATCTTGTTGCTCTATTAGTGTTGTTGATACAAGATTACTGTTGCGACAACTATGTTGTGACAAGGGCCAGTAATCTGGAGCTTAGAATGGCTTCAACTCATGTAATAATTCTCTAGGGCACTAAGGATTCCTCTATCTAAAGGAAAAGATTCTCTGGAATTACATGGAGGGTTTATCGGTCATTATATAGACCTTCTGAATGTGCCTTAGGCGCCCAAGTTGGGCACTAACAACCAACATACATATTGGGTTATGTCTGTTGGTTACAAGTAGCCAATAGCCTTTTAGTAGGGGTGGATCTGAATCCCTCGTGATATAGCCCGTGTGACATATGTTAAGACTTTACAGGTACTTTTATTGCAAAGGGGTATTACTATAAACTTCTTCCATCAACTTCTATTTTACAACGGTCCTTGAGATGGAATTGTTGTATTGAAGATCTTTGGAAACAAAGGATCGTACACCCGCCATCGTGAAGTTGCTATAAGGCATCATTGGACTTGAGCTCAGCAGACTGTCCATCAGCAGTCGAGCCCTCGCTTGTGCCTGCGGCGGGCTTGAAATGCTGTGATTCTGGCTGCTTAAGAGAAAGCCAGTCCATGAAAATCGGCCCGGCAATAGATAGAGCGCTGGCAGCAACACCCACATAGAATGTCCGTATAATTGCCTCATTATACGCCACGAGGACGGCGGGAAGTTGTTCAGGAGTGACGATGGTCCTCAGGGCTGTAGGACCCTGACTAAAAATGGAGATCGCGTCGACTTCAGGGGCTTTAACGGCTAGGCTATGGATGAGCTGATTCTGGAAGACGCTTTGGGCCACAGCTAGGAAGATAGAAGAGGAGAGCGTTCCGGAAAATGACAGAATGGAGGTTGCTATGGCTATGTCCGTCGATGGAACAGCCACCTGGCCGATAAGGTTCACATTCTGGGAACCAATGCCTACACCAGCTGCCATAACCAACTGATATCCTAGCC
This sequence comes from Xylaria flabelliformis, assembly GCA_007182795.1. Taxonomy (NCBI): domain Eukaryota; kingdom Fungi; phylum Ascomycota; class Sordariomycetes; order Xylariales; family Xylariaceae; genus Xylaria; species Xylaria flabelliformis. Next base: position 406,242 of record VFLP01000020.1, on the reverse strand, counting down.
AGATGCCAGTGCTCGAGTCAACTTTTAGGGTGCTAAGCAGGCCAGCACCGACTGCCGAGAGGATGGAGGACGCAATAAGCAATGGGACGAATTGGCCTAGTGCGGTGGCCAAGCCACCACCAACCAAGGCAAATACGACTTGGCCAAGGATACTGGGTAAGGTGCGAATGCCTGACTCCGTGGCTGATACACCCTCAATTGCCTGGAACCAGATGGGTAGGTAATATGTGAAGACGAAAACAGCAGCACCCAACCATACACCATACCATATGCCGCCGAGTATGTTCTTGTTCTTCAAGATGCGTGGAGGGACAGTAGCGTAATCTTTTTGCCAAAGCTCTACACACCAAAAGATGATAGCCAAGACACCGAAAACCACGAAAAGAGCGATGATGCGGCCATTGCCCCAAGGATATTTGGCTCCACCCCATTGTAGGGCAAGTAGTAGAGAGATGACGGACGGGATGAGGAAGAAAATGCCAATCAGGTCGAACTGCTTGATATATTCCTTCCATGGCAAGCGAGGCCGCGTGGGTTTCCAGTCTGGAAGGAAGAGGAAAAGGAATATGAGAGTGACACCACCAACTGGCAAATTGATGTAGAAACACCAACGCCAAGTTACGTGGTCAGCGAAAGCGCCCCCCAAGCTACGTCTGGTCAGGGCTCTGAGTGTGATTTTGGAGTGACTGGGTGACTTACATAGGGCCAACCACGCTGGCAAGGCCGTGTGTGCTCGCCAAAATGCCGGTATAGATAGGTCGTTGTCGCAAGGGAACTGTGGTAGTGATAATAAGAATGGCACCGACATAAATGCCTGCTGCTCCTATACCAGAAACAGCACGTCCAACAATGAGAGCGTTCGAGGTTGGAGCGACACCAGCGACGAGAGAACCGATCTCCAAGACGAAGACCGCAAACAGGAAAACCCATTTGATAGAATTTGTCGTATATAACCTGCCATAAAGCAGTTGCAAGGCGGAGACCGCAAACAGGTACGATGACCCGTACCAGGCTACATCGTTAAACGAGTTGAACTCTTTGGTAATAGCTGGAATGGCGGTAGATAGAATAGTCCCGTCCTACATCAGAAACTAAGGTTAGCCAGACACATGCCATAACCACCACTACCTAGAGAATGTGGAGTTTTACTAGAGCTACTAGGAAGATGGCAAAGTTAATGCCGATGGTCAAGAGCGCCACTTTCCAAAAGGGGGGATACTGGGACTCATCCTCTCGTGCTGGGGATGCATCGCCGACGGACCCGCTGTTCTCGGCATCAATCTCGTTTATTGCGCCTTGAGTTTCGTGTTTCTCTTGTAGTTGAGATGACGTAGGAATTCCATGGGTGCTGGCTTTTTCAAGCGCTGTCGAATACTGCAATGAAGGGGGCAACGTCGTTGTCTCGACTGTTGCAAGCGAATTTGAATTAGCCGCAACCGACACCGTGCTCTCATTTGTTATCGTCATTGTCATCGCACAACACAGCAAGATCCAAAGCGTAGAAAAAAACAGGCGCTGTATTCCTTGTTAATTATAACCGAGTTGGAAGTGCTACTACATCAATATCCAAAGGGAAGGCGTCAACATTGCTGCGGATCGAACCGTAATGCGCTTTTGTTCAAACCAACGAGAACAAAAACCCAACTAGCAGTAAGAGGAGATTCTCCAACGTTCTGACAGATCGGCAGCGGTTTTTTTGGGTATGTGTTTGGTGCATTGGGTTCGGCAAAAGCTACATACTGTAGTTATTATGTAGCGTTCGGAGAACCCCTTCCCGAAACTGTCTCCGAATTCCTTCGCCGAACGTTCTCTCCGAATGCCCTCTCCGAACGTGTCGCCGAATCCTGCCCATGCGCGCGCCCTCCACGCCATACAATTCACCTCATCTGTTGAAACACGTGACATTGGTCTACTCCACATCCCTGTACATATGTTCATTTATACTATTATTCTTCACGTCCCTGATCTAGCTTTTAAATCGAAAAGCCAGCTAGGGTACCCATCTTGGCAACGATGAGCAATATCAGGCGTGTCAAAACCCCCAAGAGACTGGGACTACATTGCATCTGAGACTCGTCGGGCCGGAGCTTCAAATAGGCAAGGCGAAGTGAACGAAAGCAAGGAGCTTTGGCTGATATGGACCTTAAGTTGCCGCTTGACTGAAAGAGATGACTAGAATTGCGTGGCCTCATCGACGTCCTAATCCATCATTGCAACGCACACGAACTTACGAGCCTACTTTCAAGCGGAAACCGTTAGGGTAAAATACGGGATGATCAATTCAACTCGCTGCCCATTGTCTGCGGCTTAATACCGATGCCACTTTAAGTACTTATTTATCGAGTTGTCAGGCTGCTAATACCCAAGAAAAGCTAACTGTGTAAGGGTGTCCCACCAGAGCTCTTGTCGGCGTTTCTGGGCCGTATTACACATTTACTATTTCCTAGCCCATTATCAAGTTAGATGTAATAGCTTGCCTCTATGTTATGATAGACTCCTCAGTCAAAGTCACTACAAAATCTTTTCGCTTTGTGATGAACTTGATAATGTTCAAGAAACATCATGGATCACCTTAATCACTTGTGCTAAGTTACGAAGACATGAAGAACTATTGCTATCCTCCGCCCCCTTCAATGTCGATAGCCTCCTGCTTTTCTGCAACTTTTGCATCTCGTGAAACACGACTTGATTCTTCTTATATTCCTTCTTCGAGTTGATTAGGTCAGCTGTCTAGGATCCGCGCCACGCTGAAAACCAAGGCACTCCTTTAGCCTCCAATGCCGCTCACCCTGGCAGATGGATTTGGGGGCCGCCATTTAGCACCAGCCTTGAAATATCAATTGAGTAGATGGCACGAGGAATGCGGAAAACAATTCATAAAGAGTTCCGTAGCCATCATGGTTCCCAGGAAATGTGTGATATTAGTTTCTTAAACAACACAAACCGCTGAGTTTCCTAACCTACGAAACAAAAAAAAAAGACTCCTATGGATTAAGTCGGTATCAGAAAAGGGGGTCCCATGGCCGGTATAGCTATGCGACCAACCTCCACCACCACCGCAAGCAAGCAAGCAAGCTGCTTCTCAAATTCCTGGGAAGACGGCTCATTACCGCGGCTGTCCGTGACGCTTTCGTCGGAGTAATAAAGGCTTACGATGAAGAGTCTATCTGGATGACAACGACACGAACCTTCATAATGTTGTCGAGGCTAGGCTAACTATCACCTTATCGCTGAACCTCGACTCTAGTTTGAATGCTTTTGCAGAGGCCTTCAAGTGGGTGATTCTAGCTGATAGTTATATTCGTCGAAACTTTTCAATCTTATTCTCGGATTTGATGGCTCAAAGGTCTCGATCATTCAACTATTCTAGTTCTGGCGGCTGGGAAAGGGACTCATTTGTATTGTATGGCTTACAGTTGTTCTGTTATCTCTAGGAATTTTTCCCTTGTTTTCGGCTTATACAGCCGGGGTAAGTACGAGATTTGTGTGTAGGATTGGCTGCAAGCTGTAATGATAGAAATTGCAATCATCACGCCATATGTAAGAAGTTCCGGCACGATAGTACCAATTACGGTTGAATATTAAAGGAGTTAATGTGTTATTTATTACTCAAGTTCGGTAGTTCTACGTGAAAGATTTTAGCTACAGAAATAAGATACGAGCCTAAGCATTTCTTTCTGACCTATACGGCCGCCTTAATTGAGTAGCTAGTATATTAATTCAGGAGTTCCTATTTCAGGATTGAATAACAAAGTCTCGAGATGTATGCAATCTGAAAGTAGGAAGAAGGGCTTTTTGGCTATTAGAGTTTCAATGAACACTATAACACAGACGGACATTGCATATCCGATGCCTGACATTAAGAGTCTCCATATCATGTATACAATCATATATACCACTTCACAGATTTAATTACCCGTGATTGCCTGATCGTAAGAGCGGGCGCTACGAAGCGAGATAGGCAAGGCGAAGCAAAATGAAAACGATAAGCGAAGGCAACCCTTGCAAATATTGGCCTAGGTTGAAAAAGATTGGCTCTAGATTTCCTTAACCCCTTAGTAGATTATCACAAGTCTAGACCCGTTACAAAAGCCAAGTCTGAACATGGCCATAAGCCAAAACAATAAGGCTATTTATAAGCCCTAGCCTCTAGTTAGGGGTCATGGACGGAGCATACCCAAGTATATTGAATACAAGAACGTGGACATTCGGTGCAGCGTTGGATAAAAGCATATTCCCACAGGCCGGCTTCAATCAGGATACGGTATTAGTGGTACAAGAGACTTGCCGCCTAAGTTGTGAAAAGACTCTTTCTTGAGATTTGCTACTGTCTTCTCGTAACATAATCTTTCCCTCCTGAATCTTTGGCTTTTATCTAGAACCGAGGGGGCTATTTGTAGGTTGTTAGGATAATACCCTTTGGTAGGTTGGAGCTGTTAAGAAATGGCTTATCTAAGGATAGAAACAAAGAAACCGGGAGTATAAACTTCTTTTTTATCGCCAGGTCCTTAAGCTCAATGTTTTAGTTAATCCCATTCTAGACGTAGTGGCAAGATGCACTCACGAAACATCACATCTCTGCAATATAAAACTAGTAGTGAGGGAAACGATCTACGCACGTTTTAAATTCATCCGCCGTTGCCTAGTTACCCAACCGCCCATATTCATGATCTCTAAATATGAAGACTGTCCACATTTTTGGTAAGCCATTGGTAAGACCCTGATCTGAAATCATCCTTCAATAGAGTGCTGTGATCATTGAAGAAATTCATCAACTGATTTCCTCCCTTCCATTGGGGCCAGTTCGCAAACGCTATTGACGTGCCATTGTTGGGATCCATAGTGTACAAGAACGATAAATAATAGCTCTGAATAGCGTTGCTCGCATAGTTAGGAAGGATGCCGTAGAATACTTGCAAAATATCGGAACCATGAAATGTACCAAGGATAGGAGTACCATAGTCATAGGAGGCTAAGTAAGACCATGATGGGACATTGGGGTTCGCGTTGAAAGCGTCTTGGAGGAACAGCCTCCGTGTCAAGGTAAATACAAGGTCGCCAAGGATGGCAGCGAGACGCTTGAATTGAGGATAGGGGTTGTTCAAAATACCAGTCCTGAAGGGGCTTCCAGCTGAAAGGGCCGGGCTGTAGGTCCCTACAAGTTCAGCCACCATGCTTCTAGATGCCTTTTGGAAAAACACCGTAGAGAGATAGTCGATAAGTTGGGCCTCTGTTGTGACATTCGATTGAAAGAGAGAGAATAGAGTTCCTTCGTCCTCTTGGTCACCAATGATCATAGGTACGGCAGCATACTGGCCATTTTTAATTAATACATCTGGACTGTCGGGCAAAATGACACCATCGGGCCGAGGAACGTATGACAATGCGACGGATGTGTAGCTGAGAATACCTGGAACGCTGCTTGCGGCCTTGCGGTAGGTTTCAAAGTCTGTAGAACGCAGACATTGAAGAGTGTCCTGAGAGCCGGAGCAACCAGCGGACCTGACGACTTGGTCATAAACATCTTGGCAGCGTTCACAATCGACCTTGTCTGCGGGTACGATGCTGCCGCTATCCATAATACCGGCACGGAAAAGCTTGTTGCCCTTATAAGTATTATTGCCACCATAGAGTGCCATTTGATCTGTGACGGAAATAGAGCCAGCTGACTCTCCCCAGATAGTTACTTTGGTCGGGTCACCTCCAAAGGCGGCGATGTTGTCTTGGACCCATTCAAGACCCATGCGCTGATCCAAGAGTCCCAAGTTGGCGGCCCCGTCTGCCAAAATCTCTTTGCCTGGCAAGAAACCAAAACCCCCAACGCGATAATTAACAGACACAAAAACGAAGGGCTTCTTCTGGGCAACCCCGTTCAAAATCAGACCGCTAGCATCATACGTCTGCGTGCTGCCCAATTCGAAGCCGCCGCCGAAGATCCAGAACAGTACAGGTAGTTTTGCATCAGGCTTAGTCCCGGCTGGTCGTTGCACTCTCATCGTCAGGCAGTCTTCGGTCTGCCCGGTCACGGTTTGAAAGAATGGTGTATTGGTCAGGTTACCAAGCACCTGTGTAATAAGATCCCCTTGAGTAGAGAAGAAAAATTGTGGGCAAGATGGACCTGAACCAGAGGCATCGAATGTGCCGAGAGTCGCAGTGCGTCTCTGTGGTGGACGAAGGCGGAGGTTTCCCACCGGCGGGTCAGCATAGGGAATTCCAGCAAAATTCTCGACTCCAAGGGCAGAAGAACCGACTACTGTCCCCAGAGTTGTCACGACAGAGGCCGTGGCCCTTTCCTCGAGAGGAGCGGAACTCAAGGGCACCGCAGCAGCAAAGCCGGAGAGGGCTAGGGAGATGATATATCCCTTCATGTTGACTGGCACGGGAAAGGATTTGAAATCTCTAACTTGCAGCTACAAAAAGCTAGCAGGCCCAAAGACTTGTCTCACCCTTTGCCGATCAACGTTGAAACTGCTGGAGGAAGAAGGCGAAGACGCGTCCAGTCCAGTCTGCCTACATTCCATCCACCTCAGCGAGGCGACCGACTGTTTACCTATATACCAGGCATAGATGTAACCCTCTGTTGGCGATGCATGGCTGACTGATCGCACCGCCCACAAAGCATCCCTGGGAGTCGGGTGCAGCCAGCCCAAAACAGGGGTGCCTTGCGTGGTGCAATACGACCATGGTGGGTTTATCGGTAGATTCCTTTTCTAAGGCCAAGTGCCTAAGTAAATAGTTCGAAATGCATCCGCAACACTTTCCCGAAATCGAAGTTGCTCCAGGTACACATCACGAGGGGAAATAGAACGTGGATTTTCAATCCTTGTACCCTGCAAGATTTCCTCCGTTCCCCACGGGGATGAACCCCACCGTCAAAGACGTTAGACCGCATTCGCGTTCCTTTGTCACGTTGGGGTCCGTCAGTGTGATGAAAGTGTACGCCATATTGATATATGACATCTTCGTATTAGCTGCTTTGTGTTTCCGGTTTATAGAACCGCATCTCCTGTGCTGCATATCGGATCGGGGTTTGTTGTTTTCCTGTATTAATCATCGGCCTTTCAGTAGTGCCAATTATTATGATTCGCTGTACCAAATTTATTCCATACTTTCTCCGCACGGATCGGCGCTTTCGTCGACCAATCTTCCGCACATCGCGTAACCCACCCAGGAACGTGGTATTGTATGGTTTCCGAGACACGACGCGCATTAGTGAAAAGCATTAAATATCCCAGTTCGGAATACAATGCTCCCGGCTTTTCAACATTTAACTCGCCATGTAACACCATCGTTCTATATTGTTAAATTCTCGCTACTGGTAACAGTCGCTCTAATATTATCTGCTATTGGCTTGGTGGTCCGATGGAAATGACTTGCTTACATCACCCATCACGTTAACAGAACCTACCTAGTTCTGGCCTAGACAAACTGGTCAGTTTTGGATAAGGCGGTTAGGTACTTTGTATACTGTAGTAGCCTTAGACCCCTACGGATCAAAGAAGGTTATGGCCCAATAAGATGGACACGGGATGACGGAATAAAATATATCACGAAGGATACCTATAACACCTAACTTGGCAACGTCTATGCTTACACTAGACAAACCAACACATCGCATCTGCGGGGAAGCACACTAAGTACGAAGCTCTCCACGAGCAAGATACCGCATTCGCCAGCCCTACATTTATGCATCCGCAATTGGTATGACGCTAGCGGAATTCTTTGCCGTAGGAATCATGCTAAGGCTTCAGCTATGAGGAGGATGAAGACCATGTATACTGCGTAACAAAGCCCTTTGTAGGTCAGTGATAACTGTGTATTTATTGTGCTCCTTTGCTCTACGGCATCTCAAGATTTGACGAACGGCGATTTTGTTGCTCGCGTCCAGGTCTAGGACATTCTATCTGTTTCTCTTTCACGGAAAAGTGTACCATAGTGGTATAGAACTGAAATTATCCCAGCAACCGTCCTTCTCCTCACGACACCCTTGGAAACCCACAAAAGAAAAAGCTGTACACCATCTTCGACGCAAGGTACTAATATAGACTCGGCAGCTTAAGATCCCTGTGTTTTTGCCCAATGCCTCGGGACATTCTCTCAATTTGTCCTTAGAGAACTGAGTTATCCAGCGTTCTAACATGTGATCAAGATCTCAAAGCTGTGGTAGGTAGCTGGATTTCGATCCAGGCATATAACGTTGAATGCGGATCCGCCAACCCCGCATAGAATACCTATCACCAGACTTTAACATGGAGCTGTAAATGGAGTCTTGCAGAGAACGTTGAGAAGAAAATATTCCCGCTGCCTCGGTTGCTATTTCATTTATGATCGTGATGCCAATACCCACGAACGGATAACGCGATCAGGAACGGAAGTACGACATGTGACAAATACATTTAGGTCTCAGTCTTGATATAATCCAATTCTATTTGCAGTGGTTAATCCGAATACGATTGTCCGTCTTACTTGACATTCAATTTCCTTCGGGCCGTCCAAGCGTGCAAGGACCGGGAACTCCTTAATCCTAGGATACTGCCATCCGTTCAAGTGGTCCCACGTTATACATAAGTTATTTTTCTAAGTCATTCGACTTCTAAATGTGTCTTCAGTGGTGGTTAGTTTGTTAGATGTTTCTAACACGTTAATAATACCTAACCTATGACATACTTGTTCACGATGGACCGGTTTGAACTGATCTCAAAACCACATGATTTGTACTTGTTGACCCTTTTACGCCAATATCAACATGAGTCTCAATAGCAATGATACAACCCCGCTTCCCAGCATATGTGAGTCGGCTTAGAATACTGAGGAAACGGTGCAAGCAGATTTTGACAGTTCCCATTGCTTGATTTTCAGGCTTAAATATTGTTATTGCGTAAGGAAGGAAACCCACAATCTATATAGAAGCATCTACTTATTATGCTGGGGGGCCACGGGACGATGTCCGGTACCGCCTACCTCAGAGGACCCAAGTAACATTAAGCTAGATGATTGGTAGGTACAGAATGAATCATCTAGAACTGCAAAACGTTAGCATAATACAATATGATGATATTACATAATCTGAGTTAGCGATTAACCTTCGTTTTCAGTCATGTACTGTAATATTTATACTAGGTGAACAAGATGTCACTACACTCAATCGCAACTTCTCCTTTTTGATAATAGAGCCTTCCGCTTATTTGATTCGATACCTAGGCTCTTATATTAAAAAGATTCGAGGGCCTTATCATCCTGAAAGTCAAAGAGCTTTTGAAACAGTCTTTCATGACGTTGTTTCTTGAAATGAATACTCCAGATACTCTGTTATGGTTTCCAAGTGTACTGTTTCAACCTACTAATCATCCAGTGTAATATCAACTCAGCAAGCGACGTAGATATTGCTGAATGATACTCTTACTAGTGGTATTGTATGTCAAAAAGCCGTACCTCTGACTCATGTTGTTACTGTCCTTCAATAGTATATCAGCAACTTCGGAGCCGAAATCCTATGCTATTTTTACCTTGTGTACATGCAATGGAATAGCCTGGTCATTAATGGCTATTGATCTCATAATCGTCTGATGGTCGCTGTAGTTTAACAGTCTAAACCAAGGACATATACCTAGTCTTTGCCTATACACCACTGCGATATTCTATCAATAAATATAAGCGAGGAATTGAGGAGAAAGTATCATTCTGGGAGCTTTCACATCAGCCCGCCGAGCGTCGACACTTGCCTTTCAAGCCTAGTTGTTGTGAACTCCTCGAAGACCTCATATATCGCTTCCTGACGAATGTGATATAACGAGGGCTAGTGATCTAGGGTTTGGAAAGGTCTTCGATATTATAATAATCTACTGGTCCCCCGTTCCAGCCTTGGCGGCGATCTAGATTTAAATATGCGAAAGCTTCGCTATTATCGTGATCTATTTTGATCGAGCAAACGCGATAATGAGCGAAAAAGGATACAGGTAGCCGAATATGCACATCGCCGCCTCGTAGGCTATTTACATAATATCGCCAGCACTAGCCCCTGGTTTACGGGTAGTTGTAATATCAATATTAGGAGCTAGTCCGTGTAAAATGTGAGATACTCAATACTAGGCCTGTGTCCTTTTCTCTTAGCCGATAAGCGAAGCAACTGGAATTGTCAGCGCGCTCCCTTATCTGGTGGATATTGGCGCTATTAGGTCGTTGACGATGAGAAAACGTTCAAGAAGCCAGAATAATATAGCAGTATACAAAGTAAGTGTTATAAAAAACATAGGTTCCAAGGTAATACCTAACGTTACAGCAGACTTGAGAGCGCCATGATTCCGATAAATGAGATTTCTGCGTAGAGCTTCATTTGGTCTTGAGCCCTATTAATTCTATTTTATACGCGCATTTCCATATATAAGCTTAGGTTATTCCTTGTATTACATGTGCTGCAAATTATTTTGACTTAACCCACCTTTGCCTGTTGTCGGCAGTCCCGAGATCGAAGTTGTTAAGCTTGTTTGAAGTATGATAGCCATCGATTGCTTCTCATAAATACCAGAAAATTCTCAGAATGTTAGGATCTCTAGTATGGGGTCACGTATGAGTTCTGTTGTTGCGCAAAGACGTCTATCCAGCTCCGTGGGCTCTGGATATATACATACATGTCCTTTGTTCTGCGTGATCGTAATACTGAAGTTCTGATCGATTGATGTAGCGAGAAGCGTCAGTCTCCTTCTAGGCGAGTGAGCCTTGAATATGTTATATGATCCCCTATGCATATACTTGAACATACCCCCAGTGAAATCGCTTCGGAGAGATTATAAATTGGCTTACAAGCTTGGTAATAGGGCACTGAATTCAGAATAACGACAGCCGTAGGAGGCGAGGCTATAAGACCTATGCCAAAACGTGGTCTCATCAAATTATTACAATGCTTAGACCAGTTAATCTAGTGTAGTTAGACATGTTGATAAAAGCGAAAATCTCATTGTGGGATTCTTAGCAAGATAGCTGTGTTGTGTTGCATTTTGTTGTCTAACTCTACGTGAAACTAGCACGACCAACCCCCGACCACCTCTTTCAGCTAAGGTGACGACTCCATCTTCTGGTTGATGTAGGTCCCAATCGATGTAGTTTCTGTATGCTCATTTTGATGCACATTAAGGTCGTCAAAGTAAGGCCTTTGTCAAAGAGCAATATTTTTTATTTTCCCTATGCGTTTCCTAGAGGCGTGGCATTTCCAATTCCTGACCCATGATCAATTATTTATTACCCAATCCAACGCCCAACGCTAACCCTCTCTGTCTAGTTTGCTTAGACCCCTCATCTCATGAAATCCCATAACCTTTTCGGTAAATATTCCTATTAAGACCCCATCTACTGCAGCTTTTGCACAGGGAAGCTCAAATCCGGGTTAACGAGGGTGTTGTTCGTGACCATGTTGTCTGTGTACCCCGCATAAACAATGAGCTTCTTGGAAAAGTCAACAACCGAGATGACGGTGAAACCCTGGCCTCTAGAATATTCGGAGTCAGTTATCACCGTTTTGAGATTGGATTGCGGGGAGGATGGTCCTTACGGGCCGAATTGACCGCTCCAGCCGCTGGTAATGTTGAAAACACCACACTTGACTGGGCCGCCGTTGGACTGGGAAGCCGGTGCCGGGGCGACGGCCTTCACGGTATACGTGCAAGGCGTGACGGCGACCCCAGTTTCGTTTGTGTTGATCCCGAACTTCCAGGTAACCGACTGGTCACCGGTTCCGATGGTTCGCGACAGCGACTGGATAGTCCATTCTGTTGAGGCGAAGGTGGACAGGGTCGCCGCGGCGGCGGAGGTGGAAAAGAGGGCGAGAATTGTGCTTGTGAGCTGCATCTTGGTGAAATATGTTTTGACAACGGGACTGATGGAAGAGTCGTGATATTTTAGCAAAGCTATATAAAGCTCCGGGTAGCTCCTAATTCCTTTTATCCTAAAGTGATGACGGCAGATATGACGATGGCGATGCTACTCACAAAGGCGAGACATGGAAAAAACCCGACGTTAACAGCGTTCTCTACCCTTATATACAAAATCCTGAAAGAACCACCCAACCTCCCAACTTACTGGTTCAAAGTGCATGTTACTAAACAAGGACCAAATGCCCCGGATCCTCAAATCCCCATGGGCAGTACTGCCGCGGGGGTTGGACATACCCAGGGCAGGCCAGGGAGAGATGGTATGTCTAAAACACTAAAACAGTAAAACACCTCGTATCCGTTGTGTTCCATCGCCACCGCATCTTGGGGCGCGGCCCGCTAAATGGTGTAGTACGCAGCGACGCCCAAAAACTCCCATGTCCCGTTCCGAGAGCGCTATCCAGCGGTCAGGAGATCAAGTCCGGATCTTCCGATTCGATTGGGAGGAGTGTCGACGATGTTAACCCGTCGCGGGGTGGACGGGATCGGCAGCGCCAAGCCCTCGTATTGGTAGATGTGCCTGCATAGCAGTACCGCGTTCCCCGCACAAACTGCAACGTCGATCTCTTTTATGTATGTGTAGCCAGCTGACTTGGCTGAGAGCCTTTTATTTTTTTTACTTTTTTTATTTGTAAATCAATTTGTTTTGAATTACCCTAATATGTTCCGAACACGGCTCTGTTGACGTGTCAGACGTTGGTCGATGGCTGGATATTGGATGGTTACATATGGATATGATGCTGTGAAGTGGACGCTCGAATAGAGATAATAGGGGACGTTGTATAACGTAGCATCCTATACCTTTCTAGCTGATGATCAACCTCACCGAGAGACCTAAATGGATGCGTTGTTCCACCCACCTGATAGCAGTCTAGTGCTACCTCTTCCGACACTAAGTTACTGGTGGTCCTCTTTCAGCATAATATGAGTTCGTTCTTAGCTTCAGTTTTAGTTACCGAACCCTACATAGTACAAGAACGATGGGGAACCAAAGAGGTAATTGTTCAAAGAGTGTCTAGCTATGTATGGAATCCTATAACTTCACCGTCTGTCTGTATTGAACTCTATATCACAATGCCTCTAGATGACCAGCCGTTCTTACCTTTCCAGGCCCAAACAATCATAGATGCGCCAATCCAGATTGACACTGTCATTGCCCAAAACGTTGGAACGTAGCATTGCTTTCCATAGCAAAACACATCCTCGCCTGTCCCTTCATCTTCGAGCGAGACCGAGTTACGAACCCCGGCTTGATAGACTGCAGAGTAGATGATCCCCCATATTACAGAACCAAGCGCTGGCGTTAGAGCAATAATGCCGAAGTTGGTACCGAAGTTTTCAACCCCCCAGATCATGGTGATAATGATAGGAGTGAGGCTGAATACCGCGCCATAGCCTGCACCAATCAAACTAGATACAATCCAAAAGCGGCCAGCATGCTCTTGTACTACGCCCGAAGCCAATACTAAAGACCCGCCCGAAAAGACGAGGGCTGACACAACATATAAAACCACACGCGAGATCTGCAACTTTCGTCGTAGAACAGGAAGTGAATGTGGATTTCCGGTTTGAATATGCTGACTTTCTGGGGTTGGTGATAGAAGGTCGCTCAGTGAGGCGACCACTACTCGTGCTACTGTACTCACTGTAGCCATGATAGAGACATGAGTGGCAGCAGAGGGCGGCTTGGAATAGGTATTGGGCGAGGTCAGCGTCCCAATGACAGTTCCGAGGTTGTTGATGAACGACTCGCCAGGCCCGATGATGAGCCAGAAGCTAAGCGCAAAGAGCCACATAGTCGGATCGGCCAAAAATGTCCTGGTCTCGGCATTGAGAAGCCAAGCTTTCTTCAGCTTCGCGTACATATCGCTTTCATTGTCTCTCAATGTATCCCGGGCATCAGAGTCTTCGTTCTCATCACCAATACTAGTGGACTGTATAGTACCGTAACCTCGATCTGCCCTTCGACGAAACACCTCACTACTCTCGAGAAGCCCACTTCTTTCAAGCTCTTCGACTGCCTCATCAATAAGATCCTTCTCGTCAACGATTTGTAGCGCAAATGTACCGATGATCCCAATGACGATGAACAGAATGGCAATAAACAGAAAGAAGCGGAAAACGTTGACATCACCCTTTGTCCCATCGGGCTGGGTTTCGTAGAGCAATCGGCTAGCGGCCTGACTTATGATCATGCCACTTAAACCGAAGGCGGCAATGGGAGCAACAAGCATCAACCCTCGATATTTCCCTTTGCCAAAGTTCTTGGCGCAAGTCGTGATTGAGGCCAGATATAAGCACGCAGTACCCGTACCGATAGCCACAAAAGCAAGCAACATGGGCGCGAATGTAGTCCTGTGGCCGGCTGCATGGCCTTCCACTTCTTGAACACCCTTCCGGTATAAGGTTGCAGCGAGCGTGTATCCGCCGCCGGCCAGTACGGCGGAAACGAAGGACAGGAGGCCTGGGCCAAAGCGGTCGCACATGTAACCGATGATGGGCACAGGCAGATACATGGCGATGTTCATGGTGCTCGCAATGCCATTGATCTGGAACTGGCTGTAGTGCAAGCGGGACTGGAAGAGATGTCCGTAGAGCGAGAAGACGGTGACCGAGCCAGCACCAAGCGCACCCACGATGGAAGCTATGAAGGCGACAGAGCGCAGAGCAAGGGCGCGGCGGCGACGTTTCGGGTTCGGGGTCGCATCGCTTATCGAGCTTGCCGAACTAGAGAGGGGGGAGGAAAGGGCCGTGGGAGAGAGGGTGCGCAGGAGAGGTGCGTCGGATGACTCGGTCGATTCGTCGGCCATGATGGCGACTCGCGCTCAGCAAGTCGGTGTCGTGGAAGATCCAGCCGGCAGCCGCTGCGCTTCGTCGTCGTCGTCGTCGTCGTCGTCGACCTACTAAGACGCGTAGGTACCTATATCAATAAATATACTATCCAGGCTCGACATAAATACAGGACAAAGAACACGAGAAAAGCAAAATATATGCAAGATTCTATAGAAAAACAGCAAAAAATCGAAAAACAGGATGCCGCACGGCTGTGCAAGCATTCAACTGAGATAAATTCACTTTACATGTCGGTACTCAGGTATGTAGGTTGTCGTGACTGGAAGCGTAAATGAATGAAGGAAGGAAAGGCAGCAGGAAGCTTGGGTGTGTCACGAGCCCACGTCATTGGGCAGCCCAATCCCAATACTATCATGTATATGTACTTTCTATCCATCGCTATGCATTAGTATTTTTGAGTACTGTGTACATTGGGTACTCGGCTTACCACATGTACTAAAAATACCTAGGTACATGTAGGTAACATGTAGCAGCAATATGTACATTGCTGTTCATATTTTTATGAGGCCCTCTTTCCTCTTCTTTACAGTAGATAACAGACGTGTGACCGTACTGAGATAAAAAAGGAAAAAAGGGAAAAAAGAAAAGAAAAGAAGAAGTATAAAAACAGGGACCTGGCGGTTCTGTGCGGCTGCGACTGTGCAACACGCAAATATGATGTTTGTTTATCCATCCCATCCCTTGTTTGCAACTACACCGCAACCTCTCCTTGCGAAGTATCTCTCACGTAGACATATCCTTCCCAACAAATACAGCAGATCTTGAGCGTCCAACTACTTCAAACCATGAAGCCTATTACATCAGCCATCATGAGCCATAGCCCAAGGTATTCCGAACTCCGGCAACTTGTCTTGGGCGATAATGGTCTTACACCGGAGGAAGCTCGATATGTGAAGTTTCTGCTCTACGATATGCACACAGATCTGATCAGCGAGCTGCCGCTTGAGCTCATTGTCTTGGTTGCCTTGGAGCTCGAGCTCCACGAGTTTCAACATTGTCTGAGCGTGTCGAAGGCCTGGAGACGGCGGTTCCTGTCAGATTCGGTCATACTAGCATATGCGAATCGTCGATGGCCAGCCATCATTGACGGCGTTATGACTCAGTCCAGATTCCTAGAGATTCTCACGGAACTGAGAGTGACGCCTTCTGGTAGTCTAGAAAACGGCATGATCTATCGCAACTCACGACAGTGGCTAGTCGCCGAAGAAGTGCGGTTCGACAACAAAACACATTTTACACTCGACCCAGTATTTCATTCTCAACTCAGCAATGTGCCTGATGTCTACACGCGATATTCCATGGATCCGGATGGAATAGAGAAGCTCACTCCCTTCTACGCATCCGGAAAAGTGGCATGGCATATACCCGGCCGCGCCATACTTATTGATGATCTGCGATCAAAAACACGAAAAGTCTTCACCCCGCCGAGTGGTACGATGCGTGGCTCGTCACTAGAGTTGCGATCGCTTGGCTCTAGACTGGCCATTGGGACAATCAACCGGCTGTTGTAAGTTTTGCCCATATCCTATAATAAAAGTTTGGTTGCTGATATGGCAATTTCAGAATCGCTTTCGATCATGTCGACAATCGGTCGTACGAGAAGTCGCTCTCTGGCCGGGTACTTCAATGTGCCACTCAAAATAGTAGGGTTGCCATTGTATTATATGGGGGTGATGTGATCACCTGGACCCCTAACCATGCAGCAACCCACCTTGACTTATCACGTTTGATTCTTGGATTGGCAATGAACCCGCGAGAAACCGAATCCTGGAAAAAGCATCTTAACGTATCTTTTGATCCCCGCAATAGTAAGATTTTATACCTGACTTCCAGCTACCATTTTGAAACCAAGTGCTTGGTTCGAGTCACAGTTCATGAGTTTCAGGGATCCGTTCACATAGCTTCGTGGTCCTTCGACTACGGACCTGTTTCTAATGAAGTGAGCTTATCGTCAGACTATGAGATTGATTACGGTTGTATACTCTTCTACCTGGATGGTCAGCCACCGTTCGCGGTGTTCGACAAGATTAAACGGAAGTTTGTTGATGTCAGCTATTATGGCGGGCGCCGTTTTTTTAACTCTTTATATCTAGATTATCCGGAACAATTGGATTTGGACTTTAAAGTCAGGTTTCGTAGGCAGGGCTATGAGTTTTTACAGCTCACATTGCGACAGAATACATGCGACAAAGAACATTGCTAGGGCCGTAAGAACGAAACGAAACGGAAAATTCATGTGGCGAAACTTCAAATTCCTAATAAATTATCATTCCGTTTATTAGCCGGCATTTACTCAGAATACAATGACACAATGAAGAGACGATAAACGATTGTGACTGAGATCGAGGCAATTTGCCCTGCGGCGGAGTAATCTGGATTTGAAGATTTATTGAAGGCATGACTGATACAATGAAAAGCTTTTGGATCTAAGAGTGACATAGCAAGCTATCCCAACTCATGAGAATTATCTCCAGATGTTACATCACCGGACCGCACAATTTCCTCATATATATTTACCACTTGGCGAGGCCAGCCTTAACGAACATAGTCAGAGCGGAGCCGATACCGACGAACCAGACCGGGGTCCGGAGACCGGCCATCTGGCGGTTGCCGCCGAGGAAGATGTACACCCAATTGTAGACAATACGGCTAAGGATGTAGGTAATGGACAGCGAGTTCATGGCTACGTTGCTGAGACCGGCACTGTTGCCGGCGACGATGGCCGCTGCGAAGAGGGGTAGACCCTCGAACCCATTGGAGCTAGCGGACTCGGCGCGCTGAATGCGGGCTACGGTCTAGATCCGCCAGGACCCCGTCAATGGACATTCACCGTTGAGGGCGATGGAGGTCGGAACTCACCTCCTTGTCCAAATCGGACTTCTCCAGCCGGGCAGGAAAGGTTCGAGGGTTGGTCGGGTCGAAGTACTTCTGGCCAGGACCCTGGAAAGCAGAGTAGCTTCGGGGCCACAGAGCCTTAATAGTTGAAATAATGTTAGTGATCTTCCGTGATCTCTAGGTGGGTATAACTGATCAGGCATGTAGCAAGTCTGATAGTTGTTGTTTGATTCAGATCTGTCCTGATGCAAATTGCCTCTCCCGAGGCGATACCCCAAGCATTAAAGATGCATTCTATTGTAACGTACAGTGAATACCGCCACTGGGATCTGCCGACATTGGTTAGCATTCTTTCTTTGTTCAGTAAAAAACAAGAGAATTGCAACTTACAGTGAAGTACGAGAGGTTCTTCTCGGCAAAGAAAGAGAGGGACGCCATCTTGGTTGGATAGGTGTGCTAATGATGATAATAGTACGAGTCTCAATTGGCAGCAGAATGTATAGTGAGTTATAAAAGACGGTGGTGAGTAGAAACTATGACGCGTTTAATCGTGATGCCGAGGGCTTTCTTAAATGACGTTTCGGGGACAAGTCACCTATTAATAGCAGGAGTAAAGACCCAAGCATAGTGCATCTTGAGCTAAGGAAGCAATACCACCTAAATTAGCCCAAGGCGAAAATTCCACTTGCCCGCGGGGGCCACTATTACGCTAGCAAGTTCCCAATTCCATTTCTTCGGGGTCATTACTGTACATGTCGTCCGTCGTCCGGTCCAATGACTAACCGATAGGTTATTCAGAATGTGGTGCTTGGACCGAGAAGCTGCTTGTTGGGTCGCCGATTCGGGAAGAACACCACATTACCCCTCGATATTATTTACACCAGGATGACTAATAATGCCCTGTTTAGGAATAATCAATCGGGTAAGCTGGGGGATATGTGTATTGTATCCGCACTTTTCGTTTTGGTTGCTCCAACAAGCCGAGCTACTTGGTTTGATTGATCGGATTGCCATATCCACCGGTTCTGAAACAGTAAAGCCAGCAATGGCATAATCTTGAAGGCAGCTCTGGCTGTCTTTGTCTTTGTATGCGCATTGAAGAGAGTGATATTAGAAGTCTTCACTTTGTACAGATCCTAATTAAACCAGGAGCGAAAATAAATGCAACATGAGTGCGCAGTCTAATGCAGTTTTCATGAGTATAGGGGTATCATATTACCTACAATGCATTACCTTCGGGATGAGAGGGGATGGTTTTATGTACAAGTCCAGCATCAAGGAACTAAATCAGCTCATGAAGCTACCTCCACACGCCGTTTGCTCAACTGAAGTCTGCCCCATTCCAGTCTCCCCAAAGATCATTCAGGTCTGAACCCAGAAGTTCAAAATTGAAATCAGGATTCGGTACCAACAGCTGACTGAGGTCTGTTGGTGGCATCGCCCAAGGTATAGAAGGCGGTAAGCCTTCACGAGGAAGTGCTGTAGGTCCTAACTGCGTCGCAGGGAGCGGCGTGGCAGTTGAATACGTACTTATAGGCTGGACGGCGGGTCAGTGAATTCGCTTAAAAGAGTTGGATAACAATTATCTACGGCTCAAGATAATATACTCACTATGAATTCGTGGGCAGCTGAGCTTGATTGCTGTGCGGTTCCATCTGGCTGCGCCTCAGGCTGTTCTTGATACGACAAGAGTTTGTAGTGGAGACCGATGAACCGTTCAGCGGCTTGGGCCTTCGCAGCCTCTGCGGTTTTTAGGCCCAGATGAGTTTCCATAAGACCATATGCAGCACACATGCTAGAGTAGCCCCACGGATCATTATTGCCGCATCTCAGTACACGGTCTTCTTTCAAGGCGATGCATTTCTCAACAAGCTGAATTGTCTCTTTGCTATTGCTGTTGATAAGTGATGTTGAACCTATTCAGTTATTAATGATGGGCTTAGAAGAAGCAGACGCTTTGCAGATATACCTTTAGGTTGAAGAAGCGAGATATTACAGAGGTTCATTGCTGTGCTAATTGAATCCTCACGTAGAAAGTTCAAGGTTCGAATCCCTTTCTGAAAAAGTCGGTCATGCATCAAGACCAAGTCTCGGGCAGCGGTATAGTATATAAACTCCGACATCTGATACTTGGAGTGGGACTTTCGTAACTTCAAGAACGGCAGGTGTAGAGGCATGAGAAATTGTCGAAGCTGGATGTGTAATAGAGTATAGGCAAGAGACGATTTGTGAGAAACCCCCGAGCTTTTATCGGATTCAAGGTCCCATGTCGGGATGGCGTCGATCTCATGGGTGATCAAATCAGTATATTGAAGAACTTGTTCCCAATCCAGATCGATCGGAGGGCCGGTCAAAATCTTATACAGCTCGAGTCGAGCTGGGATACTCTGGCGACTGAAGTGGGCATATGATGAAGAGGTGTACTCTGACCGTGGCTTTGAAATAGGCATCTCTGTAGAGTCTGGATTAAAGCTGTCGTCGTCGATGTTGCTGGGGGCTTCCACATCGAAGTGGACCTGACTGAGCAACGTTGGAACGCCCAGGTCAAACGATGCTTGCAAATCGAATTCGACTATGGTCGACCAAATACGTCTTCTCATCTCCTTGTTGTACGGACTGATCTCTGACGAAATAGTATCGGGATCTTGGTGCAACCCTATCGTAATCGCCTCACGAACAAGCCCGCCAGACGTTGTCCAAAACCGCTTTTTCTTGAGGATGTTGACCTTCTTGGCAAGGTAAAGAAGGCAGTCGATCTGATAATGCACCAATCCACGGTGTTTGTGGCTTTGTTGACTGGCCCATTTGTCGCAGGCCTTAACCCATTTTTCAGCCATGGCATGTGCGCTTGACTTGACTCCAATAAACTTGCCAGATGTTTGCATGCCAAGGCAACAGGATACCGAGATCATCGATAGCACGAGAACCGAAAACGAAGCGGGTCTTGTATAATTTGGATCCCAGAATGACTCGTATTCCTTCCTAAAAGTTGGGATGTGAACAATTCGATGAAGCTGTTCAAACTGATCCAAGTAGACGGCGACCAGTGAATCGGTCTCTTCTTTAGACGGTAGCAGTGCTTCTAAAACGAGGTCAGATTCGGCAGCCTTCTTCTCGCGGTCTTGCTTTCTTTTGTACCGATCCTTCTTCTGGATATTAAGAGGCCGCAGCCACTCATCCGCTATCTCCCTCATAAAATGGGCTATGCCGGTAATATTTTTGAGGGATGACCAAGCATTATGTGGGCCGTGATATCTGCTCTTGAAACACATCGCATTTTCGGCGGCCTTGATTCGCGCTATTTCATCTGGGTTCGTGAAGCCGGAACCAGGATGAGTCCAATATGAGGGTGGCGTATCTTTAGACGCGTCTCTTGTTGTTGCAGGGGAGGCAACAATCGTGCTGCCGTCCACCGAAGACTGCTTTGCTAGCGCATTTCTTAGCTGGGCAACTTCAAGCTCCAGTTTCCTGATGCGCTCATGATCTCGCGCTGTATCTTTCGCAACAACAATGTCGGCGCTCTGACGAGAGTGGTTCTGATTGCTGCTTGTGCGGCGTCCCTCTGAACCATACGAGATAAAAGGATTTTCCGTTGGGATGAACGTGTTCCTTGCCGCGACCGTGACTGTGGTTGGTCCACCGGGTCTTGTCTCGTATGTGCACCGGTCGGGAGTCCCGGATTTGATGCATCGATCACAAGGCAGCTCTCTTGAGCATGACAGTTTCCTCCGCCTACATTCTAGACATGAGAGTCGTACTCTCTGGCGCTTTCGTGTCGAGCTCTGGTGACTGTTTTCATCTTCTGGGCCATCATGATCATCATGGTCATCATCATCAATGTGACGCTTCTTTGAGATTTCTCTCGAGTCTCCCATTGTGCCAAAGGAGGGTTTCGGGGTTTGAGAGTGTTAAGGCTGGCTACGGGTCCATCACTTTAACGGGAACTAGAAAGTGTGGAGTGTTGACTCACAGCTAATATTATAATATGGGTATACATTGAAATTCTTACGGCGGCGATTCGCGCCAGTGCTGCAATTGGTATGGCAGCTTTTTGTTCAAGGGGGTAAGATGATGTAAGTTGATCTGATAAGATTGATTCACATCATAGGTGCCTTTTGATCGCTGTTGCCTTGTTCAAATGCTCGGATTTGATCACTCGGAGCTCGGCATTAAGGAAAGCATATCCGAGCGATGCTGTTTCCTTATAACGTAGCCTACTCGTACCTGTGCCTGCTGATACGTCTATGAAACGTCTGATAAAGTTGAATGGTCCTTCAGAGTTTATGTTCTGGCAAAATCTTAATTGAAAAGAACTATAAACAAATTACAGTGCCCGTACTTGACGTGATCGATGCTTACATTTCCAAGGTTGGTGGTGACGCTTTACTTTTCAAGTTTAAAACTGCACGAACTTCGACCTCTTATAATGCATAGCAGCTTTTAATTGCATATATCCTTGTACAAAGATCAATCCTGTAACGATCAGCTGAACGATAAGATACCTCCTGCCTACCTAGGTAGGTTATCGAGCGCATCTCACGTACTGTCAGATTCCAGCCTCAATATCCCAATCGCAGTTTTACCCAGCTAGTTATCACAATGACATAGCGGTCATGCTATCGCTACTAATTGGCCAATTAGGCCTGTTGTTATGCTGTTTACTAAGCCCCACGGATGCTACAGTAGTCCCTGGTAGAGCATTTGATAGATTCATTAGTATATGGCTTGAGAATCAGGTCAGTGTCATCAACCCAGGCCAGGGGACGCCAGTTTCTTCCTTGGATTAGTAACTAATACGTATTCTCCCCCTTAGGACTTTGATAAGGTCGTCGTAGATTCTGCTTTTGCGGACTTGAAGAGATTTGGCATCTTACAAACACGTTATTATGCACAAACGCACCCAAGCCAGCCCAACTATTTAGCTGCAGTCGGAGGCGATTACTGGGGCTTAGATCACGATGAAGTGGTCCGAATTCCTTCCAATGTATCTACAATAGTCGATCTTCTTGAGCGAAAAGACATATCGTGGGGAGGATATTTCGAGGGTATGCCAGGACCTGGCTATATGGCGGAAGCTAGCGTAGGGCGGCCAGAGAACCAATCGCCTAATGGTACTTGGGACTACGTGCGAAAACACAAGTGCGTTGTAATTCTGGTTTAAATTGGCTTGGAATATGCTAATGCTTATCGAACTAAATAGCCCCTTTGTCTCGTACGATTCGATCAACTTCAACGGGCGCCGGCTACTCAACTTACTCTCATTGGACGATTTCCAAAGCGACTTCGCTGCTGGTGTCGTGCCGGTATGTATTCACAAGACATTCATGAGTCAAATAAGCTACCCCCTAACTCCTTCTTTAGCAATTCGTTATGATTTCTCCTGATATGCTCAACGATGGGCATAATACTACATTAGATTATGCGACCAATTGGGTCCGCGAATTCCTGAAGCCTCTGCTAACCGATGGGGCCTTCGCCGAAAAGACGCTCGTGCAATTGACATATGACGAAACAGAGGACTATACAAAACCCAACCGCATTGCTTCTTTGCTAATGGGCAATGCCGTGCCCAAGAAACTTTTGGGGACTACTGACGACACCTTTTATACCCATTTCTCAATCCTATCTACAATGGAGAACAACTGGGGGCTACCGAATCTAGGTCGATTTGACGTTGGGGCCAATGTTTTCCAATTCGTCGCGGATGCTACAGGATATCCAAATACTGATCCTCCCAACGTCGCAAATATTAACAACTCGATATCGTATCCCGGACCACTTAATAGGAATCACCCTACGAAATTAATGACGTTTCCTCCTCCAAACCTGAAGCTGACCGGTGCTGGCGGAGAACCTGTACTAGAAGCAATTGCTCAGACCTGGAAGTCCGAGGCAAAGTCAGATACTCCTTACGATGGTAGTGGCAGGGTGTACGACGGCGATGACTTACCTGTATATAAAGGACAAGGGTAGAACCCGAATCCTCATATCAATTGTTCATCATTGAATTCCTAGGTAGAACCCGAATAGACTAAACGTGGAGCCAGGTAATCCGCCGAGACCCGCACTAAATCTGAATATCTGATAGCTGAATATTTCCCATTGTCAAGACAACTTACCTACCTAGATTCCAAGGTTGCACGTATGGGTATCCAACTTTCTCGCTACGCATCAATAATCCCGACTTATACTTAGTTTGTATGAGATCGAACATATTACTAACAACTATGCGTACTGCTACCACATCTACAAGCCTCTTCACGGCTCTCATCCGAACCCATCACATCACTAGCCGCAAGAAGCTCCAGCGCGTGAGAAAGGCAGCGTCGCAGCACGCTCTGCCCTTCGTTCTAATACGAAGCGGTGGTTCGCCGGGCATCATGTATGCGGAAGGCGCAGAAGCTGACGTCAATGCTTGGGTAAGCTTTGTACGAGGCCTTCGATATAAGGATTTTCAGTGTCCTCGAAAGCCGGCAGCAAACATGGTCCTTGTGCCAAGCCAGGCAATCCAGGGTAGTTTTGAAGAAGTTACATCAGTGACTGAATTTGGCCATCGCATGGAACAGAGAGGCCTGGCCTCATGGTGGAAGTCGGCTATGGGATATAGCTCGTCTACTTAAGAGCACCATACCGTGGCGTTCCGCACAGCACGCGACACGGGATCACAGTATAACATCCTACAACTATCGATCATTTCGAGGCAAAGTGGGCTTGGTATCGACGTCATGGGAAAGTATTCACTCACCGTCTTCTCGGTCTCGGCCGCACTGGCCTGAATCTGTCAATTGACAACATCTATATCGTGGAACAACTACCTTTCGGATCGGCTTCCATTTCGCGAAAGCGAAATTAAGAGGCACACTTCTGGGAGAGAAGCGGCCGCCTCAACATAGGCGCTTACATATTAGTCGCGATATGAACAACTCACGACGCCGTCTCACAGTTGCATTCCAACAAGTCGGCCCGCCTGACCTCCCAGTCGATACAATCCGTCCTATTTGCCGTTAGCGCCTTGTCCGTCGGCAATCTACGCTCCGATGCGGTTTGCAATCACACCATTTATATTAACTTCAAGCGTCTGTCGACTATTTAGGAGGTGATGGGCCTGCCTACTACAATCCGTGGGTTGGGGCTCGGTGGAAAACCTGGGGTATTCAGCCGCGAACGGCAGTTCCATCTATGGATTCGCAAGTCGCACAACCAATGATATCCCTGCGAGTTATTGGCTTCGTTCTCGTATTTATAGCACTCGGCGCGATTCAACCGATGAGGCCGACGCATATGTTAACTCGCTATTGCATTCCGCTAAGGGGAGAGATATAACATTGGTCAAAGCATCCCATCCTTGAAAAGGTTCCTAGCCCTAGGTCTGCTTACCTCCAGTGAGATTGAAGCTCAGTTGTTAACAAAATGAAATCCGCAGCCTACGCTTTGGTCTCGGCGACACTGGCCTTCCAGGCCTCAGGCCACTCTATCTTCCAGAATCTTTGGGTAGACGGTGTCGACTATATAAGTCATCCCCCACGAGCGAGACTATGAAAGCTGCTAACCTACAATGCACGGATCCCAATGCGTCCGCATGCCCCCGAATAATAATCCCGTAACCAATGTCAACAGTAACGATATTCGATGCAATGTTGGTGGTGCGAAGGGCGTCAGTGGTAAATGTGCTGTTAAGGCAGGATCCACAGTCACAGTCGAGATGCACGCGGTACGATAGACGAATTTCACATAGCATAACGTCCACTAATGGCCTTGCAGCAACCCGGAGACCGGAAATGTAGCCAGGAAGCAATCGGCGGCGCTCATTATGGCCCAGTCAACGTATACCTAAGCCAAGTCCCGGATGCCACAACCGCCGATGGCTCGACCTCTTGGTATAAGATCTTGGCCGACTCTTGGTCCTCGAAAGGATCTGTGGGCGACGGTGACAACTGGGGAACCAACGACCTCAACGCCTGCTGTGGCAAGATGGATGTGCCTATCCCCGCGGACACCCCATCGGGTGACTATCTGCTTCGTGCTGAAGTCATTGCTCTTCACACCGCAGGCCAGGCTGGCGGTGCCCAGTTCTACATGTCCTGCTTCCAGATCACAGGTGAGTTGATATCATATCAGATTATCTCGGCTTTGGGCTTTGGTTCTACGAGCTATTAACTCTGTGCCTCTCTAGTAACTGGCGGTTCCGGAAGTCTTCCAGCAGGTGTAAAGCTTCCTGGGGCCTTCAAGGCATCCGATCCCGGTATCCAAGTGAACATCCACGCCAAGATGAGCAGCTACGTGAACCCAGGGCCAGCCGTTATTGCTGGCGGCCTCACCAAGACCGCCGGCTCTACTTGCAGCAGTGGTTGTGCCAAGACTTGTACTGCTGGCAGTGGTCCTGTTGGAACCGCGATCGCAGCTCCGGCTCCTACTGGAGGCTCGGGAGGCTCGGGTGGTGGCGCCGGCGGTTGTGCTCAGGCGCAATTCCAACAATGTGGTGGTCAGGGATACACAGGCTGCACCACCTGTGCTGTGAGTTACCCCAGCCATTTGTTTTGCCAGATATTTACTGATCTTTTTGCAGAGCGGACTCACTTGCAAGGATGTGTCTCCCCCATACTACTCCCAGTGCAGCTAGAGGAACCTGGACAACGAGCGTTGAGTAGTATTGTACGGTTGATCAAGCTTGAAAGTGGTTGCTCCAGAAAGCAGGATGAGTGCCCATTAGGTATATCAATATCAACGAGTAGTAGAGTATCTCAAAGCATGACTAATATCACAATTTAACTTAAACGGTCTTCTCCTGCAAAGCGCTCGATTCCCTTCACTTCAGCCCTTTTCACTCTTGCACTAGTAATTATACAATATAGCTAGCAACTATAGTAGGATACGTATCGCTGTTTATTGGTAAATTAGGAACGGCATCTGAAATGTCTTGTAATTTGTAACACATAAGAAATCTCCTCAGTTACTTAGGTAGTGTACAGCATAACACTCCGGTACTATTTATAGTTCAAGATTCATTAGTGAAGATCGGGGGCCCGCCCCTAACCCAAACCGCTTAGATGCATCTGTCGCTCCCGCCTTTCCAGGGCCTGCATATCAAATAAAACATCGCAGAATGTTGTCCGAGCACCTAGAAACCCGACGACCTTGCTTCTTCCCCTCTCCGCCCTATTGTCAGGATTACCACTACATGAGGAGGCCACCACTGCAAGGGCACCAGAACTCAAGATGGACCCCAAAATGCGCATCACGGCGCACATGAACAAGGAGCACGGGGCCGAACTCAAGCTGTACCTACGAGCTTTCAACGGCCTCTCCTCGTCCGCCGCCGCCGACGCCCAGCTAACCGACATAACCCTCGACGCCCTTACCATCTCGTCCGCGACCGGCGTTCACACCGTGCGTATCTCCCCACCCATGAAGTCGCTCGCCGACGCCCGCATGCGTCTTGTCGACATGGCGGAGCGCGCGCAGGAGAAGCTCGGCCTCAGCGACATCCGAATCGACCGGTTCCTACCGCCACGGGGAGGCGGTCTTCTGTCGTTCATCGGGGTCAGCTTCTATTTTTTCTGTGCGGCCGTCGTGTCGTCGGGTCTGCTGCATCCCGGGACAGCGGCGTGGGCGTTCCTGGATGCATACTTCCCCTTTGGCGCTGCGGGATTCACGTGGCTGGTGAAGACAATCGGTCTTCCAGTCGTAGCGATCCACGTCACCGAGGCGTGGTGGATGGCGCGCACTCGGCTAGCGAGGTACGGTGTCGAGACGGGCAGCGCGCTGTGGTTCAAGTGGGTGTTGGAGACATTCGTAGAGGGGTTCCCCACCATGATCCGATTCGACCAGATGGTGCAGGAGGAGAAAAAGAAAAAAGAGGCCGCGAAGCACTAGAGATTTGGTTCAAGCCTGAGGGTCCGGGGTAGAAATGCTGTGTTGGAGATGCTCCCGGGACGCAAGAACGAGTGAGACGATTTCCACATGCATACAGATTCCTCCAGCGCTCAATTTTAGACGTAACTAGCGACGGTAACGATGCAATGACTGATGATAATGGAAGATGACCCCGTTCCACAACTCTAAATGCGTACCTCGATAGCACGAACTAGCCAATGCTTCTGAATATAAAAATGTAGTCTAGGTCGCATTTTGTCAAGTCCAAGAGGTATCCTACCCATTCAACAAGTTTTTCTACACCTAATCCTACGGGAAATATCCCCTAGCCTCCGTAGCTATTTGCTCCTCTCACCACAACACGTCGGTCAAGTCCGCAGCCTTTAGAAAGTCCATTTATGTGTTGCTGCTTCTTTCCCTCTCCTGGGCGTAATAATAGTGTCTCGAGAATTTCCCTAACAGAAACTTGTTGCAAGACAAGGGGAAATCCCCTAATCCCAACAGTTACTGCATGAAAGACATTTCGTCCCGAGTTCTGTGTAGCTGAGCTGCCATATCCAATCCAACATGAAAAGGCTGACATGCAACCATGGGTAGATATAACAACAATACTTGTCAAGCCTGAGCTTAGTGACACGACATGTTCAGTCTTTCAATACCAAAGGGGTTGACCCCTTCTCAGCAACTAAAGCATCTAATTACAACTGCATTAGAATATTTGTTGAAAATCACGACGACTATTCGCCTAGTGGTAGACAGCGTGATGACCACGTGGAGTGTATCACCATCAACCCTTACGTTCGATTTCAATTTTACAAGCCCCAACTCCAGATCGTGCTAATAGACAAGTCCATATCCATCCCGTACTCCTAGTTATCTTTTAGTTACCACCACGCATCATCTGACTTGCCAAAGATTTCATGGCGGGCTTTGATAGGACTACTGCCGAAGTTGGAATGCAATAGCATACCTTGTGAGGTCAAGAGCCGAGATAAGTGGGAGATGATCTGTGCAGATTAAGGATCTCGTTCATCTTACGACCTCCATTCATTTATTTCGTCGCGACCAAGGCCGGAAGGTTCAACTCGCGGCACGTTATCCCGAGCGGCTGATACATCAGACTGGGAAGCGTCCTGATTGGCATCATCATCATCGTCGTCGTCGTCATCGTGATAGGGTTCTTCGATCAGCCGTCCGCTTGCGGCTCCCTCTACATGCTGTGGAATGCGTTTGAAATCCTCAGCAGTTTTGCCTCTCGCAGCACGCCGTCTTAAGTACGCGAGTTGTGCCAGCTTCTCCCAATTAGTTATTTCAAATACGAGTTGATGCACACAAACATATTGCATAAAGTTCAATATGAGATGAGTAAGATGTTAGACTTACTTGGATAATGCCAGCTATGACAGCGACGGTAAACTCCAGACCGGAAGTGCGTTGCATAGCTGCCCCCCATGGCACATTACATGATGTGTGTCTGTGGTAAATGTCCTCACATTGCGGGTCTGGCCAGTCACGGTCACGGACGGAGCGATAACCACCTAAGTCCAGAGTCAGTCATCGACATCTTTAAGTCTTAATTGTGGAGGCTTTAGGAGCTTCTCGACACAATAACGGCTCGCAGTGTCAGTGTAAAACGTGGCTTCTGAGATTTGCCAAAGCAAGAAGAAAATGACAGCGATAAGCCCTTACAGCAATCGAATGCGTTTTGGATGCGCTCGATAGCGCGGCCATCGTGACTGTGCCACAGTGACTGCCATTTCCGTTCCAGTGCGCAATTTAGAGTTTGGCTCGGCGCAAATCCTTGGGCTGCCAGAGTCGCAATGATGACGGTAAGCCCACCCTGGATGATGTGTAATGCGGGCAGAAGCAGTTGCTGGAGGGTTGGCGATCCGGCAAGACGACTTAGAAATGGCGTGTAAACCACATTGGCGGCGGCGAAAAGAGGAAGCAGGATGGTGAGTACAGTTGTTGCTGTCGAGATAGGCAATGACAGCGTACTCGATGTGACTTGCACGTATCTGTATTACCGCTGTGTTAGATATATGTACCTAATGTTGCCGGGGATGTAGAAGAGGGGGCTTACATAGCAATACCGATCAGAGCTATCACCAACTAAGACGCGTATTGTTAGCATGGCACGCACTCCCGCAGTCACGCACCGGCAGGCCGGCAGTGATTGGTAGAAGACATACTAGCGGAAAAGCGAAAACCAATTTCGACATGTCGGATCGATTGTTTGTTTCCCGATAACTACCTAGTCAGCGGTCCTTGGTCCTTGGTCCTTGGTCCTTGGTTGCGATATGGGCTATCGTGGTGGTCAAACAACATGAAGTGGAAGAAGGTGGGGAGAAACTAGGCAGACGTTGAATGAGCTCGCTGGAACACCAAGAGTAGTGTGATACGTTCAAAATGTTGTACAACCTCTCGACACATACAGGTATATACCTACATGTACCTCCTTAGGTACACGTGCCCGGCAAATTGAGCCGTCTCAAACCGTTGCCAATCAGTACCTACATAATAAAGTACCTACCGAGCCATTAGCTGTGTTCAGGCCAGCTTATTGTCCAAAGTGAAACAGACTGCAATGCCCTAATAATCAGGAAGGTACGAACGACAGTTTTTATAAGGACCCCTCTCGGGGAGTGCCAATGTAGCCTGCCTACCTAGATACTTCACCTCTTTATTAGATAACAAAATATACGTGAAGCCGATTGCGACTTTTAATAGTTAATGTAGAGCTATCTGGTATTAAAGTTCATTTACTCACTGGCTTGCAGCTTTCCCAACTAGCTGGAATAACCCTCGGGACTCGAGCTACATAGATGTACATGACAAGTACACAACTTTTAATGCAGTTCTTATAGTACCTAACTTTTACGTTTTTAAGATAGTATTTTGGAGGATGGGGGCTCTTTTTGAGGGTTTTAGGGGCCGAAGAAAATGACAGCAAGCTTCTATCAAATTCGTCAGGCTGGCCTCTCATGTTTACATGTATATTGGGAACTAGAGGACCCAATCAGTATGAAGTACCGTGCAGGCTCGGTACTTATAATACCTATCTTACTCGCAGCCACCACCGTCCTTCAAAATTTGGAATCGCGTTGGTGTAGGTATTAGGTATTATCGCTTGTTCGTTGGTTGCATATGCTCACCAGAACATCTTTTCCACGGAACGCGTGTCGTAGTCCATGAGAGATCCCCGGGCTTACTCCTCCTGCTATCGAGAGCCGTTAGATGCTCTGCGTCCGTGCCTTTCTTTCGCTGCTGCTGCCGTGGATTCATTTTCATATCCATTCATTCGCTATTCACAATGTGGCTACTTAACGCACTTGCTCGAGAGTCGAAGGAGTTTATCTATCACAAGCAGACACCATCTTATCTCATACCTGGGGTGATGATAATTGGCAATATAAACCCGGGGAACAGATTGAAAGAAAAGAAGGTCATAAGACAACATTAGACAGATTTTGCCAATAAGCATTACCGAAGGCCTCGATTGGGTTTGGGTTGATACGTAGGTATTTTCAAACTATATAGATACGATCAAATCGGTAAAGGCTGCTGAAGCTCTGTCAATCAACTATTGTATCAACAAAAGCAGTACTGCTGAACTATTAGAAGCTATCAGTTCTATTTTTCGCTAGTATCAAAACGCCAATGTCTGCTATGCATATCTTGACGATGTTTTCGACAAATTTAAGTCCAACTTGGCAGGATGCCATTGGATCACTCGAGGCTAGAGGCCACAGGAGTTAACTGCTCCCAGCAAAGTTGTCTTCTATTAAAGCAACTGGAAAACTTTTGGAACTCGTTCTTCGCTCTCATCTCATCTTGCAACTGCTACTGGTATTGATAAAACATTTTTAGCTAGAAGGAGCCTCGACGAAGTTAGTATCGCACAACAAATGCAATGGGTAGTGAAGCGACAGATCTCATGTAAAGAAGACGAGGCTTACTGTCTACTTGACATTTTCGATGTGAATATGTCGCCTATATATGGCGAGGGCTCGAATAATTCTAAGCGATTACAAGAAATTCTCGTTCTCATTCGCTTGGAGCAAGATCGTCAAGCGTCTTTCAAATCAAATAGACCACGACGAACAAATATGGAGATCGAAGACTATCGACTACGACCACAACAAAGTGGGAATGAATTTTTTTGGTTTACTTGCTGAGAGCCCGGATGATATTCAATACTCTAGTCAGGTCTTGTGTGCTTGACAAACAAGGAAGCATTTCTCGGCTCTTGATCATACACAAGATCCTACCTAGGCGAGAGGCTGTGGGAGATTAAATCTCAGGGCTCAACCCTTTTCTATTTCGGGGCATGCTAATCCCGAACTCAACGTGATAAACCATCGAAGTCCCTCCATTGAGCCTGTTACCCAGGAGAATTAAGTCCGATGTCCTCTTCAACCTATTCAGAAGCACGAGACTACGGGTACT
This sequence comes from Xylaria flabelliformis, assembly GCA_007182795.1. Classification (NCBI taxonomy): domain Eukaryota; kingdom Fungi; phylum Ascomycota; class Sordariomycetes; order Xylariales; family Xylariaceae; genus Xylaria; species Xylaria flabelliformis. Next base: position 374,308 of record VFLP01000020.1, on the reverse strand, counting down.
ACGAATGGCGCTAAATAGAGTACAGGTATGACATGGCTCAACCTCGAGATGGATGGAGAATCAGCGCCATCGGCCTTGCGGATGTGTTGATTTCGGTCAAGCGATTATTCTTTGATGGATATGATAGCGACATTACGAGTAATACTGAGTCACACCCTTTCATAGATGTTTTAGACATCGTGGTAAAGGCTAATGAGGAAGATAACTCAATGGAAGATAATAGGGAGCAACAGCAAAAAACGCATTGATATCACATCTAAAATTGAGGCAACAGGAGAAATAATAGAGGAAGCATATAACGAGAATCGAGAGGAGGATTCAAAATGTTTTGAAAAAAGGCGAGAAGTCACATACGAATAAAGTACTGATGAAGGGTACGGACGAAAAGAGATCTACTGATGGCTTAACTGGCTTTATTGGAAGTATAAACGTATAATTGATTTCGAGGTCTGTTTCAGCTATACTCCGACCCTAATGCACTTTACGCCCGGAACCCTTCAAGTCGCTGATTGCCCCAAGTTTCTATAAATCTATACCCAGTCTAAACCATAAAGTACATTCCTTCTGTTGGTCATCTATCGGAATTCAAACGTTCCTGTCTCCGATGCCAACCATCTCAAAAGTCACCGTTATTGTTGGACTTCTGCGAACGAAGCCCCTTGACAGTCAGCCACAGCGCTGAAACCAGGAAATAGAAGGCACCAAATGCTGCGTAGCCCGCAATGTTCTTGATCGATGGTTCTTCGGGCTGAGTGGCCTGGAAGATGAAGAAGCCGCCTGCTAGGGAGGACTGTGCACCACTGAGGATCTGCGCCCATTGCGCGCCGGCAGTCCTCCAGCGCCGCACCGCAGAGCCGAGCTGCATGAGACCTGATAGGATCGCCCATGCGCCGTACACGCCAAGCACCCAGTGCATGTTCATCAGAACAGCGAGCAGGACAAGGATTGTCGTCGCCAGACTGACCAGCAGATTGATGGCCTGTGTCTGGTTGTTCGCGAGCCCGCCGCTGACTTGCGCGTCGACCAGATTGGCCGCCGCGTCCCACAGCGGGTAGATAACGAGCAGCACGGCGCCGATGGCATAGTAGGCCGCGCCCATGGTGAATGCCGCTGCGACCCAGACCGCACTAAATGCTACACGCGCGAAGTAGTACTTCTTCAGCCAGCGCTCCTGCCCGATGCTCGGGTCCGCATCGTCGTCGAGCTGATCGTACTTCACTGGCGCCGGGAAGAACCTTTCAAGGTAAGCGCCCACGTTGGATGCCATAGTTGACTTAGAAGCTGTCGCGTGCCTGGGAAGAAAGGAGCGCTCTCGGAAAGTCTCGTTGCGCGAAGCCTCTATAGACACGAATCGGCGGTTCATTAAAGGTGACGTCTGCCGGCGAGATATGTGCTGTAGAATATCTGAAGAGTGAGCAAGAGGAGTAGGCTTCGAGGTGAAACCTTTCTGCTCATCCTCGAACACATACAGAATTATCCCAGTATGGCATGGTCATTGCGTCTGACATCTCCATTTCAGTTCGCTGAAATGCAGTCAATCCCCTGACAAGCTTGCTTACTGTGCTGCTATTCTAGGATGTCTATGCTGGATCCTTACGCCTCAGCTCTTACCGCTTAGGGCAAAATACACTAACCAACCAATGACGAGACTTGAAAAATGTATACCGAAGAGAATGGATCGTCCCATTACCTCAGCGACTGTTGCAACGCGTACCCTACCAACTGGGACGGAGGCTTCGGCATCTTCCATAGTACCTAACATAGGTCAGGCCAAGCTTATTTTCCGGGTTAGCAATTTTACTGATGGGTCGCTTCAATCGTCAAAGCGACGGCTGGTACTAGGTTCTCTACTACTCCGGTCAATGGGACAACACAAGAATATATTGCCGAGATCAAATGTCAAGTACATGACACTTGCATGCTAGTAGTGATGTTGTCTTGCTGCGAGTAAATCTCTAAGCGAAAATATTGGGGGCAGTCAGCACGAGTAAGATTCTGTAATTGTTCTCCCGCGACGTCCTAAGACTCCGAGAGTGCCGCCAAAAGGCGCCGCAAAGTAGCTTATATTGAGCACGCATCACTCTTACTGTACAACATACCCAGGGTAATGATATTCAGCCAGTATACACTGGATACCATCACCAAAGCTGAGTATGTTACGATATGGATTGATTGAGTGATTGTTATAAGGTACCTACTACGTTGACCTGACACGTCCATATGGTTTCACTAAATCCAATCAACTCAAAAGCTCTTCAGCGCGCTTCTGAAGCGAGAAGTAATATTGCTGCATCTCCATCGCCTTCGTCGGTTGCCGCTCTCCTGTGAAGTTACCCTTTCCGTGGCCATCGAAGTGAAGCTTCCAAGCTAGTAACCAAGTTAAAACGAATTCGTGATTGGGGAGCACCATGAGAAACTAGAGGCAAACTTACTACTGGCATCGAAGGCGAGGTATGACCAACTGTCATTCAAATAGGCTTTCTCAGTGCCGATACGGATGGTCCTTACTTGTCCCATTTGACCCGGAGCGGGACGAAGCTGTTTGAGATCGGCGGCAAGTTTAACAAGGCCAACGATAAATGCGGGCGCCAGGTTCTTAGCCAAGCACTCATGTTGGCCATAGCTAAAGGCCGACACGTCATTGATCTTGCGTTTGGGGTTGAAAGCCGCCGCATCTTCAATCTCTGCTTTATTTCGTCCGGCCTCGCCCTAAAACTCGATTAGCATTTCTTGGAAAGTAACAGAGGACACAAGTATAAACCGGCGACGGAAATACTCACAAGCATCAAGACAACAACATTACCCGGCTGCACCTGTTTGCCCTCAAGCTCGCCAGGCGCGACAGCGACACGCATATTACGCTGCGTTGTCGTCAGACGCTGAGCCTCCCTCACATAATCATGGAGGCCGGCATCATCGCCCTTCTGCGCGAGATTCTGGACTTCCGTCCATATGGATGCATTTTCGGGGCGTAAGAAGAACTCCAGGACTTCGTAGAACTACTCCAAGGATTAGTATTCAATCACCAAATCATGAAATTCTAAACTGACCGCTGTGACAGGCGCCCCAATGCCGCCAAAGGCTGTAAGCCAAAGGTTATCTGTGACGCGCTCTGCTGAGCCGCCTTGGGAGAGCAATTCTTCAGCGATCCTGTATCCGCCATCTCGCAGGGAGCCTGTCTTAATGTGAGTCTTGCGTGAGAAAACATTAGACAGGGCTGAAGCAAGTCCAAGTCCAAGACCCCGCCCACGCACCACCTCGTCGACGAGTTTGCGGGTGGTGTCGGTGATGACTTTAGCGCCTTCCTGAGCACGACGGCGTCGATTCCAGGCTTGGGCAGGATCGTTGTTGTTTACACCCCAGATGCGAATATTCAAGAGGTGTTTGTAGAGGTCTGTGGCACTGAGAACTCCGTCCGGATTCTCGTCGCTCTTTAGGTCGAAATAGAATAGATCGGCAAGCAATCGTGCATTCAGCGGAATGGCAACGTCGCGGATGAAATCAATCTGATTTAGCCCCTCCTTGAGAGTAAATGTCGCCTTCGCAATGAGCTCAGCACCGACTTGTTGCACGAGTTCATGAATGGCTTCATGGAGATTTGGGACCTTCGCCAGCGCCTTCTGCATGTTCGCACGTTCCTTGAAGTTTACATCTGCGTCGCCCGCCAGCTATAAGAGATCCGGTTAGAGATTTACGCTTTTCGCTTCTAGATACAGGAGAATAAATGAATGAGAAACGCGTACCATGAACCAGCTGAAGTCCTTTTTGCCTGGGAACAAATCGTTCAACGGCTGTACCCAAGGGACAACGTATTGTCTAGGGTTGCCCAGGACCTGCCTGACGGATGCACTCGAGACCACAACAATGGGCTTCGGTGGTGGCTTGGGATCATTCAACGTAAACTGGTCTAGAGTGCCGAGTTCTTTTGCAATCGCGGCGTTAGCCTTCTTAGTATACATGGGCTGCATCACGGCGACCGAGTTGTATGGGAACCACCCAGGGAGGCCACGCTGTATCAGCTTGTACAACATAGAGCCACCCATGGTCTTATAGTCTTGCTGCACCTCATTGTAGCCCCAGCTCGTCAGACTCGATGCTGTGTAGTCAAGAGTATTGAATCTGTCGGAACGCACGAGCGTGACAGCATCGGAAAGCACAGCTCTTCCGAGGGTGTAAGTAGGGCAGATTCCAGTGCCGGCATTTCTGACGGGCTTGGTGTCTTCGATCATCAAGCCGGGGTAGAATTCGACCATGTCGGGGTCGTCACTGCAATACTTTGAGTCAGTTATCGCTAATATGGGTGTTGCTTCTTAGTATTCTAGATGCCTGCATGATTCTGACTAGAAGGGTGATTTTGCACTTATAAACCAGCCAGACAGGAACGAAAGAACTAGGAGCATTGCTTACTATAATTGCTCAAGAATTTTCGCGATCTGCGGATCAGAGTTGATGTCGGTGAATTTCTCCCATCGCTTGAGTCCGAAGAATTCACGGAACTCGTTCAGCGACGCAATCTGCCACTTGCGGGCTTGATTGATGCCCAATATCTCAACAATCTTGAGTGCTTTTGGAACATTGCGAGCTCCAAACATGCCAGCTGGGCTTTCCATTGCTTCTTTCAATATACGCACTAGATCCTCGTCCTTGAACATGCCATCTGCTTGGCGTTCTAGACCATCAAATGTGCGTACACTGGGATCCTTCGGTATGCTCTGTTCAAAGGTCAAGAGGGCTTGGCCGAGCTCAGCCCAGCTGACATTCTTTAGGTCATCTGGGTTACGTCCCGGAAACAGCTTCAGGAAGAAGTTGTTAATCCAATCCTCATCTTTCTTGGATATACATGAGTGGAATCGGTACAGCAGGTTGAATTCCACGCTGACTTGGTTGCCAACACCCCGTGGGACACCCTCACCATCGTATTGCTTGGTAATGTCAACACGTGGGTCCAACGTCCAGTCACTCTTTGTGTGGTGCGTATTTGTGATGGCTCTCAGATAATCATGCAAGCTAATGTTGACATAGAGCCCCCCGACAATGAGACGCGCCGTGTTGAAGAGGTCATGATCTTGTTTGGCAACTGCTTTGGCCTTGTCTTCTGGGCTTGCATCAGCTGAGCATGCAAGAGTGAACCGGCCGTTCTCGTTGATCTTCAATAAGATATCTGCGACATAATTGTGCATGCGGTTGTATAGAACCAGCATGACATTTACTCCCGCAGGCTGCCCGAGCAGACGCTTTTCGTGGAAGGTATCGGGCTTTAGCTTTCCCTCCTTCATTGTACGGATCTCAAGCTGATCTTGGAGACTGGAACCATAAAGAGGAGCCAGGTCCAAATAAGAGGATACATCAGATATGTTCATGTCTGTACGACTGGTTCGAAAAATGTCGTGGATGATAATTGACGCGTGGTAGAAGAGCATAGATGAGATACCTGCCGGGTTTTCCTTGAAGCCGTCGTCCTCGCGAGCCATCAAGAGATCAAATAGCAAACCTGGGTCCGGTTTGACGCCATGAAGTCGTTTGGTATTCCTTACTGACTTGGCGTAGGGTGTACCCGCCTTGCCGAGATTTGGCTGAAGAATATTGTTGAAACTGCCGTCTGGCATGCGGTACTGGTGAAACCCATCAGGAGATTGAGGAACCACCTCACGGAGAACGATGTCGGTATCGGGTGCTTTAAACTCAATGATATCAGAGGGTTTTGGCTCCTGCTTGGCCGTCGACGCTTCAGAGACCACCTCGTACTTGACATCACCGCCGACGTAACTCAGAGGTGGATGCTGGAGATTACCCCAAAGTGTATCAATGAGTTTGTTTGTTAAGTGAACGCGAGCTTCTGAAGTAGAAGGCAAAGACGTGAGAATTCCAATCAATAGCTCGGTGGTGCTATTGTCTGTTAGAAATGTCAACATTAAGACCCTTATCAGGATTTGGCTTACCCCTTCTTGTCATCTAAAGGCTCGCCAGGGTTCGTCAACTCCTTGATCAGTTCAACAATTTCCGGAATAGAGGCCTGGCTACGAAGTCCAGCATAGTCCCTGAGTAGATCTGTAGCAACCTTCACCGGGTCAGATAAGAAGTTGTCTGACTGCTTTCGTGGGTCACCGTAGGCCTCACCAGCCTGGAACTTCTCGTTTGAAGCCATGATTGATTGGGAGGTATTGAAAAATGGCTCAAAGGAAAGAGTTGTAGTGAATCAGAAAGTAAGGTTTCTTTCCTCTACTACTTCACCTTCTTTTATACCAGTGCGTAGCTTCATGTGTGTATTAGTTCAACCACGACATATCCCCAGTGAACCCCTCATTTGATTTCATCCACTTACGGGCGTGTGTGAAGAGGTGGCTTATGGCTTGCATCTGCAGTTTGGCGCACATGTCGCCGGCTCACAAAGCTGCTTGTGGATCTGGCGACAAGTATGAAGAAGCAAGTAGTATGACCACTTGTAAGTCATGAATTATTACTCCTGCAGCCTGCATGGTGAATAATTCTTGAGCCAATTGTTGTCCTTCATTGTTCAGATCTCAGCTTGCGTGCGCTTTATCCTCAAATTGTGGCGTTCCGTAGTCTTTTGAACTGGCCTGATACTCGCATGGGTGACAACAACGATAACCCGATTCTTCGGTCCCAAAAACTCATTGCGAACGGTCCCAGCTGATATGAAAACTAAGTTTGACCGTCTTTTAAGATCAACACTATACTTATTCTTTATGTCCTAGTTCGATCAGTCTTCTATAAGCACAAGATATCTTTAGTGATACATGGAAGATGCCGGTTGAAAGATGATGCTCGTTGTAACTGTCACACACCGATACGTCCTACTAACCAGTGAATCATAGCAACGACGGGGAATGGCTGGCTGCATGAAGTCCGGCGATACATAGACCCCGAGGTTCTCGTCCTTCTTTACGCCTAGACCAATGTAATGCGCGGCAGGCCCAAAAGGTCTGATTCTGATTTCTGCCAAGATTCTGCATTGCTCGAGGCCAGCTGAATACTAGCCAAAGTTTGGAGTAAAGAAGGTAATCCACATATATAGTGCCAAGCATCTTTATACTCCGCAAGTGATATTGCAGCCAGCTGAAGACACGCAATAAATATAATCGACCTTTTGATAGGTGGCGGCGTATGCAGGTAATAGAAGGCGAGGTTGTTCAACATCGGGATCGGCGCCCAACCGCACATCCAGCGCCTATCAATATCATGCCATTTTGAGCCAGCTACGCGAACGAAGACGACAAAGATGGGAGAGGGGAGTTGTCAGACGCCATGCTTCGATGCGATTGGAGCAACTAGATCAATCGGGATAGCCGAACAGAAAAGGGCGCCATCAACGCGGAGAAAAGAGAAGAAAATGAATCAATGGAACCGTTTGTTCCATCTTGGACCAGATATCTTACTAGAAGAGCGATCTATTAAGTACGGTTCGGTCCCCTGCCGAACATCGTCTCTGATACTCCTCAATTTCATCCCTAATACCTTAAATGGGCAACATGAACGCCCCTACGAACGGTGTGACAAACACCGAGCCAATAGAAGCACTCCTCGAACCCAAGAAGCTCGTTTTATGCTTTGATGGCACAGGCAATACATTCAGTGGCTCCAACGCAGATACGAATGTGGTGAAGCTTCTTAACAAGTTAGATCGCCATGCCCCTCATCAATTTCATTATTACCAAAGTGAGCTTTAACCATTTAAGTTTTAAACTTCACTGCTTACAGGCTCATTAGCTGGAATTGGCACGTACGATATCAACGAAAAGTCTGTCAATAAGACGTGGCTAGGCGAGCTGCGTAGCTCCATCGCCATGACAATTGACCAGGGCATAGGAAACACCTTCGACGCCCATGTTATGGCTGGATATCGTTTCTTAATGAAGTATTACGACACTGTAAGCCATACTAAAAAGTAGTGACTTGAATATAGTCTAGCAGCTAATCAATACGACGTCTAGGGTGCAAAAATTTACATGTTTGGGTTCAGCCGAGGAGCGTTCACGTAAGTTTAGTTAAGGATACAACGATTTGTTGCTTTCCGTACGCCATGCGCGTTGTGTCTTAATAGTACCAGTCAAGGAGGAAGACAGAACACTTACACCTATTTATAGCGCTAAATTTCTCGCACGTATGGTTAACACTGTAGGGTTGCTATGCAAAGGAAATGAAGAAATGGTGCCATTTGCCTATCGGCTTTATCAGCGTTATCTTGCTGGCGAAATCGAGGATTTCACTAATCAACAGCTAAATTATAACGACGAGGACTGCGAATTGACGGACGGTGATGGAACTAACCTCATGTTGGAGGATAATGAAGAGGGTGACCATTCTCCCCACGGGCATAATTTCGAACTGGCACACAATGAGGTCACTGCCTTTAGCAACACATTCTGCCGCAAGGAGACGGTTACAGATGTGGTTGAGTCTAAGGTGGTAACTGAGGAAAGGAACATCAAAGTATATTTCCTTGGTATCTGGGATTGTGTCAACTCAGTCGCACCCTTAGAGCGACACACGCCTGTTCCAGTACCTGTAAAAGGCACAGCGCGATATGTCCGTCATGCCGTTGCGGTTGACGAGCGTCGGGTAAAGTTCAAGCCGGCTCTACTATCCCAAGACATTCGCGCAACAGCTGACAATGACGACGAAGATTTAAAAGAAGGTGAGGAATTTTTGTTAACCCCATTTTCTTCTTATTTTAGTAGCTTTAAATGCACGAGGTTTTCTTTTCGGTAAAGATAGTATCTGGAAGCTTCCAAACCACTCACTAAGCACGCTCCGAATAACTGACTCCCAGTGTTTCAGCCTGGTTTCCGGGCTGCCACGGCGACGTGGGCGGTGGCTGGCCAGCGGAAACAGAGCATCCTTTCGACACTAACGCGGACTCCTCTAAGTGGACCGTATGGCAGAAGGTTAGGAACCTCTTTACGACTCGCAAGCCAACGGAAGCCAGTAAAGATGTGCGCGCCGATCGATTTCAGATGAGCGATATCCCGCTAGCATGGATGATACATGAGCTCAAGCTGGTTGGGGAAAAGGATAAAGCAGCTGCTATTCAATTCTCCAAGAACCTGGGAGGATTCCAGCGCGCATTTGAGAAAAGGAAAAAAGAGGCACTGACAGGAGTGATGCATGATTCACTCAGTTTCGGTTGCGGAACGGGCTTTTTCAAGGTGCTATTATGGAAATTCATGGGTGAGTATTACCTATCTGATATTGCTTCTCATGTTCTTACAGTCGCAGTGGGTCTAACAAGAAGCTAACCACGACCAGAGGTTTTACCTACCATTACGCGATGGGAATTGGAAAAAAACGTTTGGAAGCGTGTTCGCTTTCCTCTCAACAACGGCGCCGCCCGGGACATACCACGTGATGCTGTTCTACATGAATCCCTTATCTGGCGGTTGAGAAACGATCCCACCTATTGCCCGGGGAATAACCATGGCGGAGTTTTGCCTCCGTGCCTCAAACACAAGGGTGACGTTGCTCCGGTCATTGAAGTCGAGTCCGCCACTGGTAACCAAGGAGTCGTCGGCATTACGTCTCAAGTAGCACCGGACCCTGACCACCAAACGTACGTTTTCGCCAACCCGAATCAATAATATCTTCAGAGTAACGTGAAGTTGTTGTACTGAGTTCTATTCTTTACCTCTTTCATCTATACGAAGGAGGGGTGAATCCAGGTCGTCTTTTTTTCGAAAGCAATGTTCATTCTATCCTTTGTTTATGGTTGTCAAGAACGGCGTTTACAGTACTATCTTTTCCCCAAATATCATTCTCTAAATATTTACAATAGTTAGTTTATAATTTCTCAATTAGTCGAATTCTATACGAAAGGTCATTGAGGCAAAAGGTTTGTCCCAGCAACACTATTTTTGAATATTGTCACCACCATCAAGGGTGACATGTGAGTCTTACAGTGCTACGATATTTGCGTCACGGCAACACAATTTCATACGCATCATCCAGCTCAAGAGAAACGGAGGAGCGATTGGATGTGCCACGTAGCACACTACCGCAGTATCACACGATCTGTGCACCTTTCCATGACTCGATGGGCCCAGATTACTTTGCTTTGCATACGTTCTGTTATACGACTAAGCGGATCGATAATAAGCTGGGTCTTGTTTCGAACTCTTGAGTGAGCAGACTGTCTACCGTTTTAGACATCATCCTCGTAGTGGCGCTTCAAACCTTGTGTACGAGGTTCCATAAGACCGATTTGCGACCATCAGCTCTTCTTATGTGCTGAAATATCAATTAGCTACTGGATATACCGTACGGACTCAGGGGGCAATAGGGGCATGGACATCATGTTCGTGTATATATAGAGGCCTTCCCACCTCACCTACAGCAGTAGTTAGTTGATCAGTCAAGCACTCATATACCTTCATTTCAACATTATGGACGAATGTCGCAATAGCAGCATCAAGGGCAAGTCACCACGCCCGGCTCCTCTCCTATAGATGCTCTATGAAAACTGAAGCATGTGTAACTTCGCAGATTACTGACACTGTTTAGATGGTTCCAAATCTATTTAGATGGTCTCTCCTGACGCATTTCATGCAATGCGTACCAGCAGGAGGTGCACTCGATACGACAAGTTTTCAAAACCAAGTTGAACCTAATATCCAGTATTGTGGTGGCTTGCATGACCCAACCATATCAACGAGTAAGTGACCAATAGTTCTTGTTAATTGACATCTCCGATTGATTTTTTCTTCTTCAGCTGGTGATGACGAGGAAGGCCCTGGCTTTTGGATCACTAATCATGACGACTCCCTGGAAGTAAATTATTTTTTGTATGAGAACAGTCGAGATGAGCACCCATGGAAATATCTCTCAGTAAGCCCTTCTGTATAAAGTCGTCATCCGTATGCCAGTGCTGATATGCTTTATCTCGTTAAGCTTCCTGTAGGTGCCACCGCATTCGTGTCGGTTTGTGAAACTTGGCAAGGACATGTCGTCCGCGGTATCGCAGAAGTCAACTTAGACGGCAAAGTACATAATCTCGGCACATGGTTCAAGTCAAGCGTCGCACCCAACGGCTGGATCTGGGGGGATATTAGTTTCCTTGAAGGTTGTGATGGTGGCGGAAGCGTGGCTGCTACGGACGGCTCTAATGCCAGCCGTAAGTGTCTCGAAGATATGCTTACTGGCGCTCCCCTCTCTGCTCTTTCAATGAAGGAAACGGGAACGGAGGTTCTTGCTAAATTGATTGGCGACACACCAAATCAAGAAGCTAAGGATTGGGAGTTGTCAAAGTGTAGTGCAAGTGAAGTCTGGGTGGATGGGAGCAACAGTGATCCCGTCATCAAGTCAACAAATGGACGGTTGGAGTTCGTTTTTTACAAAGGTAGAGCCTAGCTGGCTATGGTTATTCGAGGGGAAATTTCAACAATGGGTCATGATTTCCTATGCTACTTTAGTGTGAAGTTTTCTGTTTACATCTTGTGTTCTGAATTCTCAAGTGATATGATGCGTAAGACCGTTTTTGTCTTGGAACTAAGTAAGGTGTATAACCGCCTTTGCAGGTCCCATGGATTCAGACTCAGACGGCGCCATTTTTCCCCAACCTGGAACCTCGAAAAGGCTTTTGGCCTTGTTTGGTATAGGTATAGGCAGGGAGACCAGGAATCAGAGCGAACGCTTTGACGTCGTGTCTACTCAAACGGGGAATGCGTACGGTAATACTCATATTATTGGTGTACTGTATCTGTATCATATTGAGTTGAAGGATATTTTAGCACAAATTGAAATCCATCTGTCAACTGTGCTGTCCAATCAGCCTCGGTTCACCCCATATAATTTGCATTACTGTACTATGCAAGGATTAATGCACAGTCAAGTCGACTACACAGACACCTTTCTGTTTCTTTGAAGTGTTTCGAACGTACAATGATCAATATGCATAATTATAGATGCCTAGAAACTAGGAACGATTCTAAATAGACTTTTAGATACTGCTTCATCACGAGAAGCTTGCAGGAGTGCATTCAAGATGGCTTCAGAGCTGGCGATCGAGGAGAGTCACCTCGGTAAATGGCCGCGCCGCTTACTTCATATCCCTACTATGACATCCTACGAATGGCAGACTGGAAACGTTTATGGTGGTTTCACTTCGCCCTCATACGATGCTATTACTTATACTTGGGGGCGTTGGAGACTTGGCGACAACGAACAACTTGCGTCCCTGCCCCTCGCGATACATGGAGTAAATTGGGAGCTGCCGCGCGTCAATAGCGATCATTTCACCTCGGATATGTTACATACGATGCTTATCGAGATCACGCAAAATTTCCCGTCACCACAATCACGACGTGGTGGGACAGACCAAAATGCAGCACCTGCGGAATTTGTATGGCTAGACATTGCGTGTATCGACCAGCGGACTCATGAGCCCAAGTCTGCAGCTGAGGTCGGAAGACAGGCTGCCATCTTTAGGGGTGCTAGTAACGTTTTCGTTTGGCTAAGCAGGACTCCCGAGTTAGCATTGAAAGCAGCACTAGAAGAACTTCACCATTTGGTATTCGGCGTAAAGATGATTATCTCGGGAGCATCGCCCAGGGAGGTGCTTTCCCGGGATAAGGTAGAGCGCATACGGAACAGGTTGTTCATGATCCTCGCAGATCCTTGGTTTTCATCTCTGTGGACATTGCAAGAAGCTTTTTTGTGCCCAAATGCCTGGATCATAGGAAGAGAGGCCGCCAGCGCTATGTCGGCAATACATGAGAATCCGTCCATAAGAACTTTAGATCATTTACTAGAGCTTTGCAGGTTACTTTCAGCAAATTATGTGGTCATATCTGAGCCCCCTCGCGAACCTTACGAGGAGGCGCTCAACATTATGAAGAGTACTGGAATGCTTGCTATGACTTCCGGCAGCGCTCTAGCGGTCTACGGGGCATCATTCTACAGACAAACCACTGTGAAAGAGGATCGAATATACGGTATCCAACAGATTTTTGGATTTCGACTTGGCAACTCAGGGGTGGCCACAGGGCCAATCAAGAAAGTTCCGCTCCACGAACTCGAGTTCCAGTTTGCGCAGCATCTACTTGAGTCTCACCCTGTTTTAAGTCAAATGCACGTCTTTCCAGAACCGGCTCCAATTGGAAGTTCTTGGCTTCTATCAAAGACGTCGCTCACACCATTACACCTTAACGCCGATGCTGCCGATGTTGTTGGTCTGCCATCACAGCGGTCGGAACGAGCTAGCTGCAAGCTATCAGTCCGAAAGGTCGATGACATCACATGGGCTACCTTTGAAGGACTTGTGTGCGACTATGTTCACTTCTCAACAATATCCACAGTAGCCGAAGACATCGCAGGTTATACACTCTCCTTTACGTATTTACCACGCCAGGTAACCCTGTATTTAGACGCTACATCGGAGCTACCGCCACTTCACCGCTTCCTTAATGACGTGGAATACCGCAACCGAGGGAATGAGCGGGCTGAGCGGCTTGCAAAGTTATTCCCAGATAATCAATTAAAAGTCTTGCTTTTGGGTTCGCGTACGGGAAATAACGTCACCCTGAACAGCGTCGTCATGATCGGGTTACTACTGCTGCGAAAAGACTCGCTTGGGCTACATCATCACCGCCGTCTTGGATTCTGTTCGTGGCATGTTAGAAATCGGCTCCTTGACGATAATTCAAAGCTGCTGGTCTTGGATGGATCGGGGCCCCTATGGGTGAAGGAGACCGGCTTGTTTGGTTAAGGGTGTGTCATGAAGGCAAGTAGATCTAAGACTGGATGTTTATCAGAGAGTCATGTGCAACTATCTATCTTATCTTTCAGTCTTTAGGTACTGTTGAACATACCTGCAAGTGACTTATTATCTTATTACTTTATATTCGCCTGTCAAATCTCAGGTATACGAACCAGCCGAATTGCCTTCAATAAATGCTGAATCGTTAGCAGAAGCTTTCTGGCAATGGTGAAAATACCATAGCATTTTCTTGGGTATTGATGTGCTTATATTAACACATAAAAGAGCTCTCAAGTAGGTTTAGCCTTCAGCCGACGTGTATAATTCTATGAGCATAATTGCTTGCTAATTGTATGTACACAGAGGACTACGCGCTCAGTCGATCCAGAGGTAGCAATATCTTCCATAGCCACCTCCTTTAGTAAGATGATGCATGCTTAAAAGGACAGCTTCTGCCCAGCATTGGCGGTGACAGATGCCTTAGTCTTACTTGACCCGAGAAGGGTGTAAGAGTAGGGGACCGAGGTAAGCGTGCCGACCGGAGCGAGGTTCTGGCTACCTCCAAGATCGAGGTCGTTCACAACGGCATAGCCCGGGCCGACATTGCTGTCGTTGGTGAAAATAGCCTTCTTGGGGCAAGACTCCCATACCGAGCTCTCGATGAGCATCTGCGCGCTATCTCGCGTATCGACGACTGTTTCGAGCATGTTGCTGAAGTATGAGCTTGAAGAAAAGAGTTTTGTTAGCCTTTTATATTTTCGTGTAATCGTGTTTTGTGTAGCAACCTAATGGTTTGGCAGAGAGTATTCGTTGCATGTGAAGTCGAAGCAACGATAGCACAAAGTAAGGCAGCATGGAAGACGAAAGAAGGAGAATCTATGCTTACTTAAAGACATGTCCCTCTCCGAAACGGTACATGGGCGTTCGAGAATTGATATTATCCCACCAGTTTCCGTAGTAAGTGACGCGTAGGTGGCCAGTGTCTTTGGAGAAACAAGGGGTTAGTACAATATTGTAGATGCTTTATGGCTGGAAGGGGTGTCTTACCTTCGGCGGCATTGTTACTGCTGTGGCCTACGAGCGAGCCCTTCCAATGGTCGTGGAAGAAGGTGTTGCTCACGGTGACAAAGTCTGATGCGTGAACAATGTCGAGCAGCCCATCGTAATAATCCTTGTCGTGGTCAAGGTCGGCCGAAAAGTCGCACGAATCGACCCAGATATTAGTTGATTTCTGCACAGTCACTACGTCGCCATACTCCGCCAGCACTTTAGAGCTTTTAATGTTGCGGATGATGACGTTGGATTGGCCAAGAATTGTGAGCCCAATTCCGGTGAGACCTATCTCAATCAGTTTCTATGCCATCCAATTCACTCCTTGACAGCTCGTGCTAATAATGAAGTTAGGCAGAGACTTACTCGATCCGGCTTTTCCAATGATGCTCTTGTTTGAGGTGACGTTTACCTTCACCGCGCCGGTCAAGCTGCCGCTTACAACAACCACAGCTGGGCCTGAAGCTTGAACTGCGGCTGTGAATTGTGCCAAGGATGAAACTGTTGTAGTCGTACCGCCAGCACCACCAGTAGTCCTGACCTTATCGTTAGCGAATAAACCTCCTTAAAAGCGTCTGGAAAAGGCCATGGTAATAGCTTACCCTCCGTTCATTGTACAGTACCCAACTGTACACGCATCGGTGATAGCCGCTCGCTTCTCTACTGTACGCTCGTCTACATGGCCCTTCTCTGTAGGCGTGGGTACAGCGGCGGCAAGTCCGGCCAGCAGGGCGGACGTAACACAGGCAAACTTCATAGTGATTGACGTTGAAGCTTCACTAGGCTTTAGTGCTATTCAATCACAGGAGATCGGCCGTGGTGTTATGAAAATATGACGGACTGGGCATGTCGTCGTAGGCCAACGCCAGTATTTCAAGTAAATCTTCGAGCCCATATTTTTCCGTTATGGTTGATAACGTCCCAACTCACAATACCATCATTAGAGGAGACTTTCATCCATACCCCATCATTAAGGATGCTTCTGGTATCTTTAAATCCGCGAATGAGGACTGGACTCCATTTACAGTACCTCGAATGGAACTAGACACGGGGAAGGTCTTGGCTTCTGGGTCTAAATCAACTCCACTTACCAGGGTCGAGCCTCGATGTAAGGAAGTGATGAACAAAACGGCACGTACTGATTGGAGGGAAATCACCCATTCTCGAGATCTTATCCCGGCGAATCTTAATGCAACTCCTCCGCGTTCCTACTTAGGTTCGTGGACAGACTGATATGGAGTTCAGTCACTATGTACACGGCCATTGACATTAGTCGGAGATTCTCTAAGTTATAGTCATAGTGTTTCTACTTCTCAAGTCTCATGCACAAAATGGGAAGCTAATCTCAGCACTGGGGATGGTTCCGGATTGAAAACTTCTTCTCTAGAATCAGATAGCGAGAGCATAATATCATTAAGCTAATAGAATTCTGTAGATCTCATGTTCATCCTGTCAGCTGATAGACGATGTAAAGGTTAAGTCAAGTATGAATGACAACGGATGCTCTTAAAGGTAGCTAAAATGCAACGACTTGGAAGACTAGCCGTGTACTATATGCTTTTGACGTAGGGTAAAATTAAGGGGACTAATAACACGGGCCCTTTGTCCCCATAAACTGGATGTCTTTCAAACCATAGCAAATCCATGATCTTCTCAATTTTCTACTCATCATCTCGAATAACATAGTACATGTCCTAACTACACCCCTTCGGATAGGGCCCAACTATCTCAAAGTCTTCTCCCGGTATCATCTGCAGGCGGTGAGCTACACCCGCGAGTATGATGACGAGATCGCCCTTCTCAATAGTATAAGTGACTTTCCCCGGATTCTCCTCGTGTCCAAAGCAGATCGCTGCCTTGCCGTTCGTCACGGTCAGGACCCCATGTAACGTGTTGTAAAAGTGCGACATGGCGTACATGGTAGCCCTCCACTGCGGCTTCACGATGCCTATGTCGGACAACAATAATTTGACTTCAGAGGCTGGGATCTGGTGTTTAAGTACCTTTAAGTCCTCAAAGGGTGTGACGTTTGGTGTCATTCCTTTGGTGGGTTGAACTGAATTCGTTCCACCTAGGAGAAGACATGCCAGCCTATGTCATGCAGTTTGAACGCAGCATCAAGGTTGGTCAGCACTTGGCTAACTTCAGCAAATAATAATACCAGCAGTAAATTAAATTAGACAAGGCAAGATTCCGAAATGGATTGCTCGATAGCCCCTAATGCTTTACTTAGCACTGTTAACAAACTGCTTGTCACAATTGTACGCTTAGGTAATGATCGACACTATAGAAAAGTTACGCGTTTTAGAGCACCTGATGCCTCGCCATTTGATTTACTCTACAGTATCCCTGATCCAGTGGGATCGTTCAATCTACATGTGAATTATGAGACTCGTGGTCGTCATTGCATCCGCAATACGCTATACGCGCAATGTGCAAAATGTGCAAGAAGGAGACAGAACTGCCCTCATACTCCCGCTAGGAAAGCCCCATGCCGTGATATGAAACCCTGCCTTGAGGCGACGTCGTTCCTGAAAGAAACATCCCGTGACGGAGTTGATCGTTACTCAGCCATTGGAGACTAATGTAGTATGTTTCCAGCTCAGAATGCTAGATTGTAAGATAAAATGCCAATAATAATTAAGCGTTCATACGGAAACGAAGAATTGGGTATTCTGCATGATCTTTAACACCAAAACGGACGAATAGTATCATGCTTTGACATACTGACAAGTGTGTTGATTGCCAAGTCCCCCAGCAAACTAATTCGCGCATTGCGATGGGAAAGACCATCAGTACATGGCTCAAACGATTCGCCTCAAGTTCACCAATTAATAGGCCGAGTTTCGAGCGAATCCCTGGATTCTCTTTGCTATGTGAGTCATGGTAGAGAGATGCTGAAGCATAGGATCTGAAGGGGCACGACTGCTAATGCGCATGAATAACTTTTCAACTCGCTCGAGGAACGTGCCCATAATTTTGGGTATCACATCACGGACTGCCGGGTCCTGTAGAGAGTTAGTTTGAAGATCATAGATATACAAGGGGAGGTTACAAACAGTAATGTGTGGAAGGCTGCTATATAGACTGTTAAGCACATGCTCTAACCAGTTGACCTTTTCTCGAAGATGTGGGCCGTCGAGTTGCTCGGCGAGAACCGAAGCAACCGAAAGCGAGACAAGGGCAGGCATGTCTCGCACGATTTGAGGGTCAAACTTCACGATGTATTCATCAAAGATGTCATGTTTTCGTGGAAGCTGTATCCAGCGGATCAATCCTGCCTCATATTCACCTCGTTCCATTTGAGATGCGACATTGGTAATGAAGTGCTGCAGCTCATTGTCTTTGGTGGAGTTGGAATGGGAGCTGCCAGGATATGGAACAAGCTGGTTGCCATGGTTGCTGGACGTTGCTGATGGGCTTCCATATGAAGTAGGCTGATTCGGAACAGGCGGTGCGATTTGAGATGGAGCTGGGCCACGGTCCTGTGACATTCGCAGCTGCATCTGAACAAGTCGTTCTTGGAACTGCGTTTGGGCCGCAGCCATCTCACCGACCGTGTCTGACAATTTTGATACAATAGCAGTGAGCTGGTCAATCTTTTGAGTATCTGCAATGTGGCGCTGCTCGAACTCCTGGATTTGATCTGCTGTTCGACGTTGGACTTCTTGAATTAGGGAACGTGAAGAAGCAACCGCCATATCACTGAAAGTTGGTGTTATGCTCGAGATCAGCGTCTCACGGAAGGATGCTTCCATATCCAGAGCTACACTGGCGGCCAGCCTCTCGGAAATGGACTTCGTTAGGTCTGCTTTTTGCAGCGCATGGGTAACCGCATGAGGGAGAGTCTTCTGCAGTTGGTTATTAACCGAATGAGATACTTTGCCACCCAGCTTGGAATCAATCTGTGTCTCGATCGTTTTGGTGATAAGGTTGCTTAAATGTGGAAGCACACTATCCTCAAATTGGTCAGTGATAGTCCTAGAGAGGACAGCCTGGGTATTCTCGTTAAGAACCGACGACACCAGTTCCAAAAGTTCTTTCTGACTCTTCGCATACGAATCCGAACGGTTGCGGAACTCAGATTCAACTTTGCTACGATGATCCTTGAGTT
The DNA here is from genome assembly GCA_007182795.1 of Xylaria flabelliformis. NCBI lineage: Eukaryota > Fungi > Ascomycota > Sordariomycetes > Xylariales > Xylariaceae > Xylaria > Xylaria flabelliformis. Next base: position 355,436 of record VFLP01000020.1, on the reverse strand, counting down.
CATGTGTGATGACCGTAGTCAATTTCTCACTTAGACCTGTCGAAATTTGTTTTACGGCTGCCTGGATAGATTCAGTTGACATCGGTTGCTGAAGCGAGGGCAAAGCAGTAACTTTAGGCTCGACACTCTTTGTGGAAGGTATGGTGTCCACGCGAGGCGAGGTACTGCTCGTATTCGACTGCGTGTTCTCTGCAATGAGCTTCTCAGCCGCAGCAGCGGCGGCGGCGGCGGCGGCCTTCTCCCGCTTCTTTCTAGCCTTCTTCTCGGACTTATCGAGCTGGTTGACAGGCGTAACGGGGATATCAGACTCCTTACGCTCGCTTTGTAGGTGAGACACACTAGGTTCACCATTTCTCTTATGAATGTCTTGACCGGAAGCTGAGGATGCAGTATGCGGTGTTATGCTATCTTTAGCGGCAGACCGCGACGCAATCTTAATAGGAGCCGCTGTTTCCTCTGTAGCGTGAGGTTCTGGAACGACAGTGCTTGGTAACTCCTTTAATTTGGAAATCTTAACAAGCCCACCATCCGTCGCATCGACACCAAGAACAACCTTATTGTCCTTGGACCACCCCAAGTCGGCTTGCTTTATAGTCACGGCTGTGACACCTTTGGAGTGCATCGCATACAGGTCGAAGAGCGATTGTTCATCGCTGGACGACGAGCAAGATGGATTCTCTAGGATATCTAAGCTCCGGAGCAGTCCCTTATTCGCTAAGGAGTATTCCCGTACACCACTAATGACGGCAGTTGAATCAGGCTCCGGAATAGATGAATCTTTGGCGACTAATTTTTGGATGTAATCGACTTGTGACAACCCCTTGATCGTGTATTTCGGTGCCGACAAATGGAGGAAATAGACTGAATTTCGGGTCGGATGACCAACCACGATCATACCTGTAGCAGGGTGGTACATGACGCTGCATACTGCGTCAGACTCCTTGCTATGGGGAAGGTTGAATTCTTGCACCGGCTTCCCGAGAGCAAGATCCCATAACTGAAGTGTATGGTTCTGCTTCATGCCGACAATCATGTAGCGCAGGGCACAACGCTTCTGGTAAGGCCGTTGCTTATCCAGCAATAACACAGAGGTTGGCCACGCTTTCTCGCCCTCCGGTGTAGTGTTAAGGGTCATCAAAGGCTCCTTGATTTCGAGGGAGGTGTGAGCTGGCATGGGGAACCGAACATCGGAGTTCATATCAACTGCCGTAAGGTCTCGTACGTCCCAGAATTTAACACGGCCAGACTTATCTAGAGACACGATAGTCGTATCGTCCTGACTGAAGGTGAAGTCTTTGCCAGCTTTTCCAGTATTGATCCGAAGAGCACATTCTTTGGCAAGCCTCTCAGTATCGACGAGACGATCATGACCAGGTTTGAATATGTTTTTCTGCATAACGACAGCCGGCCAAATAATGCTGATGGTTTTCCCACGACCGACAGCGAAGTATTCTGGGTGAGTAGCCGAGGTCCTAGCACGAGTTTTCAGAATACCACCTGGCGCATCGCCCTCTTGCGTGCTTGCCGGGGGGAGAGCAAATCCGTATTGCTCCGGGTGTGATTCTTCAAGATGGTCCTTGCCCCCACCCCTGATCTGAATATAGTAGACAGTGCCACTAATACCAGTACCAATGATAGATTCCTCCGGAGGGATGTCACCATCGTCTGAAGTGTACGATACAGCCACATTGAACACGCGGTCTTTTGTATCCGTGAAGAGCTTGGCATCTTTTCCATCTTCCTGGCGGATCACGCGCAAACCGCCTGCTTTCGACATCCCATACGCTATATAGGACTCAGTGGCTGCAACCAGATTTCTATCAATTTGGTCGAACTCTTTCTTCAATCGAGCGATGTCTAAAATGACTTCGTCTCGAAATTGAGGACGAGGCTCATCAAACGAATCCTGCATTGTAATCGAGATCCATGGCTTCATAGGAAAGTTATAAACCTTTACAGGTGCGGGTGGTTCCTCAATTACGACAATCTCGTCGGCCTCAGCACTCTCCCAGCTATCAGCAACGGCACCATGAGCAGTATCGTCGACAATATCACGGATGGCTTGAGCGACCTCCGGCGAGTACCTTGCATCGAGTGCTTCAGCGTTCTCTTCCTTTTCGAGCTCTTTGCTAATGTCTCTAGCGGCCGCTTCTGCTGATTCCTGAAATTCAGCATCAGTCCTGGCGTTCACCATCTCCTCGAGGTCGGCGGCAATTTTCGCTTGTGCTTCTTCGTGCTCAGCTCGCGCTAAAGCTTCTTGGGCTTCCAGGTCTGCCTTCTCCGCTAAGTCTGTAATGGCCTCCATAACTGTTTCTCGATTCTGCTCGTGTTCATGCTCATATAGTCGATCGGAGTGAGAGGTAGTGGTATAAGGGGAATCACGACTCCGACTAGCATCAGAAGGGTAACGCTCAGGTAGAGGCCGAGCAAGCTCGGTATTCGCAACGGGGCTATGGTACGCCGAAGGTCGCCTATGGTCCGAGGCATTTCCTGGAGAAGAGGTAGCACTGACAGATGTTTTCTTTTGTATGATCTTGACGGTAGTTGCTGCTGGAAGTTCTGTAGGCATTGCGGCTATAGGGCCGGAGGTACCTGGGGTGGATGCCTTCGAAGCTTTTTCATGGAGAGCAGCAAATTCATCAAATGGGTTCATATAGTCGAATCTGCTAGATCTGCGAGTTGCGTCATGGAGACCATGTTGAGGCGGCGGCGATTGAAACTCGTGCCTACCATGAGGCGACGATGCAAACTGATGTGGTAGGGGTGTCGAATCGTGAGATGTATTCTCGAGGAGAGCCTGCCTTGGTACGTAATCCTTGTAATGATCTACAGAGGAGTCGTTGGCCGACTGGGGAGTTAGCGTAGCAGGCTGTGATGATTCGTTTGTTGAAGGTTGATCGTGCTGGGCTGGCTTGGGACGATGTAGCAAATTAAGCAAGTATTCCTGCGTATTTGTAGGAGGGCCGATGTTCCACGCGTCGCGAATATTAGGCTGCTGGTGCTCCGCCCGTTGAGCTGCGGCCTCATTGTGCATATTGCCCTTCATAAGGGTGGCAAGCAGACCTTGGGGGTCGGCAGGCATAGGAACAGGCGCGTGGAGGGGAGGAGGGTTTGCATGTGTTTGACTAGGCGAAGAGCCAAAGGACAGAGCATGAGCACTGCCTGAGGGCGAGCCCTGCGAATGAGGGTGCGAGTTCTGTCCTTGGAACTTCAGCAGATTCAGCAAATTGGCGCTCTGGTCGGCTGTGTTTGTGGAATTGGCGGACGACATTGTGCCAATTGGCGGTAAGCTGCCAATGACGCCGGGAGGATGGTGTGAATGACCAAAACCGGTGGGCGGCGTCGGAGCAGCGGGAGGAGGATAATCGTCCAGACCAGTCACAGGCGACTCGGCAGAGGCTTGACCATAGTAGTCGTGCGGGTTGGATGCTTGGTTATAGCTGTGAAAACGCGATAGGAGATCGTGTGCTGCGGCAGATGCAGGGACAGAATCTTCGCCGTGCGTTTGCGCGTTCCTGGCAGCTTGCAAACGGGCATACATAGCCTGCAGGTGAGCGTTTTGATCCTCGCCACTAGGCGGGTTTAAATTATTGTAGCTTGCCATAGTGAGAATTGAGACACGGCGAAGCGGCCCACATGCAACTGCGTGGAGCTGTGACCTGAGTGGCGAGCTCTGAGACTAGTGCCGGCCGTCGAAGCCGTCAAGCAAGACAAACACAAACGCAGCGAGGAAAAAAATAAATAAAAAAAATTCAAAGGTCGTGCGATGCACACGCAACCGGCTGGAGATGACCCGGATGCAAATTTAGTTGATAATGAGGATGGAGGACGAGGACGAGGAGGAAGAAGAGGGTAGCAACAAGGTAGGTAGATTAATGGAGTGGTATTTCGTATTGCGAGCCCAATCAATGAAACGGGTATGCGTGCGCGCGACCTGCTGCTCCAGCCTCGTCAAATTTGACAATTTGGAGCGGGTTGGCGGGGCAGGCTGCCAGCTGGTGCCTTAAATATGTCTTAGACAAGAACGTTTGCGATTTCGCTGCGCCAGGTGATGAGAAGTGGCGGTGTCGGGGATTCGAAGATATCAAGATGGAGAAAACAAGATGATCTAGTGGAAACTCGGGATACCGGGAGACTTTCTACACGCAACTACCAAAATATGAGGGTGAAAAGTGCTTGAGTGGGAGAGAAAAAAGCGAGACGGAGAGATTCTATGACCAGTACCAGATGCTCGATCGAAGGTGGTTGGCGGTTGGGCGATCATGCAAGTATGAGCTGGCGCAACCCGAATTAGGCGTGGTGCACCCGGGACTTTGCCTGCCTTCTTCCTGCCTGCTCTAACTACCTGATAGTTACCTCTATACCTCTCTCTAGAGGCATGTAGCTTACCAATATTACTCGCTCTTGCTCTTGTTCTTGCTATCTCGGGAGCAAATGGTGCGCATCGCATAATCTATATACCTCTACATGGGAGCCATGTGTGGCCAGGAGAAGTACATAGTTCGCAATCTTTTCATAACCGGAAGTGTGATTCCACAACTGTGTAATGCTTTACATGAAGCTTGCTTCCAAGATCTTCAAAGCTCCAAATGTTTGTAGGTTGTTACTGGAGTACCGAGTACCCAATGGAGGGCAGCAGGCTGGTGGGGTAATAACTCATGGCTGGTAAATATACCTATAAGGCCATTTACCACTTGAAACGCTTTTGGAATCCACTTAACTACCTGCCTTACCAATCGTAGGTAGTATATATAGAGCCCGTCCTCGATGCCTTACGATACTGATCGAGACGTCGTATATCGGCATACCTGGTATCAATTAATATGCTCGCTTTTGCCTGCTTTTGGTAGTTCATAACTGGCAGTCGCTTTACCCTTTCCGTTTTGGCCCATTTTTCCTAGTTTCAACAAGGGAAATATCTGTAAGCCCTTGCTCTCATTGGGTAAATTCAATGTCCTCGCCTCCTGCAACAGCTTAACACAAATACCTATCTAAATCTGGACGGACGACAGTGCAGTAATACCAACTTATTGGAATCGCTTCGGCACCAAGCTCCCGCCGTTTACTTATCCGGTTGCATCACCGCAACTTGGCAACACGTACCTACACCAAACGTGCGCAGCTGCATCTCCCTACAATACCTACCATACCTACGATAATTCCTCAGTATCGTAGATTCTGATTCTTTGTTTAGTCCTTGCCTCAGCTGTGCGACTATCGACTCATTGGCACGGCGCCGACCCCTCCACTGCCTGCGCACCGCGCGTCCTGCAAAGCCCATACGCCTACCTAACAGTTTCCGTTCCCCGACGGAAACTAAGCGATCGAGAATACTTTGGCCTACCGTCCCTACCGATTAATTTGCATCGCTCGTTACCATGTTTTGTCTCCGGAGGTATGCATCTCTTACCACTCTGCGCCCGCTGCTCCTTTCTTTTTACCACTGGACAAAAGTCATGCTGACTGGAGATGTCCGCGCAGCTGGATCCCGCTCCTTTTCATTCCCGCGAATGCCTCGCCGGCTTTCATATTCCTCTTCTTTGTATGCACGTATTTCCTGAACCGGCCGTGCGTCTACTGCTCGATTCTGCTGCTCATCCTGTTCGTCACGTCCTGCTACTGGTCCGACCGCTGCTTCTTCGAGTTCAGCAGCAACTGGTTTGCACCCCGGATGACGTCGGCCGCTTTTGAGTCTTGGATAGAATCGCATTATCCGGCGAATGCCACAGCTGCGATCACCTCCGCTGCGGATCCCGCCGGCTATGATATCTTCAATGGCACCACCATCGAGACGCTGAACACGACTGCCAGCGCTCTAGCCGGCATCGCTGCCGATGAGATCGCGCGCAAGCGGACCGAGTGGACGGGATTGGGGATCGAGTGGTTGAGGAGTCTACTCGGCAAGAGAGAATGGAGGATTGAGTGCATGGATCTAAATATCAGACTGTGAGCATGATCACACGATCCGAGTGATAGATGACAGGTCAAACCGGCTGGAAAGACCTTAACAGCATGGCATCGGCGTTTGATTATGGTTTAGATCTGAGGTAAAAGCAATATATGGGCGTCCTCTGTACACATGCTCTGTGATATATCATCTCCGAAGCAAGGAGCTGGCCCCCAACGCTTAGGTCGAAAAGTCCCACATGTATCTAATGAAGATAGATGACCTGGGACATAGTATTATTGGCTCCTACAATTCTATAAAATGACTCTGATAGTTCGGCATGAACACTTGTTGCTCGGTCTAATGTTTTGCATCAATTGACACGGAATGCTCAGGCATGAGATGTCTAATCTTAAATCAACTCATACTTGTTAAGCATATCTATACAAACTTTGTTACAACGGCTCTCAATTCTATAAGCATCATCTCATCCCTTATGAGTGACGTTCATAGCGCTAACCCAAGGCTTCCAATAACCCTCTATAGTCCCAGGATCGTTCCATGAACTCCAATCCGGACTCGTCAAGCCCCACGTATCAACTAGGCCCTGCGTGCCCTGACGAATGCGATAGCTCCCGGCCAACGACCACATCATCCAGCTGACGCCGTGCTTCGTCGTGAAGTTCTTGATGCAGTTCTGCAGGAGGTCGCCGTACACGCTACCATCCTGCGCGTGGCCGAACTCGGAGAATATCACGGGCGTCAGCTGCTTCGCGGATGGGCAGTCCCCCGTCATGGCGCACCCGGCGGCATTGGGCTCGATGCCGAGCGCGTTGAAGCCGTTGCGATACAAACCCGCCTCGATGATGTCGCATGTCCCTGTGTCGATGTCCTCGCTGCCGCCGTATAGATGGAGCTCCCATACGAGTTTGTTGGACCATGGATGCGCGGCGGGATCGAACACGATGGGATCACGACGGTACGCATCTCGGATCGCTGTACATTTGTAGCACTGCAGCGTTCCACTCAGTTATCCACACATATGAGTGAGGAGATATCAAGACATAGATAGTCTTGACTTGAAAGAGGCTTCTGCTCTTAAAGAAGCCGGAATAAGAAGAAAATGCTTCAGGAGTTACGTACCGGTGCCGTCAGGAGGTTCTTCCCCGTCGTAAGAGCCGATAAATCCTGATCATACTGCATCCCGCTCCACGTGATAAGCAGATCATTGTTCGCTGTGTGAATAGCATCCATGCCAGCTGTCATATTTCCCACGAGCGTATCCCAATTGTAGTACAAATCCGTGCGATTCCAACTCTCGCGCAGCTCGTTGCGCAGGGACATGGAGACGACATTCGGGTGCTGCTTGGCCCAGGTCGCGACGTACGAGAGGCCGCGCAGCCAGTTCTTGACTGGAAAAGTGACGTCCTCGAACCATGCGTTACCGTCAACGTGACTGCAGCACCATTGCGCCTTGCCGACGTGCACGTCTGGGTGGATGAAGATCCCCTTCTCGAGTGCCGTGCTTGCAATATCCGACCAGATTTCGAAACGTGTCGTTTTCAGGGTCCAGCCGGGATTCTTGGCCACGATGGCCTTCGCCACTCGCGTCCCGTTCGTTGAGCCCAAGGCGGCTGTAAGCGCATCGATCATGGGAACGTCACGCCCTTTCCGGTCGTAAATCTCATCGATCATTTGAATGGCGTAACCCCTGATCACGCATGAGTATGCATACGCTTGATATAATCGGACACGGGATTCGGGTAACAGGGCAGTCTCACATGCGGATGTAGTTAAACCCAACTCCAGCTACATCGTCGAGGATATCGGCAGCCGACTTCCACTCCAGGCCCTCGGGTATCATAGTTTCACCTACCTGAGAGTCAGCTCCTAGCCCCTATTCTCCAGTAATACTATACTCATGACCTACTTACCGCTCATGGGCCAGTTGACCCCTGCCCACGTGATAACATCTCCACGACTGTTTACTATATCCTGTCCCTTTGTGCTAAATGGTGCGTATGGCCATTTCTGTCCATCCGAGCCTATCTGTTGAGGCTCAACGACCCTCTGGTAAACATTTTGCAGGAGTGTCGCCGACGTGTAGACAAGCCCCGAGAGAAACGAACATATAAAATTACTAGATCTCATTTTCACACAAGACGTGCGGGAGAGTGTGGGAGTTCATTGGGGGCTTCTGTTGGCGATGTAGAGCTTATGTATCCCATCCACCCGGTCAGACATATGTTCCCCATATGTCGTCACTCGGTAGGGAAGCAAATTCTTCAAGATGAAGGCATAATTCTTGGTCATAGCACACTGAGCTGTTCGGCACTATTACTTCACAGCTCGAAAGTAACTAATCCCTATGTTGCAGAATCAATACTAGTTTACACCGCCCCTCATGACGAACGTTAAGCCGAGAGGCCCGCTCAACGCCGCAGTTCTAGATGCGCTCCAATCGGCCGGTCATGGCGAGGTCTGCTCAAGTTGGGGAAAAGATGTATACAGATACTAAGTAGGTGAGGAGATTTGGTTGCATTGGGGTAACGGTAAGTGCTGGGTTCTGGGGGGGAATGCAACTCCGCACTCTTCAGCGGGGTAGACTCGATGAGCCCATAATCCAAGACATGAAAGTGGCGCCCAGGTGGTTGCATGGCAAGACATCGCCCGTCGTGACGAGCTCGTTGGGTTTTTATTTGTTGAAATACATATTGCTCGTTTGTTTTAGATTAGTGCCCGATTCCCTACAGGCACCTGAATTGTATCCTCGCATCCAACAACGCCGCGCTCAGCTAGTTCTATATCATACAAGCCGTACTTAATACATAATATTGGATATCTATTTGGCAGGGTTTTCCCTTCCAACGAGTACAATGCCTTGATCTGCCTAGGGTCGTTGATTCCTATAGCTTAGGCTGTATAGACGATCGTACAGTGTTCGAAGCTTCCTGATTAACTAGAACTTCGCCCGTCTTCTGACCGTCACCGAAGAAGATGACTTGTACCGTTAAATCGTCCCTATATAGTGTTAGTCTACGCGAGAACAAAGCGTCGGCCTGGCTTACCTATATCTTCTAGAGAATGGTGAAACGAGAGTCAACAAGGCACAAACCTGCTCTTCATTTTTCCCTCCAAGGGCATTGCGAATGAGATGTGTCGCAACATTCTTGTCTTTGACGACGAACCTTTCTTTTTCATCGGGAGAGATACCCCATTGGGCTAAGCGAACCGGTGTCTTCTGGCCGTCAGGCCCTCCGTCCTTCCCAGCTTCGACAGGTAGAGCTTGGCTGGAACCAAATATTTTGGACCATACCGAGTTAAACTGGGAGGGGGACTGCTCCTTGGCCTGTGATTCAATCCATTTGCCAACTAGTCCAACGACTTCCTCGTTTGTCAGCATTTCCCAGAGCCCATCGGTAGCCATCACCAAAAAATCACCCTTCTCAGGTTGAATCTTGGTTGTAGTCACAACGGGCTCAGCTGTCACATACGGAGGAGTCTTCAGGTATGGCGAAGTGTGTCGGGCAAAGAATGAAGTGCGAAGTCGCTCAGAGATATCCCTGCTCCATTTATAACTAGCATCGCCAAACGCTCGAGTGGGCTCGAGACCGCCGAGAACTCGGCCATTGTGGACGACACGGTTCTCGCCGGGGTGTGCTTTGCGCAGGCGGGCTGCCTCATTCGGATTGCTCCCAGTCTGGTCTTCGGAAAGAGCTGTAGCAGTCCATTTACCAGAACCGCTCCGCCGACCAAGCACAGCTCGCGAATCTCCCGTACAGGCTACCCGCAGCGTCTTGGAGCTGCTGTCATAAAATGAGAGCAGAGCACATGATCCTGACAATGCTGGACCGAGTAGCTCAGCTGCGGCTCTTTTGGAATTTGACTTCAAGACTTTATCCACGCTGCCATGAACTATATCATTGTCTAAACGGGTAAATCCAGTTTTCATGGCAGCGTCAATAGCCTCAGACGATGGTGGCGCGCCCAAAACTTCCGCGGCTTTATATGTCGTATTTAGCTCTCGACCAACGTAGTTGATCAATGTTTGCCGTAGCTTTGCCGATGTAGTCCATCCACTAAACGCATCATTAGCTTTATCTCGGCTAAGATCGGTGGGTTTTTACAACGTACGCATGCCCATCAAAAACGCCCCAAAACATCCAATCGTTGTTAGCTTTATCTTGTGACGAAGCTACCTCGACAATTTTTTCGGCGTGGTCATCCTCGATCGGGTTATTACTGGCTAACTGGACAATATCGTATCGTAAGACACCTTGTCCTCTGTTAACTAAAAAAGAAGCCTCATTCTGCCGTAGCTTTTCCGTCGCCTGGTCTGGTGTGAGCATCTCCAGAACGTTTCTTCCACTCCCATCGACGTTCTTTGAGATAGGGCCCTCCCCTACGAAGGAAGCGGTGTGTAAGTCGTCGGCGCCAACCACGAGGACGTTCCGGGTAGGCGTCGCGCTGCTCGAAAGCTGGGTTGACGTGGACAATGCTCTTCCAAAAGATTGATCTAAGGTGGCGTTACCCTTATATGTGTACCAGGCACCATAACCAACGAGGCTCGACACCAGGGCGACGGAGAAGCGGCGGAAATACATCGAGGATCGAAGTGGTTCGCCTAGCGCATAGTTAGGTTGAGAGGAGGACGACCGGGTAAGCGTGAGGTTAGATTGCTGGGACAAGACGATGCGTCGAGGGCGGCCAACACGAGGCAGGCTCCGGACGGGATGTTGACAGGTCGTCCGAAGGGATTTGATGGCTGCGCGACGCATTGGGAGAGCGTTTGAGCGTAGTGTGCGGCTTGCCAATGTCGAGCAAGCGTTGCACGTGGTGGTTCTTAAAAGATAAAGGAAGTGGAAGAGCGAGACAGGGATGTGTGGTGAATTGAGAGGGTGGAAGTGGATCAGGTCGGATGCTACATCGAAGTGGCGGCGGGTTTGCGGCTTAAGACAAGAAAGGGATTGGGTAGGTGGTTTTAGCGCATCTACAAATACGGTAGGCACTGCGGGATGAGGATGGTGGGGATGGTGGGGATGGATTGTACCTACTGTATTACTTACCGTACCTTAGCTCATCAGGTGGGATATCGCCCGCCTAGTCAACTTCGAAAGGTATCTAATAACCCGAGACATCATAGCTTATTTTCTCAGTTTCTGGAAAGTGAAGAGAGGAAATAGCATGCTAGCACCGAAGTAAAGAGAAGGCACTTGATCTTTCTTTGGCAATATCCTATTACCGAGTCTCTTGTTGTGAAGATAGGTATTATTCAAATCAAGTCTAGAACGAAATAATCATAGGGGTCGAAACATCAAACTACACCCGAAAGATCAAAATGGCAGCGCCGGCAGCCTCGCAACGGGTGGCTGATATCCAGCGCCGTGCGGCCGAGAAGCCTGAAGTTGCGTTCAAGGCATTTGACACATATCCCTGGCAGGCCGACCAGATATTCAACGTGAGTATACTATGTGCATTTAACTTGTCATAAATCCTGCTGTTACAAGTATTAACATGGAGTGAAAAGCGGAAACTGACGACAGCCTTATATGCTGTTGAGCCAGAGGGGTCGCAATTGGCCGAGATTGCGCTCCAAATGCGCATCGACAGATTCGCAGAACGGATACAAATTCAGATAGACAAGGAAGCATATAAGAAGTGGCTTTCAACAACAGGCGATCTCCAGCCTCGGCTCTTCTCCGATCAAAATCTAGCGCAAGAGGTAGAAGGAAAGGTAGCACTTAATCTTCACCTCCCTCACCTTTACTTATACACTCACATAGCGTTGTCGTAAACATTGCTGAACAAAAAAGCAGGTACCGCCAGAGCAAAGAAGACTTGCTATCCTCCATGCCGAATTCGGATATCCGCCAACCCAACCCGCCTCGGAGCCTGTGGATTCCTCGGTCCCTAGTTGGCAGCGTTCAGCCCCCAAGGCCGAGCTGTTTATACCAAGGAACGGAGGGTCATCTACTTCTGACGGGGCGGCGGTGCCGTACCCGAAGAAGTTCGAGGAAATCGTCAAATTTCTAGAGACGGGTGAGATGATCCCAGGCATTCGCCAGATCCCGGATACGGTGATTGATGACCCGTCAATCTCTACTCGCGGTGCTAGGCAAGCGCCATTGAAACCATGGGAGAGGAATAGTGGAAGCGTGAATACAAGCATAGAGCAGGGCTCAGGTACGCCTTCGGGCGATACAATCGTCTCATAGTTAGGATAGTCTTGCGAAGGGTGCGGTCAGCAATCAGAACAAGGCTTCTTTTCGCATGACTTGTAGCATGAGTACAACGACAGACAGTAACAGTGTCGGTTCTTTGCCTAATAATGATATCTTTAGAATATTTTCCCTATACGTACCCAGATACATAATACGCAGGTTATTGCTGCAGTCCGTCAATAATTAAGCACAATTGATCTCTCCTTCATCTATGTCCATCGGGTCGCCATCAACCGAATTCCTGTGCAGTGGTACGGAAGCAAGTGGCACAGACGCGGAGGGTTCAGTTGTAGCAAGCGGGAACGGGTTCTCTCTCATCCGACGATGAAGGTTGTCTCTACGGTCCTCTATCTCCTTCTTGACGGCGGCCCTGTGTCCTTCGAGCTGATCATCCCATCCCCATTTAATCAGGTTGAGCACATGTGTCAATGCTGCGGCGCGAGGCGTCTGTCGCCACTCGTCCACATCCAATCTAAACATCTTCTCCCTGCGTATGGTAGCTAGTTCCAGGTATTCGGGGTTCCGGGGGCCTCGCGGTCGATGTAGCAGGGTAGGTGAGCGATGTGATCGGCTATCACCAGCATCTTCACTATACCGGTGTCCTCCATCTCTTAATATCCTCAACACGGCTGCCTCGTCCTCACGGAGTATCATCTCTTCAAGACGCAGTTCGCTATCCATATTCCTCTGTGGATCCTTGATCGGGCGACGGTATGCGTCGTATTGCACGCGCTCAACCTGACCGGCACGGCGTATACGTTCAGCCTCGCGTATGATCATCGCCACCATATTTTCTTCCACTCGGGCGGCATGCCAGTCAAGTGCCTCAATCGTGTCTTCCATTCGGGTTATTGGGTCATCCGACAAAGGTGGTGAAGGTTGAGTGAAGTCTATGTCAGTCGGTACGAAGATTGCCGGAGAGATGCTGCTCAAGACCGGGATATCTCCCGGATCACTTTGATTGTTCTCGTTTGGGGTAGCCATGGTTGATAGCGCTCAGTGCCGACAATGTTCACACTTCAATCATTAGTTGAAATGCCACGTCCTCAGCTAAAGTAATGCCGTTTGCGCTTGTCCAGGCCAGGACAGTTGCTCATAGGGATCTCCGAACTACCCCTTGTGAGTAATGCGTTTATTCTTTTTGAATATTATTTTGCAGCCCTGGAAAGGCATGAGAAGATATTTGCATGGCGTACAATCTCAGTGATGGATGATACTGATCAAGGACTACGGCGTCGATATCCCCTACTTTATGTGAAATGAGATTAGTAGGTGGCTCGGCAGCTCGAGCACAGGCGCCCGGGTAAGTCTTGGACAAACAAACAAATTTGCACCAGGTTAGTGAATACCTCTCTCCCTACCTACTTACAGTGGCCCCAAAAGTCTCCGACCGGTTTAAATCTAAGACGTATACTCATTCCATCACCCTTTGCGAAAGTAATGGCTATTCCTGCTGTCTGCTATAACTATGAGGCTAAGACAACGAATTGAATCGACTGTCGATGAATCTTGGAAATCAATACAACCACACCGTGCGCATGGCTTTCTATCGCATTGAATCCTGGATATGTCACGGAATTGGTTATATAGACAATATAGTCTACTATTCACAACACTATACTGGTAACCTATGAGACATCATGACAGCCGTAAAAAAAGATTTATAAGTCCGAATTCTGCACGAGGGTACGAGGTGAATCGTTTAACTGCGAGGTAGAATCGCAAAAAGAAATACATTCTTATATCCGATACAGAGTCAAGGACAATGTTGAAGTACTGATTTTCAAATCTGCTAGAATGTAAGTGCTACTAGCAAGATAATAGCCCACAAAGAAAGGCTTCATGAAAAGAACTCGACAAATTCATAGCATGTCTACTTTATTCTGATTTTTTTTCCTCTTTTATTCTAAGATTATTGGCGTACCGCCACGGTCTAGCCTGAGCCCGAAAAGGCAGTATGTGTATTGGCACTCTTGCGCCATTGGTCCTATATAGCTTGTGAAGGCGGGTGACGACAACGCGTTTTGTTCTGATCGGTCAAGCACTGGTACGTCAAACTTGAATGTTTAATTTCGAAGACATAAAACAGTCATGAGTCTTTGAATATAACACCCTACCCTGTCTTATCTGTACCGATAAATATGTGATATAGCACTTCTTACCTATTCGAATAGCAAAGCAGAAGCCTAGTCGAGATATTGTCAACGAAGTACACCGGGCAGAAATACTTCGTTGAGAAAGTTGGGCCTGAGCTGTGTATCAGGTGGGAAGGTTGTTGAAGGCCCAACTACTGGTCTGTTTAGTGGAGTAGCAGATTCTCGTGCTGACGAGATCATTAATTATCTCGAGGGAAGAATTTTCCTCGCATACTCGCGTACTATCCGAAGTATTGCTCGAACCTGATCTTCGAGTCGCCGATCCTTTCGCCTTCGCATCCATATGAGAACGACAATAAGGATGAAGATATCGATAGCAAAGTGTTTCGCGACGAGCAAAAGTACCCATCCGATCCGGGCTGGGATGGTTCTCTCTTTTTTCGCCCTCCATTCTCGTCCTGTTGTGATCTGTTCCCGTAATGCAGCGATTTCCGTCGATAACCGCACGAGGGCCTGTTCAACTTTCTGCGACCAACGATCACCTTTCTTAACGAAATCACTCTCATCCTCTTCTTCTTCTTCTTCTTCTTCCTCCTGCTGGTCTCGGTACCTATGTTCCGCGGTGTCATCCTCGCTCATCGGACTTAATATTTTCATGGGCCCCTCGGTCCCGCTTAAAGGCTTTTGAAAGCGTCGTGGATCGGCGAATGACGAACGACCTTTAGGCGATGAATTTGAGGAGGAGGGACTGTTGTTTTTGATCTGGTTCCACACAAACTCGAGCTCGGCGACTAGCTCTGAAGCGTCTCTGATATCCAGTCAGCCAAAATCGTGTATTTCAGGAAGATCACCAGGCTCGCCGTCCCATCGAGAAATGGTTGTCGCAAGCGTAGAGGTGACTTACGGCGTGTTGGCGTAGCGATGCATGGTATCGATGAGCGCCTCGACATACCGCCTCTTAGCTTCGGTACGACTGAGGCCGCTCTGGCTATTCCAGGCATCCCACTTGTCCTTCTCGCGCTGTAATTCGTCCCCATCTAGCCCTGAGCCAGACCGTGGCCGATCCATCACACCGTCCACATCACCTTCCATTGCTTGCTTGTATAAGCCATAGAGTCGTAATCGGTCGCTTGGTGGTGGCCGCAATGCGCCGGTCTTGGGAATCTTCTTGACGGTGCTGAGCGCGTGCACGAACACGCGGTCTGTATGGAGAGAAATGAGAGAGTCAGCACATTTCTGAGCAAGGCGCACAGAGAGACAGCGTTATCCAAAAAGCGAGGCGGCGCATACCAACCGAGTCCGCCATTGCGGGCTCGACTCCGAGTCGTACTTGCAGTCACGGGGCGTACTCTTTATTTCCTCCCGTTCGTATTGTTATGCCGCTACCCTGTTGATAGGAAAATCGTACTGCGTTTATCGGATGGGTTCGATTGCCGTCGACTGGCCGCTAATCGTCGCGTGGGATGGAATTAGAGATAGTCAAATGCCACCGAGAAAGACGTCATCAATGTCAATAAATAGATAATAATAGTTGGTATATCCTAAAAGTAACGGTGGATTACAGCTATAGAAATAAAACGTTTCAATCTAAATAATGAAATTAGTGGTATGTGGTATCGGTTTGGCGGGTTCGCTACAGAATATTACCGGTATGTTAAAAGTTCGTTGTCTCTCCTCGGTTCGCTCTATGCCAAAGCGCAATTAGCAAGTGGTGAGGCTTTGGCTCTGGCTTTTGCCTCGGCGATTCGTGGGACCCCTGAGTCGGACTTAAGTTGGTAGGTAGGGACCTACCTATTTTAAAGGCGTTGGGGTTAGTGCAGTGGGGGAGTTCCCCAGTTCGTCCAGTACTTCCCGAGGCGAACATAGACACGTGAAAGCACGTACATGCATCCTTAGATACCTTGTTTACATATTTACTAAGTTCAAATTGCGTTTTAATTCCCTTTTACTATGCCAACATACCTCCTTAAGACACATATCGTAAGATGCACTATGGGCTTGTTGCAATGCTGGACATGTCGCGACTTTGACTATTCTATCCGGGTGATCGGGATGCATCGCTATCATGGCGGGCGCATAGCTCCCTGGAAAGGATTGTGGGTACCTACATGTATGTAGGATTAAGACCTTACTGGGCTTATCAGATTCTACCTTTCTAGCTTTCTCGCTTGTCCTAACTGTTATTATCGTGCCATACGCTCTTCGGAGCAGACGTAGTACCTTATTATCTAATCTAGGCAATGCTTCAATCGCAATGCATCATCTATTGGGTTCGCTCATCTCGATCACTCTGTTCTTGCATCAGATTCTCAAAACATAGGTGGGTAGTAGTGGTCATCCCTGAAAGTCTACATCGCATCCATTTACCTTCCTTTCCTTTTATTATCTTTAACACATGGCCGTGGTGGCCGGAAAGCAGCCAAGCACTCGCTTCTCTCCGCCAGCAAGATTGAAAGAGATAGATATCAATATCCTAAGGGGTGAATTTCGCCCTGTGCTGTGAACACAAGGAGCAGCAAGGGCAATAGAATTGAGCTCTGCATGTTTACCGTGGCTGGGCCGATATCCAACAACATGAGCTCGGCTGTCTTCGAATTTGTTGTTTTTTAAAAGGTCTGTTATGCGGAAGTTCACTTTAAGGTACTTGATGGTACAATACACTTTATTTGAGAGGATGACGCTCCCAACCAGAGCCTGATCACACAATATGCAATCGCCATACAGGAAATCTGAGAAAATAACGTATTCTATCATATAACATGAACAGAATATAGTACTTGGGACACTAGATACGTAGATTTCTCCACGTATCATACGCTGTGAGTTTGCCGATTGGCTTGGGGGTGGTGGTGAATAGGTCTGCGTTCATCAGCATGAACTCCTTCAGCTCGTCCATTCTCCGCGTGGCAACCTCCTTTCTGTGCGCCTCGTGTCCTACGTTGTCCTTGTCCTCAGTCACAAGCTCTTCAAATAGCTCCACCTCTCCAATCGTATGAATAAAGCCAGATTTGTCGGATCCATCATTGATAGCTTCGGCCTCGGTAACTTCGTCCAACACAATAGTCATCTTCGCAGAGGGCGCCGAGCCGTTCGCCAGTTGCGTAACCTTCCATGATAACCGTCGTGTGAGTAGATCAGAGACTACTCGTAAATCTTCCAGCTTTGTCTTCATCCTCGTAATTCGAAGTACTTCGTTCGAAACCTTCTTCTTCCCATCAAATTCAACAAATTGCGTATTGCTGAAATTACCTCCAAGTCGCAATTTAGCATTCCACTGTTCCTTTTCGCGGCTTGAGAACTCCGAGTCAGCAATTTACTCCGTCGCAATATTCGAAAAAAAGTCCAAGCACTTATATTAGTACCGAACCGTCATGAATCCAACTGGTCGTCATTCGCTTCTAGGTTTGGGAAGGCAGGAAGAAATGAATGAATGACTTCAAGAGACTAACCTGTCATCAGTGGGTAGAGGTAAAACCCGTTCAGCCACAGCCTTGTCGTCCCGGTGGCGCTCGAACCCAAGCGGGTAGAATGGCAAGACGTGGACGTAGCGCTGCCGCACCCAAAGGCCCAGCTTACAAAGGTTGCTGTCGTGTGTGTCGTAGTAGGTGTCGCGAATAAGATTCCCCGGTTGTCTAATCACGGTGAAAGAGGAGCTGTCTTTATTGCCATAGAACTCGTGAGGTTGTGCTTGCAGTTTCGCCTGACCATCGCTCAAGAAGAGAGATGCGAATTTTGGGCCTGGGTTGAACTTGCGCTCAACTTCAACTTTCGAAACGATCCGCTGAAGCCGCGGAGCAGCAGCTTTCAATCCCATCTGAGACATCTGATTTGATGTTGTGCAACCCTGATCACAGAGGACGAGATGAGGAGGAAAATCCCAGCTTCAATTTTCCAGCTCTTGGCTCTCCTTTAAATATTCGGGTTTGTTATGCAAAGCGGAGTAGACTTCATTCTCGAAAAGCAAACGAAAGCATTAACACGGGTACAATGCTTTCACATTTTTTACTCCAGCCACGCAGCCACAGTTAAGCAAACAAAATCGGGCAATCTATTAAATTGAGATAAGCTTGGAATCATCAAACGTTTCGAATAATCAGATTCCCATTTACTAGAAATATGAACATTCAAAGTCATATCTAGCGAGACCGGTAATAGTTTACAAGCCCATAATAGTATTTGTTTTTTATGTGAGTAATTCCCACTCGCACTGCTTCACTACTGAAACAGTTGACTTCTGTCAACTACGCGGAACGCAACACACAAACTCAAAACACCGCCAACCAACTTGACCTTTCTGGACCTGACATCGGGAGACTTACATTTGGAAAACTTAAGTAGGGAACGAATTGATCATTGTTGATAAACTAAAATCTGCGCGAAAGGAAAACATCGCAATATTTATACGTACAGGATGGTATTACAGTAAGAAAAACAGAAAGATTTACTGCCCGATCAACCAAGTCCCTCCAGTTCTAACGCACTACTCACTTGTTATCTCTCTCACTTCACCTTATAAGGGACGCGAGCGTCATTCCAACCGATTTACATCCGGCTACCTTAATATATCCGCACTCTCTCACCACTCAAGAGACTTCTTGTCTGAAGGTCCGCAACTTTCGGTCTCTGATGCGTTCTCAGCAACATCCTTCGACCACTCATACAGCCCGCCGCGTTGTTTGAATGCTTTCTCGTCCCAATGTATTTCACTGAGAGCTCTGTGCACTCCGACCTCTAGAATCGACCGAGACTGTTTCTCGACGCCGGCTCCCTTGTCTAGAAAGCATAGATATTCATCCAAGATGAGATAACTGGACGCCATGAGTGAGTTAGGCTCGGACACAAACGATTTGAGGTGCCGATGCTTGTTGCAGAACGTCTTGAACTGGTCGTCAGAGATGAGAAGTTTTCTAGCGTTTCGTTTCCGCTTGCTCAAGTAGACGTCCTCATCCTCAGCGTCATTCTCTCCTTCTACAAATAACACCTGGAATACTTTCCAGCGGAATGGATCCAATTGCTGGATCGTGTCCACCATGTCCTCCTCCCAGTTATGAGTGCAGATCACAGTGTTGAGCTTAAACTTGATACCCAGCTCTCGACACCAGTCACGAATCTTGAACAACTGTATAACATTGTTCCCGGTGCCGCGGCCAATAGCATCATTTGTTTCCTCGTTGAAGCTATCGCACGACACACCCAGCACATCGATGAATCGACCGTTTTCTTCTATCCAATCTTTGGTAACCTTCGTTCCGTTGGTAATGATTGAAACGCTTTCGAGTTCAAGCTCCTCTTTGCAGAATCGACAAAGCATCGCTAGTTTTGGGGGGTAGAGAAACGGCTCGCCTCCTGCAAAATTGATCTTGCGCATGCCGGCTTCCTTCAGAAGGCGAAGCCCTCGCTTCATCTCGGCATCGGAGGCGACATGAGAGCTCTTTTCGGTGTGGAAACAGAAGGCGCATTTCTTGTTGCATTGACGAGTGAAGTGGTAATTAACTGATACTGGCGTAATAGATTTCCCTTTGTGACGTTTCCCGTAGACTAGCAAGAGTCCTATGATGAAGATGGTCCAAGCGACCGCGTTGGCAGGAGTCCAATTCGAAGAAATTATATTTTGAAGCATTGTTGATGTTTGATTGGTTTCTCTTACGCTTGTTTCTGGAAGAAAGAGCGAGGAAATCGTGAAGTATTTCTGCGTGAGAAGGATTGTACGTCCGTGAATTGTTTAGAGACTGCCTTAGGTAGACGATACCTGCGAAGTTCTGCGCCAGTAAAATTTTCGTCAAGTTTCTGAGTAGTTATGATGAAGTAGATTGTAACAATGGTGCTGAAGAAAATATTTTCACTAGGAGATGTTTAAATATTTTTTCTTCCAATTTTACTGCGGTAGTGTTTGCCTTGTACATGCATGTGTAACACTCACTGTCTTCCTGGTCGACAGAAACAAGAAGCTTCTTCTTGTAATACATTGTCAAGGTCCATGGGTTGCTAAGGAAATAATCAATTGGTAATGTTATAAAATTTTCTCTGAATTTTCTTTCATAATCCTTACAGTCATTATCCTATATTCGTAAATGGTAGTTTGAGCAAACGATGACTCAGAGTAACTTCCTGAAGGAGCTTGACATTCTACATATCACAGGTCTTGGCGGTAGACCTTTCTTTGACACGCTGGGCAAGTAGTTTGTATCTGAATCATCCAGCTGTTAAAACGCTGTCCCTAAGAATAAACGGTGCTTTCCGGTGTATCTTAACGGAAGCAGCCAGGCAAATCTACCTAGGTATTCAAGCAATTTGCACGCACATACTTCTCTGTTGAAGTATAAAAACACACAACACTTCCAATTTTCATTTCTTGTTCCAACCTTCCGTGCAAAGAAATATCAATCTACTTAAGATGGATTGTAATTCAGAGTCACACAGCTACACAATTATTTTCATACTTGGACCCCCAGGGAGCGGTAAGGGGACGCTTTGTAAACTTGCGACTGATAGGCTCAGAACCCCCGATCATCACTATATCCACCTCTCAGTGGGAGACTACCTGCGCGAACTATGTGATCCGGCAGCCTCTTGCGAGGTAAAAGGTTTCAATCACGATGAAATTCGTGAGCATTTGCGAGAGAGCAAGCTTCTCCCCGCCGACGTGCTCATCCCAGTTCTTGAGTATAAGATCAACTCTACGCCGAAGGAGAAGAATACGACTACTACTTGGTTGATCGACGGGTTCCCTCGGAACATGGAGACTGCGCTCGCATTCGAGGAGAAGGTATATATGAAAGAGAAACCGGAACAATACTTGAAGGCAAAAATTGCTAACTTACTGCCCAACTAGGTCGGCAAGCCGGTGAAAATCATTGCACTGGAGTGCAAGCGCGAAATCGCTGAAGGAAGATTCCTTAGAAGAAGCAGAGAACGCACCGACGACCCAAAACGTTTTGACAAGAGGTACGGCGAGTATATTGAGAACATGAGGGCAATTCGTGAGCATTACGCAGGAATCATGAACACTGTATGTATTTCTTCTCCCCTCTCCGTCATGGTAAATATGTATGTGCGTGCCCACTGATCCGTGTCACAGGTTCATGTAAATGGAGACCGCGGCGAATGTCTGGAAAAATTCATGGTGGGATTAAGACAAGGCTTGTAATAGTGGTTGGAAAGGTTAAATCGTCGGGGACAGCTAAAGGAAGTGAGGCACTGGGCGTGTGTCAACCTTGAGCGAGGAGACTTACTGTGACTTGCTGGCCACTCGTTGCGCTGAGAAAATGTCCTTGATACTACTACTCGATTCGGTATGAACGAGCTCCAGGAAACTTAAAACGTTTGTTTATGCAGAGTATGTCAATACAAACGGCTACAGAGTTCCTAGCCATTGCAAAGTCTAGTACGTCCTATTATCGGTCGAACTAGCAATGTTCTGATAGTATCTGAGCCTTCTTCAAGTGGGTAGACCATTATCATAAGTGCATGCTGCGAGAGCTTATTATCTTCTGTAACAAGGGCTAGCGGACTAGGGCTTGGACTGGCATTCGATGTTGCAATATTCTATTTGGGCGTCAAGGAGGCCATACAAGTCTAAGTCCTCCCTCCCTGGCCCATGCGGTAATCTAGGTTTAAGTATATGAATAGCTTCGCTCTTGTGGGTATCGTACTTTCCCGTAGGATCGAGGTATAGAGCAAACACGATAACAAGAATAAGTATAGGTAGCTGAATATACGAAACGTCGCCTCGTTGACCGGCCCCCTGGTATACGGGTAGTTGCAGTCTCATACCTTAGAGGTTGTCCGTGTGACATCTACTTCGCTTTCGTACAGCACCTCAGAAGATCGCAAGCAGAGAGTTAGATACTCTATCCTTCTAGTCTAACAGCAATAAGTGGTTGGCACCAAAATATATCTTATTTCTCAAAGATTTCTTGCTACTTTCCTAGGTACTTACTCACTCACCCATGTAACAAAGAACCCTGCACCTACTATCTAAGGTATGTCGGCAGTTGTTGTGTCTACCTACTCACGCAAATTATAAAAAGAAACTCAAGAGCAACTAAGAACAGACGAAACGAAAAAAAGACTGGTCCCAGTGAGGCTTGACCTCACGGCCTTCGCATTACCAACACTACAAATGCCTCATAATATTAGTACGACGCTCTAACCAACTGAAGTATGGGACCGACGAGGAGTTGAATTGTATAACGCAATATAATCAAAGCTTGTCGCCGTAGGAAATGTGTCAATCACTGCTTCGGTCCGGCTCATAAGAACGAGGCGCATATGTAGGGACCCCTCAGGGCTAGGTTACGAATGCATTGAGGTGGTCACAATCCCAACTTTTACTTATTGACCGACTCAGAGTCATGCCCTAGGTTCTGTGTTATCAGCAGTTTCCTGTCAGTAGGAAGTCAAATAGATTTTATCCATTTTTGTAGCACAAGCCACACGTGTATTATCATTTGGTATCACAAAATTTTTTTTCAATACAGTACTATACAGGATCGGAAAGAGGCACACGATCTTGTCAGGTGCGTCTTGTCCTGTCTTATTTATCTTTGGGATTCACGGATTTGATTAGTGTGGCGTTAACATCCTCCTTCAACTTCTGCAGCCTCTTAATCAACTTTTTATTCTCCAGAGCTTTCAATGCCGCGTTGCTACCCGCCTCTTTTATAGACAGACCGCTTCCGTACCCGAGATTGAGATCTGTTTCGCCTAAACCGTTGTAGTATGCCCCAACGGTGAACCATGGCAGGCCAGTGTTCTTATCCGTCTTCGGATTGCCCGTGCTTTGATAGGAAATCTTGACCCCTTTTGTGCCAATGGCCTGTAGTAAGGTAGTTTTCGGACTCAAGTTGTTTTGGATAGTTTGTGTCGAACTGTTGATAGGTAAACATTTCGTGCTGATGATGGAATTGGAATGGCCAAGGTTGACAGACCTCTTATGTTCATTGTTAATCTCTTGCTTGAGGACAGTTCCCCATATCAGCTTGAGCCATGCGATAACGCGTGAGAGACCGTCAGCATCACCCAGAATTGCCGCAGCGGCATAGGCCTCTAAGAGGTCACCGAGAATCTTCTTTCTCTCCTTTTTTGACGCCGAGGTGCCATTCCCAGTCTGGGATTGTCTGCCGCCGGGCTGGAATTCGGTGGGTAACCTGGCTCGCTTGTCGATGTTGTAACGTAGAGTAAAGTCGGATAACGTCTCGTTTCTTACGAGTCGTTCGCGGAGTTGTGAGCACCGTCCTGCGGGCAGGTTGGGAAAGGTCTGATAGATGAATGAGGATGCGACAAGGTACATATAAGCGTCACCAATCCACTCAAGCCGTTCATAATCCATCTCATTCAGCCCTCGCGCTATACCAGAGTGCGTACGAGCTGCTTTTTCGAGGACGGGATCAAGAACGGGAGGCAGGGGTGGCAGTACATCCCCAGCGGGAATGTCTTGAGGTGTCCATTTCGTGAGCAGTGCTGGATGAGGAATTAACAAGCCTGACTGCGGGCGACCATTTGAAGATTTTGGGTGCTGGTCCACTTTCTGAATCTTGTGCGAGCTTTCTGGTCCTTCACTCAGACTGGCGGTCTATCATGATGTTAAAGGAGAGATTCCGACTGAGAATAGGCCATCATGTTTCTCACCTCGTCCTGAGATAATGCGTTCGCTGCGGGAAGTATATGAGCATTGTGTTGTTTTAGGGCTAAAAGGATCTTCTCATGTGATAGAGAATCGCTGCGATCTCCTAGTCGCTCAAGGTCTTGCTTTAGAGACTGTGCAGCTTTCAGTAGGTTGTCTGCGTGTTCTAACACTGAAGCATAACGAGAGTCTGACGTTATCGTCGAGAAGTCCTGGAAAGTGCGCTTAGACATGATATGTGACTTGTACGGGATTGCTAGTGGAGTGCCTCCCCTCCAAGCTCTGTTCTGCAGGTACCGTAAATATCAAGGTTACCTAGGTAAGGCCTCAGGAGCTTATCGGACCTTTGCGCTAAACTACCTGGGTACCTTAGGTTGCTCTGGGTAGGGTGGGCTCAAAAAAATCCCTGCCGTCTATGCTGACGTACAACAAAGAGAGGGCGGGGGGAAATGTTCTATTGCAAAAATGACAAGCGTAAGAAACTTCCTAGAGGATAGAAAATTATCTTTATCAAATGATGCTATTCTAGAAATATTTCACTTCGATGTTATTTGCAGTTTTTGTGGAGACTTAGGAGTGGAGTACCTAATACCCACCAGGTACTAGGAGCACGGGCCAAATTTGGAGCTCGCTCTCAACTTCAAAGTTTCAAATCGTCCAACATATCCAGGGCGCAATCATTGAGCCACCCAATCAGCCAGTATGACCGCCGTCCCTCGTGCTCGGCTGCTGGACCTTATGAAGGTATGGGATTCTCGACGCTCTCCAAGTGTGGCATGCAAAACTCATCTCATATTTCCAGGTCCAGTGCCAGATCTTCTCGACCACCTACAACCCCGAAGGAATACGAATGGGAAATAAAATACTTCGACAGAGACTTCGAGGCCCATCCCTAGCCAAATATTATCCTGCGAGGGGCCCCTCGATAAATACGCTAGAAAAGGAATTTAGAAGCTTAGGACTCGAGACGTTGAATGAGGAAGAGGAAGATCGACAGGAACATCTGGCAGGGCAAGTTCCTTGCGTGCTCGTTGCATACGGATAACTAACTTTCGTTCAGCCGGAGACAACGTGGAAAGGGCGCACCGAAGAAGAAGCGAGTTGCAACAGGTACGATCTCTTACTGACCTCTTCTGATATCCTAGATATTGACGATTTCACAAAGAGAAAAAAGTCAAATAAGAGTTGCGTTGGTCACAACCTTACTCACCATTGTAACATCGATTTGTACAACAATTGCGATATCCAAGAACAATAGAGGAAGAGAATCTTTGTACGGATATGACTATACGACTACAATACTTTTGGGGCGGTTGATTCTGGTTTTCGAAACCTTCCCACCCCTCGACCGTAGGTCGCGACAGCGATCTGACGTCTTCCCATCATGGCTGGCGGGTAACATACGCATTAGGCGCTAGCTCATATCGAGTAGCATAAGGACGACAAATCTGAACTGCCGAAAAAGGCTATGATTTCAGGACATGTCTAACAGACAAGGAATTCGAGTGTTGCGATTCCTCACCGAAAGATATAGTATAACATTAGATGGTTGAAGACCAAGTCATTGAAATAATAAGACATCAATTTATGGATTTCTTCTTCCTGGGGTCCACCGCTGATATCGGATCTGAGATTGAAATAATAGGGACCAGCCGTGCGCCACTTCGTCTAGTTCTCAATTATAGACATCTCGACCCTCCTCTCGTCTGTTCTTATGTTCTCGACGAGCATTCGGTATTTTATAGGTCAATCAGCGCAAGTGGACGAAAAAAAATGCTCTTAGTAGAACTTAATTGGAAGTGTTGGAAACCCAAATGACAAGTTGCAAGCCAGGTACGCCTGTTCTGGGCACGAGGGCCTGTTTTTTATGTCCAATCACGTCTTCGGCTGACGCGACAATATCCTTGGGTGAAGTTTGAGATATCTCTGAATCTGTTGTTTAATTGGTTATAGGATCAATTTTGCGCTCGTCCTTGCTTACCTAACGAATACCTAACTGCTAGAACGAGTATTAACAACCAACATCGGAGCCCTCTTAGCCATCGCGCTTTCTAGTTCTAGGTAGTGTCTGGTTGCCTGGGAAAGTAGGTGCCTACCTTAACTTCCGATCAATCAGTTCGACGGGCCTGCCCTGCCTCTTTACTTCCCTAGGCCTCCGCCACTCTTTGCACACGCTTCCCATTCTCCTCGATGAGGTATACTTCTTTCTCCTCTCGCAACTCCATCACGACCTCCCCATCACCACTTGTAATACCCTAATACCCTAATTCCCGACTCCCGTCAGGAGATACCTACCAGGTATAACATCCTTCCGGTATACACATCTACCTAATCCCCTACTAATTATACCCGCCTACCTGCCCTCCGGTAGCTTCTTGTGCCGTCGTCTAACACCTTCCATGTCTAGGTCATTTGAAGCTGCGCGATCTAGTAGGTGTTTGGGTAGACTACCTTAAGAACACCTACCTTAGGTACCTATTACGTCTAACACTTCCGCAATCTACCCAGAATCTTGTCCGTTCTCTGGCATACATACAACAATTGCCACTTCCCCATAATCTCATCATACTAACAGTCGTCAGTCTGCATATCTACTCAGTCCCTACCTCGTGTTAGGTGAACTGGCACACACTATTAACGCCTTCTCTCACTTGGTCTCGCGTCATATCGACTCGGAGCTAGCTTCCCTGCGCCTGTAATGTCTTGAGCTCTAATCTGTGGAACTGCGCCATCTAGTTGTCCCCATCTCCATCTACGGCGGGAATCCCTTCGTCTGTCATTCTCGTCCCATCCCACATCTCCATCATTTGGCCACTACTTGCCACCCATTCTGGTGTCTCTCACTTGCCATAAGATCTAGTCTTTGCTATCGTGGCATCTCTTCCATTTTTCGTTTTGTGTGAGGAACTAGATACCAAGTCGAAACATACAGTTCCCATCAATCGCGCTCTTTTGCAACCCATTCTGCATTCGAGGTGAAGAGTTGTCTGAATTCAGCTAGCATATAGCATGTCTATGGCTTGCTCAACCGGATCTCCGACTCTACGCCGTACCCCGGCATCCAAGACAATCCAAATGGATGAAAATATGAAGGTCGGCAAGGAGGATTTCTCTATCGCCGCCGTAAGTGATCAACTCAAGTCTCTCCTTATTTTTGTAAGTGTAATTATCAACCCACCTTGCCATCAAGTGGCTCTACGAGAGTGTTATGTTGGCACATTTTTCGAGAGTTTTCGCTACGCTCGTACCCGCTCTACTGATTGATCTCGGCCTGAAAGCTGACCTTGGCTCGCAATAGGAACCAGATGGTTCATCCTCACATAAGAGATCCACTGGAGCGCTCTTGACCTCATCGCTAGTCAATCAAAGCTGTCCTAAGGTCAGTAGTGATGAGTTGGTCCGACTAGATCACCATTCTCAACTGATGTCTTTGCGACAGAAGACCAAGCTGAATCACGAATCATTCGGTCACTCCGAGATCCCCGAACTAGGCCCGACCGATACTTCTCTATCTAGATTGCCTAAACAATCCTCTGGTCTTCCACCTTTTAATTACTCGACGGAGGCTAGTGAGGGATCAAATCTGCAACATACTGCGACCAGTAGCTCGGTACCAATCACTCCTGCCACTGAAGGCTTTGGGAATACAGCCCCTACCACTAGGCCTGCGAGTGCTACGATGAACGAATCCTCTGCTAGCGATGAAGAGTTGATGCGCCTCAAGTTCGAGCTTGCCCAGGCACAGAGCAAGATAACTCGTCTTGACCAGGAACTCGCTTCCACACGCCAAGGGCACTCAGGTCTAGACCAGCCGACCAGTATTTCTCCAGTTAATACTGAGTTCCCTATTGGCAACCAATCTGCACCTGCCTTTTCACGCGTTCCCGGCCTCCATTCCATCAATACTGGCGTACAATACAGTGGTAGAGAAGGCGGACACCCTTGGCCGGGCTACGATGACAATCGATCTGATACTAGCGATGCTCTGTCGGCGACTGGATTTAATCGTTCTCGCAGTATATGGGGGGGTATGAAGCAAAATCCGAATGCCCTGGGCCCAGGTGGGCTACCTCCTGCGGAGATGCCGCAGAATGGACCATGGATTGGACGAGCTGCAAGTCACAGCTTTGTCGAACCTGGAATATCTTACGATCCTACCGTCACTGGCAATTTCCGTCACGAACGACTGACTCCAGATTTCGATTTTACTACAAAACCTCCAGGTAGTAGGCGGGGCAATCGTTATGACATTCGATTTAGTGGGCAAGGTTTTGCCGGCACTGGGCAAAGCTATGGCAGCCAGCCTGGTTATGGCGGATATGGATATTCTCAAGGTCAGTACGACCCTAGTGCCATTACATCTGGCGGCTCGCAAAACAACATGAGTACCGGAGTATATTCTAGCTATCAGCCTACACCCGTTGGTACACCCCTGTCTCCTTTGGCGAGTGAATTCACTTCAATGTCGGGTAATGCTGGACCGTGGAAGTCCGAGGTAAGTCGATGACCCTAGCACCTAGTCCTCATGCGTTGTCTAACTATGCATCCATAAAAGCCGGCCCCGAGCGAGGGACAGACATACCTACCCACAACCGAGCCGCTGAACTATCGTCGACTTTTGGATCGTAATGTCAACTGCAATTGGAAGTACATTGTCGACAAGATCGTGTGCAGTAACGATCAGCAAGCTTCTATCTTTCTCCAGCAGAAGCTAAAGGTAGGAACTCCGGACCAGAAGTACGAGATTGTCGAAGCGATTGTTGCCCAAGCCTATCCCCTGATGGTCAATCGATTCGGAAATTTCTTGGTGCAGAGATGCTTTGAACATGGCACCCCGGAACAAGTGATAAAGATAGCAGAAGCAATCAGGGGATGTACTCTCACACTATCTATGGACCCATTCGGGTGTCATGTGGTACAGAAGGCGTTCGATTCTGTCCCGGAGGACTACAAGGCCATTATGGTCCACGAGCTGTTGCGTCGTATTCCGGAGACCGTCATTCATCGTTATGCTTGTCACGTTTGGCAAAAGCTTTTTGAACTCAGATGGACTGAGTCTCCACCTCAGATCATGAAATATGTAAACGAAGCACTCCGCGGTATGTGGCATGAAGTTGCCCTAGGCGAAACGGGCAGTCTTGTTGTTCAAAACATATTCGAGAACTGTCTTGAGGAAGACAAGGTTTGTCATCTGTTGAGCCGTGATTGGCCGTTGATATCGCAGTACTGACAACCTCTTAGAGACCATGCATCGAGGAAGTACTGAGCAATATTGATATCGTTGCACATGGACAATTTGGAAACTGGTGTATCCAGCATATCTGTGAACACGGCGCACCAGCCGATCGCAGCAGAGCTATCGACCATGTGATTCGCTATGCCGCTGAATACAGCATGGATCAGTATGCTTCCAAGGTAGTTGAGAAGTGTCTGAAAATTGGAGGGGCGGAATTCCTGACACGCTACCTGGACCGAGTCTGCGAAGGTCGCATCGACCGCCCTCGCATACCCTTGATTGATATTGCAAGCGACCAATATGGTAACTATCTAATCCAGTGGATCTTACAACATGCCAATCCGCAACATAAAGAGATTGTGGCGGCTCACATTCGCAAGCACATGGTGTCTCTTCGTGGATCTAAGTTTGGCAGTCGAGTTGGCATGCTATGCACAAACCCTGCTGTCGCTACACGACCTGGACCTGGAGTTGGGCCTGGTGTCGGCCGTATGCCCGCTGGTCCCCGATATGGCGGCCGCGCCTACCAATAATCGCACTCGCCCTTTCGAAAGCCATATGACGACGGTGGGTAACTGTTGCTCTTTGCCAGCTGACGCTCGGCAGCTTGCCGATGTTTGTTGTTTTGCCTGTCCGCTACAGTAAAAATTTCTTGTTTCTAATAACTAGCTTGCGAACTACGAGTACCTCGATGAATTTTAGCTCGATTGTCGTTCGGAGCGATCAACATATGACAAGTCGCACAGAAGCATCATCTGGAGCAGACAATTTACAAATCATACGTCTACGACATCCTACGCCCGGTAGGCTACTGCCTTGCCTGGGTGCTTTGGAAACATTATGGTTATGGATTTTGCGATATGGCGTCGAATGTTCGGAATACATTGCCGTCCCGTCCAGTAATTGAGCCCGGGTATTACAACCCTACTCGATCTGTGAGGGCTCAGTCTTTCCGTTCACTCAAAGTGCCGTACGGCATGTTCATGGCGTATGTCTCATATAGTTGCGTGGATGGTTTCCTAATCTCAACCGCGTAGACATTCTGCAAAGAACAAGATACTCTGTGTTGGTCATTGGAGAATTCAGGTTGCATTTTTTTTTTTACGAGTGGTATCATAAAAGAAAACTCGGTGAGCCGATTGACCGTCAGCAGGACTAAAATAATGAAGGAGAATATCCCCATGCTCTTGTATTTTGCGCTATGAAGAGACAGTGTTACATAGGCTTAGATGAGTTTGTACTAACCAAAAGTTTCCTCAAACATACTCTTTTTTGTTTGGAGTTAATGACTTGCTTAGATGAGCCGCTCACTGCTTGCTCTCCAAAACAGGCTCTAGTCTCACGCAGAACATTATTGTTCTGTGTTGTAACTATTCCCTCTCCTCCCCCTGAAGTCAGTTGATATCTAAGTTGATTGAGTTTGGAGGATGTCAGTCTGAGTTATTGACGCCTAGAGCTCTAGATGTATATATCTGCAAGTTTAACTCCCCTGTGTTACATTTCTCATCACGTTGGGTACCAGACAAGATCGGGGCTTATTGGGAATCGATCTGTATGAAGAAAGCCACTTTATATAGATATCACGAAGGCTTTGAAAGCTGAAGGGACATGTTTGTTATGTACGATTTCTCTATATTCATCTTCCTCCCACCTCCCACCTGCTACTACTTCCTTTCGTTCTCTTAGAACTCCTCGATGGAAAACAACTATGCGATATATGTACATTTAACTACAGCATGGCGTAGTGCGCACCGTACCCAAGTCAACTCAACTCAGCAGCGACAAAGGGGAAGAGGGCCAAAGCCGCTTTCTATCCTTCATTGGGACGGTGGGGGTTTTCTTTCATAGATGAGCTTTTGGGAGTATGGCATTCCACATTTCTTCTCCAATTATAAGTTGGTCGGTCCTTAGGTAGTTAACCTCTTTTATTGCATCTATACACCGTAAGCAACTTGGCCCATGGGCTTGTCCTCGCCCATGCCGGGCGCCATAAGGTTTGTGTCGGGGTTGCCGGTCGCCTTAGCAGCTGAGCAACGCGCCATTGTTGGTGAACTAGTTGATTGAGTCAGCATCGTATCGCAGCTGCTTTGAATGGTTAACTTACCTCCTTGAGATAACGTCTGTGAAGTAGAAGTCATTTATGATCTTCTTCAGAGGCTGGTTTGTAGGCTTTGCGCCCTTGTTCTGTTCTACTAATTGCACTTTGCTGAGCTGTTGGAGTGAGGTGGGTTCGACAACATCATAAGCAGCCAGAGCAGGGCTGATCTCGACCATTCTATCCCGTAGCATGGCAACGTCATCGTACGGGAGAGGAGCACCGAGGAACTCGCTAATCGCACGGATGATCTTCCAGTCTGTGCGAGCAGCACCTGGTAATGAAGTGGCCGCACGAGTCATTTGCACACGTCCTTCAGTATTGATATATGTACCAGCCTTCTCTGTGTAGGCAGCACCAGGAAGAACAATGTCTGCGATCTGAGCTCCCCGGTCACCGTGGTGGCCCTGATAAACAACAAAAGCGTCTTTGGGGATGTCGGCATCAGCAAATTCGTCAGCGCCGAGCAGCCAGACGAATTTAGGCTTGGTCTCAGCAACTACAGGAGAAGGTGTTGTAAAGCCAACCTCGAAAGCACCCGCTCTGGAGGCTGCCTTCTGCAGGACGTTAAAGCCGTTGTGCTCCTCAGTGAGGAAGTTGGCAGCGTTCTTGTCAACAAAGCCACCAATAAGCTCATAGAAAGCCTTGGCATCAGCATGATCCGTAACACCAGAACCAACGATGATCATGGGCTTCTTCGCTGATTGGAGCTTCTTTCCGAAGGGGCCTGCGAGAGCTGTCTTCAGAGCGGCAAAGTCGGTACCGAGGTGCTCAAACTCGAAGGTCGAATCCCATGTCTCACCAACCACGCCGATCTCCAAGTCTGATCGCAGCCATTGTTTTCGGATACGGGCATTGAGACCAGCGGCTTCATGCCTCGGGTTGGTGCCAACGAGAAGCAAGCAGTCGACATCCTCTACACCCCAGATCGTAGAGTTGAAGAGATAATTGGAACGAACATCAACACCGTGAGCGATGGGCTGGCTTCCAGAAGGCATATCGAGGGCGAGATTGTCGTGGCCAAGCTTGTTGGCCAAATCCTTCATAGCCACTAAAGACTCGACTTCTGTTAACTCACCAGCGATAACCTTGAACTCGTTCGGCTTGGGCGCAATATGTTGGTAAGCGGCACCAATCTCGGTCAGGGCTTGCTCCCACGTAGCAGGCTCGAATTTGTTATCTCTCCGGACTAATGGCATTGTGAGGCGCTGAGTCTTTAAACCGTCGCAGGCGAATCGAGTCTTGTCATTAATCCACTCCTCGTTGACATCGTCGTTCAGGCGGGGCTGAATACGCAAGACCTCGAGGCCACGGCTATCGACGCGGATTGCAGATCCTAAGCCGTCCAGAACATCGATAGACTCGGTCTTCTTCAATTCCCAGGGACGAGCTCGGAAGGCGTACGGCTTGGATGTGAGGGCACCGACAGGGCAAAGATCGATAACGTTGCCGGACATTTCGGAATCGAGGTTCTGTTCGAGGTAGGTACCGATCTGGATGTCGTTGCCGCGACCGAACGATCCCATT
This sequence comes from Xylaria flabelliformis, assembly GCA_007182795.1. NCBI lineage: Eukaryota > Fungi > Ascomycota > Sordariomycetes > Xylariales > Xylariaceae > Xylaria > Xylaria flabelliformis. The sequence goes on along the minus strand of VFLP01000020.1, from coordinate 322,749 downwards.
TCAGGGGCACCAGCAACGTCATTGGCGAACCGAATACATCTTGTGCAGTGGATACACCGGTTCATCGACGTCTTAATCAGCGGTCCTATGTTCTTGTCCTCCACTGCTCGCTTACCACCAACCTCGTGGAATCGGCCTCTGTCACCACCGTAGCGCATGGACTGGTCCTGCAGATCACATTCGCCGCCCTGGTCGCAGATAGGGCAGTCGAGAGGGTGGTTGGCCAGCAAAAACTCCATGACACCTTCCCTGGCCTTGTGTGTGAGCGGAGAGTTCGTCTTCACCACCATGCCGGGCTGAACAGGCCAGGCGCAGGAGGCGACCGGTTTGGGGGCACGTTCGACTTCGACAAGACACATACGGCAGTTACCGGCGATCATCAGTTTCCTGAGTGATATTATTAGTATATTGGAGGAATTGGGTCAAGACAAAGGTGATATTCGTACTCATGGTAGCAATATCTGGAAGCGATTTTGTTAGCAATGTCTAGGAAGGCCTGAAGATGCCGGCAGCAAGCTCAGTTACCTGGGAATTGTGACGCCTGCCTTCTCGCAAGCTTGTATTAATGCCGAACCAGCTGTTGCGTGGTCAGTCAGTTGTCGCCCTCTTTGCCCGCACTCGGGATAAGCCACGTCGCCTTCATACCTTCAATCGACACCTTCTTCCCGTCTACAAGCCTGTCAGCAAGTGTCCCAAATCACAATCATATCCTCCTTCGCCCCCCGACATGGTGCTACTGACCAATTGTGAGCTCGACCTCGGCCGGGCGCTGGGGTGTGGCGGAAAAAGCTCTCGAGGCTTTGGCGGCAGCATGCCGGGGCGTCCGCCAAGCCGAACGAGCCAGCGTCTGTCGAAGCATCGTGTCGTCCCGACGGGATGTGGTAGAGGGGAGAGGGGGGTGGCGGTCAATGGGTGGGATGGGGGGCCGTCTCGAGGTGTTGACGTCCTTTTTCGAAGATTGGCTCTACTCCCTCAACTGCGAGGATTAGTGCAAGTTGCCGGATTACAGAGCACCGGCCATTGGTTGGTTGGCTGGGTTTGGTGGCTCAAAGGCCGCTGCGCTAGTCACTCAAACGGGCGATTACTTCATCAGCCTCATCATTGGCCACAGCTGTCTTTCGGCCCATTTTAATTATCCTTCGTCCTCCTCAGCCCGGACCACACCACTTCCCGGGAAATGTGGATCCCCTTTGCCCGAAACACATTTAATCAGTCTCAATTTTCGCCAAGTTCGCAGCTTCTTCTTTCCTTTCCACAACAAATTGTACACGGGCACATTTTATTGTAGGTGAGCTTGGACAAGCACCTGGCTTCGCCAGCGCTCTTGTTGCAGTCGAGTCTTCCTCTATCTTGTGCTCCAGAGTAATATTTTAACGCCGATTATGGAAGCAAGTGAGAGCTATACATGGTTATGATGATCTCTGCCTCTTACCGCCGGTCGTTACATCTTCATCCCCTGAACCTATGTGTGTTTCTATGATCGCCAGTCTCCGCTACTCTTTTTCTTGGTTACCACGAGAAGGGTGGTCGTCTAGTGTGTCTACTTACTCCATATTTCCGTGTTGGTAATCAACGCTGTCCCTTGGTGTAGACATATTTGGACCTTGCTGGATTTGAATGTTATTGCTTATATCTGGCCTTTCCGATGGGAAAGCATGGCACTTAAAAATGGAATTATATGTGATCATCCGGCATGCAGCAGTATCCGAGTCCATACGCACCCCAGGCGGCGACTTGCATTCACAAAATGAATCAGCAAAGTGCGTATATAATAATAAGTATTCGAAGAGCCAGCCAATGAGCACAAGCTTGAGCAGCATCTCCGTTGACTTTTGAATTATGATTAGTATTTCGGTTGTACTTTGGGAAGAGTAACTGTTAGTAGATATACACAATTTCATACATACTAAAAAGCCTACTACACTTCGTACGACTTCTTTGCTTCTTCTGGAACGTGCATTTCCAGCATTGTTCTAGAGATACTTAGAAGAATCACCCGAAGCTAAATCTTCACATGCAAAATGAAACGGTCAAGTTTTGTTTGAAATGTGGTCTTGTCTTGTCATAAAGTCATCGCTATCTAACGCTCATCATGCATAATAAATATCAATCCAACCTATTACCCAGAAACGCCGTATGTGATCATACCCCCAAAAGTCTAATACAGAAAATACAAACATCTCTAAGAATATGTTTATATACAGTTCATCATCACCATCCCCTTACTATATGCGTTTGTTTAAGCCTTAGCTTGGAGCGCAGCGGGCAAAAACTTCGACTTGGAAGCAATGTGCTGCGCAAGGTCAACCATAGGCTGATTTTTAAGGATCTCCGAGACGTGTACGACGCTCTGGAGGTCCTTGAGGGCCCAGGCACGGATGTCGACGGCGATAAGAGAGTCGACACCGTAGATGTTGATCGGGCGGGCCGGGTCGAGGTCCTCGAGCTCCATCATAAGACCCTTAGCCAGCTTGGCCATGAGGCCCTGGCAGACGACCTTGGTGGCGTCAGCCATGGTCTTGGCTGCGCCAATGACAGCGGCAAGGTCGACCGTCGCACCGGTGTTCTTGTTAGACTTGGCGTTCTGCGTGGCCGAGTCGTAGACACGGAGGGGTCCGAAGCGGGCGTCGGCGAACCAGTACGGCTCGTCGAAGCCATTCGCCTTGACGAGACCGCCACTGGATAGACCTAGGATGGGCTGGTTGCGGATCTCGCCCGCCATGGCTTCCTCGAGAATTGCCCACAGCTGAGCAGAGCCGATCTGCGGCGCACCGCAGGCCACGATCTCAGGGACCTTACCCTGCTCAGACACGAAACCAATATCGCCCATCCAACCCAGGTCGATCGATGTACCGGTCAGACCCAGAGTGCGACGGTGGTACATGATGGCGTCTTGGTATACGTTACCGGCATTGTAGTTGCTCTGGGCAATGGAACCAATCTGGCCGGCGGCGGACGATAGCGTAATAAAGAAGTCGAGGTCCTTGGGCAATTGGTTGTGTAGGTTGGTGGTGACATGGTACTTGGGGCGGATAGCACCCTGCCAAGCTTCAAGGGGCATGGTCTCGAACATGGAATCCTGGGGGTAAGTGTTAGTAGCTGCAAAACATTGTACTAGTTTCATGAGAATGACTTACCTTAACGTTCATGGCGAGGACAACAGTACCCTTGATGGGTGGGAAATCGCTCTTGGCCAATTCCTCAAGGACCTTAGCGCACTCAGCCTCATCACCAATGTCAGTGGCAAAGACGCGGGTTTGCACGTCTCTGGCGGCGAGTTCGGCGAGGACAGCTTGGACATCAGGATTCTTGGCACCAGAGCGGGAGGTGAGCGCAAAGTACTTTGCGCCCCTGTCAGCCATCCAGGTGAGCATGGAGCGACCGAGACCACCGGTACCGCCAGGAATGAGATAGGTAGCGTTGGGATTGAGCTTGAGCTCGGTCTTCTTGCCACGAGTGACAGGAACGATGTCGTTCTCAACAACCTGCAAGACGACCTTGCCAAGGGAGCGACGAGACTGCAGGATACGGAAAGCATCGGCAATCTCAGAGAACTTCTTAATGTTGAGCGGGACAAGCTTGAACACGCCCTCGGCGTAGTATTTCAGGACATCCTTCATGAGCTTGCTAAAGACGCGCTTGTTGGTACGGTACATTTGCAGGATGTTGACACCGGAGAACGTGGCGTTGTTTAGGAATGGTACCATGTCAAGACCGGTGTTGGACTTGATGTCCTTCACACCCAGCTCGATGAAGCGACCAAACGGCGCAATGCAGTGCCAGGTCTGGCGCAACAATTCACCCGTGAGCGAGTTAATGACAACTTGGACACCTTCACCCTGAGTGACACGCTTGATACCCTGGACGAAGCCGGCGTCCTTGTTGCTGAAGATGTGATCGTCAGGAATTCCGTATTTCTCCTTGAGGAGGTTCTTCTCGGTCTCGGAGGAAACGGTGACAAGTACCTCGGCGCCAATGTGCTGGGCCATCTGGATCGCACCCTGACCGAGGACATCGGCAGCAGAGTGGATCAAGATGGTCTCGCCCGCCTCAAGACGGGCGGCATTGTAGACACTGTAGGCAGCAGTACCATAGGAGATCATCATGGAAGCACCCTCTTCGAAGGACATAGACTCGGGCAGCTTCTGGAAGTTCTCTTGGCTGTTGCGGACGTAGGTTCTGTACCAGCCATTGGCAACGGTGAGGACGCGGTCACCAACAGCATAGTCGGAGACATCCTTGCCGAGGCGTGTGACAACACCAGAGCACTCAATACCTAGATTGACATCCCAGATCTGACCGACAGCGACGACCATGTCGAATTGATCAAGACCGACAGCCTTGACCTCAATCTCGATCTCTGAATCGCCAAGGGGCTTCTCATGCTCAGCATCGTCGCTGAAGAAGAAGCTGTCAAGTTCACCAGTGGCCTTAAGACCAAGCTTGAGAGCACGTCCAGCCTGCTTGAGAGGCTGTAGTGATATAGCGTTCTCACTATCCTCGTCAGGCTTAAGCAGTCTGCTCAGGTTCTCGTCAGTGCCGAGACGGAGGATGTGAAGAGCGCCCTTGCGGGCGGCAAACTCGTGCTCGTCATTGGCAGCATCACCCTGGATGTCGAGCGTCTTGAGGATCGTGCTCGTAGTGGAAGGATCGTTAAGTGCAACGTCAGGGTCGAGATCGAGAGTAGCGAGGCGGATCTCGGGAGCTTCACCACGGACAGTGCGGGCTAGACCGGTAATCATGTTGAGCGCAGGTCGTCGGGTGTCAATGGTGGCACCACCCTGGGTAAGCCAGAGGGTTCCATCGGATCGGAGGAAGATATTCTTGATCGCTGTGTATTGCGCTTCATCCATAGTGGTCAGAACCGAGTTCTCTACTTCAGCAGAGACAATGACACGACTCTTTGTCAAGTCGGCCTCAGCAGCTTCAGTAAGGGTCTTCTTGTCAACTGTAGCGCCCTTGGCAGTGAGTTTCTTGGTTAGTTCTTCAGTCAGGCCCTTGGCCTCGGCAGACTCATCGGAACCAGTAACGATGGTGACATTACTAAGGGGAGAAATCACAGGCTCAATAGGGTTAGTGGAGGCCACAAGCGAAGATGACCAACCGACGTCGTCACGGTCACGGAAGCACAGATCCGCACCAGTGAAGCCGACAGACTTAAGACGTTCATCCCAGCCCTCTTCAGAAAGCTCAGGACCCCAGTGTCGGTCATCATCCTCACCGAGCCACCAGCCAGCAAGCAGACCGAAGACAGCAGAACGTCTACCGATCTTGCTGGTCAACTCAGTGACGATGAGCTTACCACCTGGCTTTAGTAGTCTGCGGGCGTTGGCCAAGGTTGTGCTAATCTTGGAAGTAGCGTGCAGAACCTGGAAGGCGACGACAACATCGTAGGTGCCCTCCTCGAAGCCCTGTTTAGCAGGCTCGTTCTCAACGTTTAAGACCTTGAAGTCCATCAAAGAGCGGTATTCCTTGAATTCCTCGGCGGCCTCAGCGAAGAAAGAACCAGAGATATCGGTGTAGGTGTATTTGGTAAGTTTGCCCGCAATGTTCTCGCCTAGGGCGGCAAAGATACGGCTAGTGGCCGAACCAGTACCGGCACCGATCTCCAGGATACGGAGGGGCTTCTTGGCAGCTAGGCGCTTGATGTATTCGCATTGGACGGCAGGAGTGCGCTCATCAGAAAGACCATAGCGATACATCTCGTTCAGGGCGTTGTCATGATTCATGAGCTCCCAAGGCTCGATCTCGCCCAGGAGGACGCTCTCAATGTTGTCGCTGATGCGAACCATCATCTTACCCTCAAGGCTAGTAGCAGCAGCACGAGCAAGGACCTCGTCCTCGGTCTCTTTGCTCGAAGACAGCCACTCGGGAGTCTGGCAAGGAAGCTTGTTCTCGCTGGCCAGCTTGACCTGGTTCTTCATGTAGTTGTAGAAGATCAGGTGGTGAGGCGCCATGCGTGTGGCATCATCATCAGTAAAGCGTTGAGCCATTCTCTTGCACACGATGTATGCACACCACTCAAGGTCGTAGACTTCCTTGTATGGCACTTGGGGAGCCTTGTTAACAGCATCAGTCAGGATCTCCTTCAAAGTCTCAGGAGAGTTCTCGACGTCAACATGCCAAGTTGAGTAAGCACCCAATTTGCGAACAGCCTTGATCTTGGTCTCATCCTTCTCGTCTTCCTTGGTCTCGGAGTTGTAGTCGGTTGACTTCAAGCCCTCGAAGATGAGCAGAGGCTCAGCCCACTTGTCATCGGAGAGGACGACAGTCCCGTTGGTTCCATCAGCCCACTTCTCCTTGATCTCGGCATAACCCTGGAGCTTCGAACCAACTTCGGTCGGCAGCTTGGCGGAGATGTAAATGCGCTCAATATATTTAGGAACAGTGATCTTCTCAACACCCTCGGCGGCCAAGAGAATATGGAAAATACCATCAAGGGTAGCAGGATGGATGGTGTAGGAAGACTCAACTTGAGCAGGCATCCAAGATTTGGTGTCGGGGACCTGGAGAGTCGCAAGGACGGCGTTACCAGCAGTGCGCGACTCCTTGAGAGTCTTGAAAGTCTCACCCCAGCGCATACCCAATTTCTCAAACTTGGCGTAGAACTCATCGCCGGTGTGAGAAGCCAATTCAGCGCCCTGGATGCGAGCATACTCGTTCTTGTATACTTCGTCGTTGGAGGCCTGCTCATCGGCAAAGCTGGTGGCATGATTATCAGCCGCGTACTTCAGCGAGACGAGACCAGTGCTGTGCTGAGTCCAGGTTCCATCACGGGTACGGCTAGAAATGGTGAACTCCTTCCAGTATGTTGTGAGAGACCTTGAGGCAACACGCCAGTTACGGAGCTGCAGCTTGGTCTCGACAGGCTGGTCCTCGTTGTCAGTAAGGATGATTGGTGCGCCAGGGAAAACATCTCGGAACTGAACACCCTCGACAACTTTGCCAGGCTCGGCAATTTGGCGCATGGCCTCGACAACCATGGTTAGGAAACCAGCAGCGGAGAACAGGAATATATCCTGTACACCATGGTGTCGAGCCCAAGGGATCTCAGAGGTGCGCAGGTAGTTGCGCCAAGCAGGCTCAGCGTCGCCAGAGAATATGTCGCGTGAACCGAGAATGTCGTGCTTGGGTTCGCTCCGGTTCTTATAGGCGTATGACAAAGCAGTCTCGTACCAGAATCGTGTGTTATGGTTCCATGAGAAAGGAGGCAGGTCGACGAGGAAGCTTGGAGACTCTTGCTTAGAGTCGAGGTGGTTGGCCTTGCTCACATCGATGGGAAGGCCCTTCTGGAAGAGGATACCGACACCCTTAAGGGTAGTTCGGATAGCGTCCTCTTTGCGCGTCAGCAAGCTGAACAAGTTCAACTCCGAGGGTTGCGTCGCTTGGGCCTTGATAATCTGCTTAACAGGTCCCTGCAGGGCACCGTGAGGTCCAACTTCCATCAAAACAACGGGTTTACCAGAGACAGTAGGCTCGCTCAGAATGCCAGCGAGAGCTGGGCCGAAACGGACGCAGTTAACCATGTTGTCGACCCAGTATTGAGGGTCTAGAAGACCGGCGTCGTCAGTCTCTTTGCCAGTGACAGAAGAGAACATGCGAGCAGAAGTGGGTTCGCCGCCTGTAATGCCCTTCATGGATTCGTAGTAAGGCTCAGCTAGTTTCCTCATGAAAGGGCTGTGGTAAGGAGTCTTGACCAGAAGCTTCCTGGCCCAGGCCTGGCTGCCAATTTTGCCAAGTACTTCGTCAATACCCTCAGCACTGCCGGAAAGGGTCACACTCTCAGGACTGTTCACGCAAGCAACGACCGGCTTGGGGTCGGAAGTGCATTGGTCGATGAAAGGTTGCACAGCTTCCTCCCCAAGGGCAACTGCCAACATAGAACCAGTGATGTTCAGGCTGGCGGATAGACGGCCACGATGGTAAGCAACGGTCCAGGCAGCCTCACGAGAAAGGGCACCTTTAGCGTAAGCGGCAGCGATCTCACCACTGGAGTGGCCAACGGTGAAGTCTGGAGCAGCACCCCATTCTTTTAGCAGATCAACAAGACCAACTTGAACAGCAGTACAAGCAGGCTGGCTGATCTGAGGTTCATTTACCCGTGAATTCGCTTGACTCTTTGCAAGCTCCTCAAACAGGTCCCACTCGCAGCCGAGAGTCTTAAGGTGAGCAGCAGCTTCCTCGATACGGGTTCGATAGGTGCGATAAGCAAGAAGTTCTCGGCCCATACCGAACCATTGAGCACCCTGACCTGTGAAGACCCACACAGAGGCAAGGTTTTCGGAGGGACGCAAGTGCTTAGCGGGGGTGTCGAGCTCCTTCACAGCCTCGTCAAGGTCAGAAGCGACGACGAAAGAGGCCCATGGGTGTCGGGTTCGACGTGCTGACAGTGTGTAGGCCAAGCGCTTCAGGTGATTAGGAGCCTCGGTAGCGAGGACATTCCCCTCCTTTAGATAGTTTTGCAGGTCCTTGGCAGTCCTGGCAATACCGTTCTGTTCGTGATGCGACCAGACGATAAGCTGAGGAGTGGAGGAAATGACGCCCAAATCCTCTACGCTGCCAACCTCAGAAGCCGGTGTAGTAGTGCCTTCTGTGCTCACAGCCTCGGAATTCATAACGCTGGTGGCGAAAGCCGAAGACGCCATGGAGATAGGAATCTCGGATTCGGGAGACAGAATGGTAGGCCGAGGAACGACTGGAGTGGTGTTGTGCCGCCCAATAAGCCCACGGCTACTGAGATAATGGTAAGCATCATCAATGATACAATGAGCATTGGTACCACCGTATCCGAATGAGTTGATACTCGCACGTCGCAGACCATCGGTGGGCCAAGGAAGAAGCTCTGTGGGAACGGAGAGATTCCATTCTTTTAACAAAATCTTGGGATTGGCTCTTTCGAACCAGATGTTGGGGGGGATTTGGCCCTTCTCAATCGCATAAATGGCCTTAGTGAGACCGGCAATACCAGCACCAGCTTCCAAGTGACCAATGTTGGATTTCACGGAACCAACATATAGAGGAAGCTCGGGCGAGTGGTATTTGCTGAAGACCTTGGAAATGGCCGCAGTCTCCAACGGGTCACCGGCAGGCGTACCAGGGCCGTGAGCCTCGAAGTAGGTCGTATTTTCAGGGGTTAAGTTCGCGTTAATGTACGCGGCCCGGATCAGGTCTTCCTGCGACTCGGCAGAGGGCAAGTTGATACCGGGAGTTCGACCGTCGTGGGTCACCGAGGTTCCTCGGACGACCGCACGAATGCAGTCACCATCTCTCAGAGCATCGACCAAGGACTTGACGACGATGAAGGAAACACCCTCGCCACGGGAATAACCGTTAGCCTTATGGTCGAATGACTGCGACTTGCCATCCTTAGACAAGAATGACAAGGTGCTGAGATGGTTGGAAGTATGCGGCGCCAGAATCAAGTTAGTGGCGCCAACGAGAGCCTATATAATTGTTAATATTAAGATACGTGGACCCGCTGAATCTCGACTGGACATACCATATTCGATTCTCCGGTGCGGATGCTTTGCATGGCTAGGTGCAAGCAAACAAGAGACGACGAGCAAGCGGTATCAAGCGTCAAGCTAGGTCCCTTCAAGTCGAAGTACCAGGAAATTCGGTTGGACACCATGGCAGTACCCATAGAGCCGTTAGCTTCGTAACGACTGGGCAAGAGTTAGTCTAAATTTTTAAGATATTGAGCAGCAACACTTGCGGGTAGTCATCAGGGTCAATCGCGCGAATCGCAGCGTAGTCCCTAACACAGGTGCCCAGGTAGCATCCCATCCTGGCTTGGGCAACGTCGGCCATTGTCAGGCCAGCTGTACAATCGTCATTAGCTGGTTTTATCCTTCAAATCTCAGCAAAACTAAGGCCTTACCTGATTCCAAGGCCTCGTATGAGAGCTCAAGAGCAAGTCTCTGCTGAGGATCCATAGCATGGGCCTCCTGGGCAGAGATCTTGAAGAAAGGAGCATCGAATAGGCCAACATCAGAGGAGATGAAGTGACCTTTCCGTGTGCTTGTTGTTCCCTGGTGCTCGGCACTGGGGTGGTAGAATCCATCGATGTTATAACGCTCTTTCGGTACGTCGGTCAACGCACTCCGTGCCTGGGAGACCATATCCCAAAGTTTGTCTGGGGTCGAAGCATCTCCCGGAAATCTGCCCGAAACACCAACGATGGCAATGGGCATCGGTCCATCCTTGGCGAGGATGGCCTCGATTTCTTGTTGTGACATAGACATTTTGAGTCGGTATCTCGATGGAATCGGGACTTGTGTATGTATATAGTGGGGTGAAGGGTATATACAGTCTAGGTCGTTAAAGAGTGTGGAAGTTGAATAACAGGCTTGAGGAAGAGGGCTTGTTTGGACCCCCGTGTGTTGAACAATGGATTCTATAATTCTATGAGGAAGAAGGCACCCCGACTTCGTTAACTCGACAAGACCAAAAAAGAAATGAAGTTGTAGGAAACAATGCCGTCCTCAGAAGTTGGAGTCAAGGACTCGTGGAGTTATATACGGCAGTATCAGCACTCGGTAACCGCAGGGAAGGTCGACGTGTCCCCACGTCGAGCTTGGATTCCTGCATAGTGAGCAGCACCATAGGTCCGACAGTCAGTCAGTAGTGTAAGTCAGTCAGCATCACGATAAGGCGGAGACAGTCAGAAAGCGGCGCGTACTGCGAACGGGAACTTTTGGGTAACAGTCTCGCGCCCGGGCTTACGGTCCATCCCCCGCTACGTTGGTTTCAGGGTATCAAGGACCACATCTTGCCAAGGGATATCCCGAGACAGGGCAGGGCTGTGTTCGAGCTAAAGATGCCGTACTCATCACACGATTCTACAGACAGGTAGGTACTGTACTTCCTGTCTGCAGCCAGGAGAAGGGTTGAAGCCGACGAATTAACAGTCAGCCTTAGCCGTTCGAGCCTGTCAAGGTAGTGGACCTAGACCTGGCCCCTTGACATTCGCATCTTCGGATCTTCAAGTAGACGCCACTCAGCCGGTGGTTGTCTTGGAAGAGTGGATATCGTGGGTACGCGAGGGCGTTATTCTACGATACAATTCCACGCATGCACATGTGGAGGTGAGGCGTTGGAACCAGGTACGCAAGTAAGTAAAGTCGAGCAGTACAACCGCGAGCATATGTCTTACTACTAGAATTGTCTAGGCTGCCAGGAGAGGTGGATGCTCATTGGCTCAATCGGGACTCGCGCTGGCAGCTGATTGGCGCGCGAACACCCCGCTACATCTGTGCCAAGTATCACCACTAGAGGTGCTATACTTCTAATACTACGTACCTACGCTTAGGTACCTGTTGTCGCTGCACGCTCGGCTGAAGAAACGACATCCTACGCTAGTGTAGAAGGTTATAAGCATAAGATATACCTACCTAGGTAGTGGAAGTGGGAGCATTACTTGCTTACTTACTTACTTACATGAGCAATATACGGATGGAACAACTAGCAAATCGACCATTATCGCCCTGTGTCTTGCAGCCTCAAAATAGAACAGACAGGCTTGTCTGCTAGTTTACTAAGTTACCATACAGTACGCTCTAACAGTGGAAGATCATTGTCCCTGCTGCCTAAGTACCTAAGTCAAGAGCTACTACTACTGTCTCCCCTATCGCGTCATTTCACTTACTGTACTGGTCTCGAGAAATATGCTTAAAACCTTAAATCACCGTGCCACATTGCCGCATTGGTACGCTGCACCATGCCGTCAACCGTTGGTCTGGTTTGCCCTGGGCAGCACCCTAGGCGCGAGAGAGTACACTAAGACTGACCGCATCTCGGTCAAAACCCCCCGACGTTCCCACAACCGGCAGCTGCGGACACAACGAGACGGGGCTTCTTGCATGTCCAGAAGTCCCCCCGCTAGTTAGGAGCTCGTGGTTGTGCTGGCGACCCTCGTCTGTGGCGAATGGCCAAAGAGAACAGTACGACGATTGCTACCCCAGGTCTGCTCCCAATCGGCTCTACCGATGTGTGCTTGCTGCTATGAAACTGCCATCTCTGTCGACATAAGCCGGCCCGAAGTGAACCGGGCGTCTCTATAGTTGATAGCAGTTGATAGCACCACACTAAGGTAGGTGGTTGTCAAGGTAGTCTCGTCACCAGGCCAAGCGATACACTCTTTACAGTAATCAGCCAGGCTATATAAGATCACTCGTCAGCCCCTCTATTGATATAGGCATTTACTGCGGCTCTCGCTCTTAAATTTTAGCTATTCGCCGAGCTTGCCTGTTCCAATGCTCTTCTACCAGCATCCTATGATGGATTAAAAGACGGTGAGGCATCGCTGGCCGAATTGGCACAGCTTCCAGTCCATAAATGTCTATAGTTGATGTATAATGGCGGGGTTTATCGTGGTCAAGAGACTCAACTGGATGATAATGTGTCAGTGAACCTTTGTTGCGAGGGAGGGGCAGTCAAGGTAGTGTTGTTACTGAATCTCAAAACCCTGATAATTGGGAGGATGAGGTTGCATTGCAGGTCATTAGTACCTATCTGCCAATACCTAACTTACTTACAATACTAAGTAAAGTAAACTCATCAGAGTACCTACCTACCCGAGCAGAAACCCGAGTACGTAAGGTAGCTCCGCATCAAGTGGGATGTTCATAATGCCAACTCCCAATGCCGAGCCGTTACCGCGCTCGCTCCCCAGACCCCGTAACAGACCCGTAACTCTGGGGCGACTGCACAATTCCACGAAGTGATTCGTCTTCTTCAGTAGAAGTCATATTTTCTGGAAACGGAGGCGGTCTGACCTAATCGGCCTCCCTGGATGGCACCGAAAGAGGAACAGGAACGACGAAAAACCTTATCATAACTGCAGTTCACCCCACGGCGTTGCATAGCAGTTCCCACAAGCCATACATAACCTGCTCCCAATGCCACATCGCGTGGCTATCTAATGGGGCTCCCTCATATTTACATCCCAGATAGAGCCATTTTCACATTAGTGATCATTACTTAACGTACCTATTATGGCAAAATCCCCCACCACAAGCACTGATAAACGATGCCCATGCTACGTATCTCCTATCATCACCGCGCCAAGCTTATCACGAGACGAGCCTCTCTGGGTTTCCAGACACAAAAAGACTGTATAGGTTGTGACTAGTCATCCAACCCAATCTAGTCTAAAATACTCAATTGGTCTCGTTGCCATTTTCCATTTTGAAACAAGTACACTGTACGTTGTTGCTAGTTGTTTCATATCACTAAAAATTGGGGGTGTGGTGTATCTACGATTAATTAACATAGTAAGTCCAGAATGAAGCGTCCTAATTGCCTTCTATGAATAGAACAGATCCAGTTGGTCCTCCTGGATCGGGGGACCCGCAAGACAATTCTGTCAGATTTGCGGTCTAACTACCAGATAGACCCATTGAATTGCCGGCCGCCGGCCGTTTTCTAAATGGGGCGCGGATGCATACCACCCTACCAATGCCGTATACAGTTAGTTTCCCACATAATCCCTGGGATTAAAGTAGGTATTTCCTAGCTGGCAAAATACGAATACCTACACGTTCACTTGAGTCTTTGGTCAGCTGATCATATGTAACCTTCCCTCTATCCGATGTCCTCAAGGGAGACCGAAGGGTTATCTCCCTGGCGCCTCTGTATAATACACACGTGCACTTATCACTTCCTTGTATCCGCCGGTTTAGTCCAAATATTTCACGTTAGTGCGAATTAATCAATTGTAATCTGCTAATAGGTTCGTCTTAGTCATGGGTTGCAAGGGACAGCTGTTGCGGGAAACGTAATTGTGAACTTGATTCAAGTAACGGCTGCTCAAAATGGGATGTAGTCTTTAGTTGATTAATATGTAAACTTGACCAGTTTTTTCAGGTGCGATCACCGAATAGTAAATATCGAAGCTAAGAAATTGTATAGTTACCAAGTGAATGGATACTCATCTCTGCAAAAAGCGGCGGCAATCGCGACCCAAACAGTCGGAACATGGTCCAAGGCATGCAAAAGCGCTCTCACGTAATAAATTCAGCATACATACCACTATTTGAGGGCACGTCTGAAAGCTCCATTTCGGTAGCCCACGTCGCCACGTGCGGTACCGGAAGGTTAGCGGGGCCCGACCTTACATACATATTGAAGTAGTCAAGTAACAGCAGCACAATATTCTGCACCACGAGGATAACTGTATTTCATATATGATGTTAAAAGACTACATAGAAAGCGGTTGTACAAGATCTCGGCTGTCCTTGTGGTGTGATAAACCCCAGCGATGGGAATCTCCATAATGTTGTAAGCACGAGATCAATGATGTAGCAGTTACTCCGAGATATCTTCCGCATGCCGTGCTGCAAGTGATGCCTTGAATTTTGTAACACCCTATTAAAGTAACCGAAATTATGTGAATCAGTTTCAGATGCTAGCAAAGATGGCAATCAATAAATGTTACCAAAGAGGAGGTTGATCCATATCGATTGCATATATTGTAGATTAGTTACACAGACATCTATGTGTGTTGACGTAATTTTGGAACTTCACATCAGACCTTGTTTAGTGAATCTAGATATAATCTAGATATTTAGTCTAGCCCATGTCATTGTTCAAAAATCGTCCCAACGTGTATTCGTTCCTTCTAGAGTGTTGTCAGTTGAATGATCTAAATTATTGATGAGCCTAACCAATGGTGAAAATATCGGTTCAACTAAAATCTAACAGTGAAGTTTGCTATCTACTATCTACATGTTATTCAAAGTCACACAAACAATACATTCCGTGTCAGTCCGATTTTTCTCCACTCAGAGATGTCCAGCCAATCTGAGCAATTGTTAGAATTGCTGAATTTTTTATAATACCGATATTAGCAGCTCAGATTCAACTATGAGCGTCCTCAGGAATGCTCGCCACCTAATCTGCGGAGTCCAAGTCTGTCAACTTATCCAATGGCGTAGCACGTCAAATGTGGTCCAAATGGTCCAGACTACATGGGTATTATTTCAGAGGAAGATTTCATGAGGCGATTATTGAGCGGCCAAGACGGGAAAGGTACTTTTACGGCATTTGATCGCGGCATGATCACCCTTTCTAGACCAAGCTACAGGTTATCTCCACGTGAAAAACGGCCGAATACCGACATAGGCAGCTTATCTTTCCCTCGTTACTTTTTGTATACACGATGGATGCTCCGAAAAACGTTGGCTTGTGCAAGCGTTCATCGAGTGAAGTGAAGGATATCTATACTACGAGCTAGTGGTTGTGGCATGTCTCAGCCATAGGCTCGGCAGGGTTAGCCACGTTTTCTTGACACTTCGAGGCTGAAAGGAGGCGTCCGTAGACTGGGAACGTTGGGTTTAGTTATTTGCCGCTGGCGTGGCACGTTCCGGCAAAAAAGCTGAGACATATCGGTACTGAGAGACGTTGGATGCATCTGCCTAACCGTGCAATTTGTGCTACCTGGCAACGATTCGTATATCCCTTGTACCCTGTCCGCCTATGTACATGGAGCAGAAAGACATCGTTTCTCGTTCCAGTTTCCATCGTGTGGTGGAGCATGACACTGAAAGAGTTAAGGCCAGTGCACGGATATTCATCCAAGCCTACTACTGTAGCTACTCATGTCGACCAGTAGATAACTATCTAACTGCAGAATCTAGTGACATAAATGTGCGTGTTGCAAGCGGCCCTTGCGATGTCTTGCATTACTATACCTCATGATGTCGAAATCGACATAAACAGATCCAATCAAGGACCAAGACATTCAAACACGCGACAGGGGATGTCTCGCTGTGCCGTAAGCTTGCAGATGTGCATGTGAAAATAGCAAGATCGATAGATCGAATTTCTATCCAAGATCGATGGGATTATTTTCGCAACAACTCGTTACAGTACGTACTGATGGAAGATTACTACTAAAAGTCTAGTTACAAGTACAATACTTACGTACCACGGACACACTAGGTCGGTAGTTTGCTGACTGTTCCACCCGTCGCAAAGCTGGGCTGTAAGAAGTAGCGCATACCGCTACGGGCTAGATTATGGCACGGCGCCGGTGTAACAATGTACCAACGAGTAAGTGAGACATTGAATATTGGTTGGATTTCACCACGCAGTTGGGCGGGGGGTCCTTTTTGAGTGTGGCGGCCGCACAGCCTCAAAATGCCAGCCGGCAGTTTTTTATTCAATCATCGCTTCTATACCTACTCTATACCTAACGTGCTACGTGCTTGGATCATGCCATGCAAGTTTTATGCTTATCATTTCAGCCGAACCCTCGGGTTCCATCACCGCTCAGCAGTCGCTCCTATTAGCCACGACTGCATTGCTGAGTAAGATATAGTACGTACGTAGACCCGTAGCACAGGCTCACCGTCCTTTTCGTCCTAGAATTATTTGATGACCACTTGCTGATCGAGATTGATTGTCCGATCAATAATCAGTTCGGGTTGTTGTTAGCAATGGTAGACTGCTTCGTACCGCTTTGCATCGTGTCGAATCCTTGATTTGGCATGTCGGCCGTCTTATCCCGACAGCTGCCGTTTCGGTCGGCATTGCATTAGGGGAGCGTCCAGCCTCTCTTCAGGTCCGGGATCGCCGCGAATTAAACGTCTGCAGGCAGGGCTGGCCCGGCTGGAAAGAGGCCGGGTCCCTTATCCAGACCATTCTTCGGTGATCTGCCACAAGGAATAAGATTTTAGAACGAAGCTAGGGAACTGACGCTATCCAGCTATACGAGTTTCGCAGTGACCTGCATAACTCCCCCACGAGATGCTGAAAAGCTTAGCCCTAGGATCATTCAGGGAATTCTTGGGAAATGGAAGGTCATACGGTATGCAATTATCAAAGCTGAATGAAGATAAGGCATCGAATTCTCGGATACCTCGGTGAGCTAATGCTGCTCAAAACCCGACTATGTACTGCGAAATGGAGCAATATCCTACACGTGATTAGGAATGTCGGTGAGAGCATGCCGACCTTTTTGGCGAGTTGATGCTTACATAATTATTTCGTGGTGAGAGCTTGTTATTGACCTCAAACTTCAAATTTACAATGATCCGTTATCTACAGATAGTTGATAATCATACTTCATCATTTCCATAATCATAAGTGATAGATCAAGCTAGCAAACTCCCCCGTCATAGCTGACATCGGTTTCGAAATCTGACATAGACTGAAGTGTCTTATATTTTCCACGTAACGTTCAGCCAACGTCGTCGACGTGTACGTTAACCGTTGGCTTAACTTACCATATCAGTAATAACAACCGAAGACGACGCAGGAGCAAAATGGTCAGGTCTACGCGCATGGAGATTACTACACACGAAACTTAGGACAGCCTAGTGCCAATTATGGCTATGAGGTTGGTTCGTTTAGCAGTAAAACTGAAACATGCCGTAATGGCGATGGCTTTGGTGAAGCAATGGAGAATCAGTAGCTCAAGTCTTCCAGTTAGTCATATATTGCGTTCATTTGGATTGTCCACTCAAGATTATCATTATACCATATCTTAATCACATTTGAAATCAGTTGTAATGGAAGCTTATTACGGGAGATATGAGGTTTATTTAGATAGGTTACCCATAACATATAAGTTCTTTCCAGACTCCTTGTATAGTAGGGCTATTCATCACGTTTATCCGTGAATGATGGCTCAATAAGTGTTTAACACTCTATATGATGCAATACAGACTAAGGTATGGAATATTTCAAGTGATTTCTTGCTACTCAATCACAAGATTATGACAGCATAGAAAGTAAAGAACTATGCATAAATAATATATATTGTCTAATCTGCAAAGGTTTCCAGAGTACTTCACTCGAGAAGTATTCAGAACCTATTTAGGCATTCGGATATTCTGCTGATCACTTCCTGCGTACGCATTTCATTTGCAATTGCTGACCCAGGAGTATGCATTTATGATTACTACAGGCCCATGGATCTGGGCATTGCGGGTGTGAAGATGTATGCACTTGTTTAGGTACATCCCAGTCGAAACCACCTTGTCACGGCCTAGTAGGCGATTCAGGCATAGGGATAAGTGAAAACTATTATCATTATACTAAGGGCTAATCTCACTTCTCGATAATATACACATTATGTTGTCAAGAAAGTCATGTATGCAGATGTAAAAGAGTAATTACAACCGCAAAGGTAGGCGATTAGCAATGTGAAGGGCACTATTATATGTAGCTAGGTTAGTTGTCTAGACACCCGTCCAGTCCTTGCAAAACCTATTTCAGATTTCCCTATGGGACAACGTATCCCTGACCTGAGAGCACCAATTTTATGTCCCAACTAGAAATAAAATAGCCCACGCAGATAGCAGTTTAGTGGTTATCTCGCGGTGCCGGATAAGTTTGAGCCACGCGCTGGAATTGTGGTGCACCTTTGAGCACCATACCCTCGCTCAATCCTCCAACCTCTCTTCTGAAGATATCCTGCCAGGGAGTGTGACTGGGCGGGCCACGATATCCGCCGCTCGCTTCTAGCTCTTTTCTCCTGTCAGCTAGTTCCTTATCTGAGATCAAGATGTCAACACGGCGTTTATTCAAGTCTACACGAACAACATCCCCGTTCTTCAACAGCGCGAGATTACCACCATCAGCCGCCTCAGGCGTCGCGTTTAGAATAGAAGGTGATCCCGAAGTCCCGCTCTGGCGACCGTCACCGATACAGGGCAGATCACTGACACCCCGCTTCAACAGATGGCCAGGGGCTCGCATGTTGACGACCTCGGCAGCGCCAGGGTACCCCAGCGGTCCGACACCGCGCATGACGAGGATCGTCCGCTCGTCGATAGAAGCCTTGTCCACGTTTTTATGATAGTCTTCAGGGCCATCAAAGACGGCCACTTTGCCCTCAAAGGCGTTAAGGTCGTCCGGATTCTCAAGGAATGCCTGCCGAAAGGCTGGCGAGATCACCGACGTTTTCATGATGGCACTATCAAAGAGTGTACCTTTCAAGTGCAAGAACCCGGCATTAAGTTTCATCGGATCCGAAAACGGGCGAATCATGTTCGTATCCCACGTCTTCTTCCCTCTTGCGTTGTCACCTATGCTACGCCCGTTGGCTGTGATTGCGGCAGGATGCGGCAATGCATTTGCCTCCAACAGCTCCGCAAGAATGGCAGGTAAGCCGCCTGCACGGTAATACTCTTCCCCGAGAAAATCACCGGCGGGCATCATATTGAGCAATAGAGGGACTTCGAAGCCTATACGGTCCCAGTCGTCTAAGTCAAGTGGTACACCGATATGCTTTGCGATAGCGTTTAGGTGAATCGGCGCGTTTGTGCTCCCGCCTATCGCTGTGCTCGACACGATTGCATTCTCAAAGGCTTCTCGTGTCATAATGTCGCTTGGCTTTAGATCCTCACGTACCATGTCGACGATGCGTTCGCCTGTGCGATAGGCCATCTGTGCACGCTCGCGATAAACGGCGGGAATCGCTGCGGAACCGGGAAGAGCCATTCCTAATGCTTCGGCAAGTGCGTTCATCGTCGATGCTGTGCCCATCGTGTTACACTATAGCACCCAGAGTCAGTGAGTTCTATCTCGAGCGTGGTCTGTTAGTGTTTATGAAGGATAGATAGAAGGCTTCTGAGACACTGTGCTCACTTAGGAAGGAGACTTGATATTCCCTTGAGGTCCGGAAGGGAGAAATCTGCACAGACAGTACTTACATGACCTGCGGATGGTGTGCCTGATGTTACCATGTCCGCGACCTGATCGTCATCAATAAGGCCGGCGGCATGAAGCTCTCGAGCCTGCCAGACGACGCCTCCAGCGCCCATTCTCTCGCCCTTTGCCCAACCATTCAGCATTGGCCCAACATTGAGGCAGATGGCCGGAATGTTCATGGTCGCAGCGGCCATGAGGCATGCCGGCGTCGTCTTATCACATCCTGTGAGAAGTACCACGCCGTCGAATGGATACGCATACAACAGCTCGACCAAAGACAGATACGCGAGGTTGCGATCGAGCGTCGCGGTGGGTCTCCTTATAGTTTCCTGAATCGGATGTGTGGGAAACTCGAACGCGATGCCGCCGGCGGATCGGATGCCCTCGCGCACCCGCTTTGCCAGCACTTGATGATGTTTATTGCATGGCGCCAAGTCTGAACCAGACTGAGCGATGCCGATGATCGGCTTTCCCGATAACAGCTCTTCCTTCGTCATGCCGTAGTTGAGATACCGTTCTATATATAATGTCTGCTGAGTTCGATCATCCGGGCGGTCAAACCAAGCTGCCGATCTCAGGGGTTTCTTGGGCGTCGCATTTTGGGGAACGGTCGTTGAGCTGTCGTTGAGTGCCTGTGCCGAAAGTCTCTCTTCGAGTTCCCTGACCCGCGCTTGAAGTCTTTGGGCTTCTGCCTTGTAGTCTTCAATGTCAACCGGAGGCTTATTGCTACATGCTGCACTGCAGCTATTGCAATCTGACTCGCACGCCATTGTACTCTAACTCTAACGTCTGGGATCACGATATAAGCAGGAATTAAGCGCCAGAAGATCACGACAATATGGCAAAATGACGCTAGCTTCTACTACCTATATTCATTCTGCCTTGACAGTTCATGCCCTTCGTTACCAGATGGCCCGAAAACCTGAGTATCTCACAAGACCGGTTCCGCAGTCCAACCCACAATTCTCATGATCACGCGCTGCCTTTACATACGCGATCTAGGGGATTGGTTAGATAGGGACAAGTACACCGGGAAAGCTCTTCCTCTTTGCGTTGACATTCGGGGCTGGTTATCAATTGCAAGTCTTTTGGTTGGATAGTATCTCTAAACCTAACCCATTAGTCTCTAATGTTGCTTCGAAGCGCGTAAGTATATCCGACGATTTCCCCTAGTTGGACGATCGTGGAGCTGTTCACAGTTCCCGTACAGTTTCCGGACGGTGGCTCCTCTACCACCGCGTGATGGTCAATATGAACAAGTATGTATCTATTCGTTAAAATTGAGTTAGACATGTTGGGCAGGAATACAGATCGTTTGGCTAATGCGGTCTAAATCGTATCATATTATTCTCGTTTGTCGCCTTAGGCACATTCGATACGACGTTACAATGTCGATACAGATGACGGAGTTGAGGAAAGAGTACCATGTAAGAGAGAGATCTAGAATTACGTAGATGATGTCAGTAGTCATATGGGTTTGGGAAGGCTTAGTAGTAACGTTCGTATTTTCTCTTCTATTCCAGAAGAAAAAGAAAAAGAAAAACAGAAACGGTACCCGTTCAACAAAGCATGGGGAAATGGGGTATCTAAACTACTCATAGATAACGGTTTCCATCAGACGGTATATCTATGACGCTCGAATAATAGCGAGAGAGGAATAAAATGTGCTCTTGATAATCAAACAATTCATACCGGAACGCGGTATGATGTCTCCTACGTGTTGTAGATGGAACCTCGCCTTATGCTTTAGATTCGCGTAAGTCGCTTGGTCTTCACATGCCGAACAATATCCGAGTTTGCGGGGGCGTTTTTATGCAGAAGAAAATTCATTTGATTGTAGAAAATGCCAGAATTTATTGCCAACAGCGATTTGCGTAGTGCTCTATCAAAGGATCTGATTTCAGTTTCACTTACACAACAAAGATTTGTGAACTTATTTATGTAGTGTGTAGAATCGTAAACTCACTGGATTTAGGCTACGCCACTCTTGGGCCATAGTAGGGTTTTTTATACGCCTTTGCGTGTGATCTTTCGAGTTACATAGGTAACTATGTATACTTCAAGGCTCAAGAAAGACGAGTAGAAAAAAGAAGAAAAGAAAAGTTGACATGAAGCACCTATAGCAGGTAAGTTAGAAAGCTAAATAAGAGCCTTGTTTAAGGGCAGACCGAGGAACTAACACGTACTAACCTAGAGACACCCTAAGAACATAACGACAGGCATAAACATTTCATTAATGTGTCTCTATTGACAAGAACTAGAAATTCTGGAGAGGTATCTGAATTCCCTGGTCAGTATCCAAAAAGATATCTTTTTATCTAATCAAAATACTGATAGAAGCTCGTGCTCCCATATATATAGAATCGCAACAACTTGGAATTCTTTCACTGTCTCTTACCTCTCCATCATCGCGCCACCCTCGTCCTTCGTCCCCCACCCCACTCAATCGTGCTCTTCTGCTACTCTGCATATAGCAATCTGTAAGGTAGAACAAAACATCATAGACATACAACGCGAATCAACATGCAAGTAACAAACTCCGCTTTCTCTTTCGTCTATAGGACTTGGCTAGACCAATCCTGCAGTCCTGTCTACTATATATATATACAAGCTCGTGGCACGAGCACTAAAAGTCCGTCGTCATCATTATCGTCGTGTCATAAGTGCTTTTGCGGAGAGCCACCTATACAAAGCCAGTGGAAAAGCCAAATCTATGCCAACCTCATACCCGGGTGATATAAGCCGCCAAGATGGCAAAGAGTCTCTTACCCTCCCAACCTCGTCAGTTGAATTGCTCGTCATCATGCTGTGCAAGCCAGCCGTAAGTATAAACACATCAAGAATTGAAAATAAAGCCACCCCCCCTCCTCCTCAATTAAATGTGGCTGGCTTGTTGTACTCATTCCAAATTCCAAACGCATGAATCATGTCTTCGTTATCATGCCCGGTCCGTACCCAGTCCGCGGCCGTTCTAGTTTTTAATATTTCAGGGGTATCTATGGGTTTTGCATGACGATGTCACGGATTGCCCACCGCCAATCAGTTCGATTGCGAATGACCTTGCCAGTCCATTTCTCGCATTTTCGGCGCCAACGCGCCTCTTCTTCGTGCTGTCGTCTTACAAATTCGGGGCCAACATCGAACTCTTCACCGACAAGCCAATCTTCTCTGATGTCACTGGCACGACCAGGCCCGCCAGTTGATGACACTTTGTCCTCAAGATCGGGGATGTCTTTGAAGGGGTCTTCTTCTTCTAGTGCAGCAAAACCGCCCATAGGATCATCAGGTTGAGGACCGCCGGGTGTAGCTGCTTTGATTTCGAGCCAGCACATGTTTTGAGGATCAAAAACCATATCCCCCATTCGTCTGATTTCTTTCTTTGTGTTTATGTTGGTAATTAAAAGGGGTCGGGGTGTCGCAGCATCCTTCTCACGTATTATGGGCTGGGGTAAAGGTGTTGTCGATGGTGATGAAACTGGAACATCAAATGCGTTCAGCGCATTCTCATTGCCTTCCCATCGAAAAGTGGTAGGATTATATGTCATTCCATTTATCACTATTCAAAACGAGTCAGCCACGTCTCGATTCGACAAATATTTAATGTTAGCTGACTTACCTTTCGAGTCCTTGGAGGAGTTGAGGTTCGAAATTAGGTGTGGTTTTAGCTGTTGTGGTTTTCGGGATTTTTTGGATCGCCCATGACTTAGCGCTATATGAGGATTGAGATTTGTTCGAGTCGATAATTGCGTGATCCGCTGTGAAGTGAAAGGGGTTAGAGGGCCAGCAGGCTGTGCTCGTTGGGCCAAGCTGGTTTCTCGGGCTATGCGGCTAGCAGCCGTATCCCGGGCGAAACGAGGCTGGGAGTCGATTCGAAGTGGAGAATATGGCGAGATCGGACTGGGAGTGCTGCGGTCGGGCAAGACATTCTGGTAAAACTTGTTTCGAATGCTGCTGGTCTTATTGCCACTAGCAACCGGTTGTTTGACATAGCGCGATTCTGTCTGAGCCGAGGTTGGTAGGTCATCAAATCCATCCAGTTCGTGGCCGTCCCCGAAATGACGTACCCGTCGCGGCTTGTTGATTTGTTGCCAAGCTGGTTCGGGAGTTGACTTCTCGTTCTTCAATCGTCTCGGACTAGGAGATCGCATTGCGTTGCGCGAGAATGCCCTGGAGAGTGGTCTCGTTTCGGGACCTTGGTCAGAGTCATGACGCCTGTAAGAGCGAGAACCCCTTGCATTCACATTGTGTGATTGGGATTGCGATGCACCCGCCGGCAAAAAAGGCGCTTGACTCTTTCTTGCCTGGGCTGCACTGCTCTCGTAAGTGGGACGCACTCGCTCTACGGGTGTTTTCGGCCGCAAAGACGATTGGGGACGATACAAATCTGCACGGGAGTCCCCACGCGACGGAGGACGCTCAGTTCGGGCTGTTACAAGTTTGCCAGGTGGCGGATTATGTCGCATAGCAGGTAGTGAGCGCTTCAAGCGCAAAAGCTGTGCATTTGTCGTGGTTGGCTCTGTGCGTAGAGCCCCTGTCGAAGCTTTTTGACACAGCTCTCTTCTTCGAGGAGTAGGGGGGAAGCTGGACTGAGTCGAAGAGGGTGTAGTAGGTGTATGGATACTAGAGATTGATGAATGAGCTGAATGCCCACTTAATCTGGACTGAGATCTACGAGCAGGCTTCTGTGGAATCGGACCACCGCTTTCCGAAACTGGCTCGAGGGATGATTGTGTATGAGATCGCTCATGGCTAACCATAGGTCGTGGAATCCGCGAGCTGGCGGAACTGATAGGCTTATTTGTGAAGGTGATGGACACAGCGGCTTTGGGCCTGGCAGGACTGGCAGGTCGTGCCTCCTTTATTCGGACATTGCGGTGCACAGTAGGTTTAGCATAGCGGAAAACATTGCCTTCGCCAAAGTCCAAGCCAGAAACCACGTCTTCTTCATCTTTGTTGGCTTGAAGAGTGCGATTAGTCAGGCTGAGTCTTGGTGGATTTGATTTTGGCGAAACACGCATGGAAGAATAGCGTAGTGGAGAGGTAATCTTCGGCGAAGAAGGCTGCTTGTTGTCTTGCTGTGCGTTCCTGAGGTCTAGGCGTTCCGGAGATCGGCTTGGTTTTCGTCGCTTTAGTCTCTCGCCCAAATCAAGAGGTCCCATAGGAAAGACCAATCCGTCAAAGAACTCGTCTTCACTTTCTGCAGTGAATGAACTGGCTATGCTAGGGCTCATAGCCGAGACAGATGAGCTGCGATTAGAGAAGGCGTCCCGTCTTGTGCCACCGAAGCGCGTCCCCAAACTACCTTCGCCCCAATCAAAGTCGTCGTTAATATGTAAAGAAGGGGTTTTGGGTATGTCTCTCCTGGTAGAAAGCTTCAGCTTTCCGTCTGAAGGTAGTTCAAGGTCATTTTCGAAGTCATCCTCCTCCACCTCCTTGCTTTGCCCCTTTGGTGGTGATGGTGTTGGTGGTGTTATCAGAGATATCGGTCTGCCCCTGACTTGGAGCTTAGATGCTTTGATTGTACTAGAACCATCGCCAAAGATGTCGTCATTATCATCGTCATCCATATCTCTAAACCTTTCTAGATTGATAGGTGCTCCTAGGGAAACAGGCCGCTCAATTTGCGAAGGCAATAGTTGGGCCATAGCGGGTAAAGACTTCTTGGCTGGGCTTGAGTTTGACGAGCCACTAATTTGACGCAAGACTTCAGGAAACTTGCTTCCATCCTGGGCCTTTAAACGGAGCGCCTGGCCTGGTGCGGGAAGTTCTAGTTCATCACCCCAATCCTCTTGGAATATCTTTTTAATCTTGCGTCCACCCAGTCGCTTGATGGTACCGCCCACAAGAGCCGAGGGTGGGACATTTACGGGTATGGGAATGCCTGCATGGGTAGCAGCAGCTATGGCATCCAGTGTTGATTTCTCATCGTCCCCTGGCAAATGCACCTGGCGTTCGTCGCCTGGCAATGACTCACGGTCAGAGCGAAAGGAAGAACGGCTGTCACGACGTCGACTGCTCGAAGTATTATGGTTAGTAGTAGATTGGCTTCTGAAAGTAAGGTCCTCGTCATTGCCGATCATAAAATCATCATCATCCCAGTTTTCAACTATCTCCTCAACCGGCTTGCGTGGTTTAAGGCGTAACTGCTCCATCTCGTCTTTGTTGTTATATCAAGGATGCTAATTATTGTGAGGAAAATGTAACGAGTGAAAGTGCGCACTGTTTGAAGCGCGTTGATAATTCTCTCTGGTGATTCGAGAGCTCGTGGTGGTTTCGTAGAATAAAGGCCTTCACATGAGTCTTCTGTCCACTCCCTGCCACGATTACCGATTAAATCCGGGTCGCATCCTCCCGGTTCTAGTCATAGGTGAGTATCGGTAAATCAATCGCAGGTGTTGAGCTCGGCGTGGATCGTGACGGTCGGGACAGCGATGTTGGTGTAGTAGCGACGGTCCTCGCAAATAGGGACCAAACGCGATATCAAAAACAAACGTGGTCGTGGCAATAGTGGATTCAGTTTTCGTGTCATCAATTCAGGTGGATAATGGGATGACGTGGAGGATGCGAACATCGATGCGCTTAAGGAAATATGTTAGTCTGTCTAGGTGAAGACGCGAAATAGAATCATCAGTCGATCGGCTGGTTAGCGGCCTGTACGAGGTTCTGGTCTGAGATCGTATTTACGCTGTCGATATTTTGGTTGTAGATGGAAGGAATGTAAGGTGAAGACCAGAGGTTGTGCAGATGGTTGCACTCGTCACTCATGTGTGGTGGCCCTGTTCGCTGTGTGGATGGACGGTGGATAAATGGAGGTGGGAGAAATTGTGCTGAGCGCCGAGCAGCGAGGACAGCTGGATTGGCGGGATCGATGGGAACTGGTGATTGGCGGCGCTGGTCGGTGTGGGCGGGATGGCTGGGAGCTGGGAGCAAATCCTGCCCTTGCAGCTAGTTCGATAGTGATAAGTTCTAACCAGTTGTGTGGGTGGTTGGGAGGTCTGTGCGTCCCCATGCACTCTGCATTCTGCATGTCTTATGTCAGGCCCATGTGGTCCAAGGCGACAGCTGGAACGATCTTTTCACCATCCCTGCCACCTGATGGCAGCAGTATCGAGCCTAATTTATGCTGCACAAAGGTACCTGATATTGAGCTCCACGACTTGATCAAGAAAAGACGATAATGAATGCCTTCATTTTGGGTACTGCGGATAGAGTACACAATATATGTGCATTGTATTCTTCCTCTGCCATGACAATTCGTAGTGTATATCTTGTATCTTGATTCATCCGTCAGATTTCAACTAAGATACTACTTGGAAGTAGGTATACTAAAGCACGCGACGCGTAGAAAAACGCGATTTACCCCTCATTCTAACAGTGCACAATGCGCAATGCACTATAAACCGGCTGCGGGAGCAATGTCTTACACCATTCATAGAGATCGGGGGTAGAGATCGCAAATTGTTTCTATATTTGGTGACTTATTCCGCCTTGCTCCCGTCTGCCTAGATTCCGCCGTGGAAGAAGATATTCACCTGTAACAAATATCTATTGTCGCTTATGTATGTAGGCAGGCACTTAGTACCTACAAGTACATACATGCGGCTGCCTACCGGTAGCCAGTAGGTGCCGCTGCAGCTTCCATACCTAAAAAGTCCTAAGGGCTGAGCTGAAAGTCCAAGTCAATCGCCAATGAATGTCTGTAGCTTATCCACTCAATATCACGTTTGCTTCTGATCGAAGTGCAGTTTCACGGAATGAAACCCTTGCCTCCCTTACCTCAAGCCATTCAATCACATTTTGTGAACATGCAACCACTTTGTTCCCTGGCGTCATAGTAGCCTTCTTATAACCCACCCTAGATAATTCGACCTCCTATATACCCGCTCCCCCTCGTACTCCTTGATGAGAATCTGACCCGCCGCGGTACTGATATCCCCTCGATTTGATATCGGTTTGCTCATACTGTAGAGCGTCTCGATTTGCAATTGGCGTGCCCTTCCAGATCCCGGGCTTGTTTCAGCCGCTCCGCGAACAAGCAATCGAAGCGGCATTACAAGCGGCTCACATCATTCTGCCCCATTTGGCCAACACTCGTTTCAATATGGTAGAAACGCCTGTATTACGTTTCCCAATATCGGGACGAGAAGACGACTCTTTCTTGCTACAAGTATCTTCCAACGGATCGGGGCCTCTGGATCTAAAGCTCGTCGGGTCCGAAAGTACAGCCGTATTTGTACTCAAGTGTGAGTAAATTCCACAGACTCCAAGGTTCGCTGGTCCTAGATCAGATCACATCGTCTTCCGGGGCGATGCGCCGTGCCAGGATTGATGCGACCGGATCAGAGACCCCCGGCACCCAAACATTCATGCATTACCCACAGCTGGCAGGTGGGAAGCTGACCACCCAGTCGTTTTCATATATAGTGCGCCAAAAAAAGATTGACGAATACAAGACTTCACCTGGCCATTGCACAGACGAGGAATGGCAACAGATCTTGACGTCGACCTTTGTTGACCTGAAGCCTGTACCTGACACCGAAATCAGGGCCGACGTCCAATCAGATGGCACTTCGGTGATACTGTCCTTCCGGAAGAATATCCAAGGCATAACGGTGCGCACCTTTCGACTTACATAGGGCTTACTCCGTAAATCACTAAACAGACAAGTAGCAACGCCTGGGGTCCATTAAATTAGATGAAAATGACAGGACAGAAATCTCTCCTTTTGATTGGTGTGTATCAGCTATTACGTCGCGCACCAAGGTAACGGACGAGTTAGTAGCCGCAACAGCCAAAATCAAGTCACTGGAGCAAATTGCGAACGAACTGAAAGCTCAACTTGATGATTTCATCAAGACGAAGGAAGAAGATGAAACACAAATGCTCGAGAAGTTCCGGGACTTACTGAATGAGAAGAAGCTCAAGATTAGGCAACAACACCGCCTGATCTCTACCGCCAAAGTAGATCCTGAGAAACTCGCCAACATAGGAGGCGATGGTCAGGATGTGCACCGTAATGCAGGGCCATCGCGTTCGGGCAAGCGGAAAGCGCCGGTAAAGGAAGAAGAAGAGAGCGATGATGGCTTTGAGAAGATGGATGTCGACAAGCAGGATGGTGGTGGCGATGCTGACACCAGCACTGAAGCCGAATCTAGCTCAGACGTGGATGGGAATCGACAGATGAGCACGGATAATGACGCAACAGCAAGTGACCCCGACACTGATGATGAACCGCCGGTGAGAGCCGAGGTAAAGAGAAAAGGGGTATCCCGCACCACCAAACCAAAAACATCAGCGAGTAAGCAGACAGCTGGGCCAAGTCGTAGTACAAGAGCAGCTACGCAGAAGCAAGCTGCTGCTGCAGCAGCTGATTCGGAGGATGAAGATGACGAGGTGCCACCTCCGCGTACTCTGCCGTTCATGAAAATCAAGCAAAAGGCGCCGCCGAAACCCGCAGATGATGATGAGACGCAGTCTGACGACGATAATTCTGAGCTATGAAAGGTTGCATTGGCATAAGGTTGAATGGGCAGTCTATAAATTGAATGAAATAATGTCTTGATGATTTCTATCGCGCTTGAAGATAATCCTGTGAACTTGACTGATTTAGCTATGTACACTCAATGCGAAACCATGGAATATCATCGCCAGTCATCCGCGGCATATCTATTCGTCCAATAAGCCCTAAAGTGCTTTTTCCTGCCTTCCTGCGTGATATTTTCGATCTCCTTAGGCGTAAGCTTAAAGGCAGGGAGTCTCTTTATATACCCCTGCAGCCTTTGTTCATTGGCAGTCGTAGTAATCGCCACTATGCCCTGGTCGATACACCACCTCAGCGCGACGTCCGCCTCAGGGACGCCATACTTCTTGGCTAGGGCAGTATACAGGTCATCGCAAGGGCCGGGGCTCGCCTTGGTAAGGGCCGTCAGGGCCCCATACGCGACGACCGCGATCTTCTTCTCGCGGCAGAACTTCAGCAGTCCGTCGGGCTCGTGCTGCAGATACGGGTGGTACTCGATCTGGTTGACGACAGGCGGTACCCGTGCCGTCTTTAGGATCGTCTCCAGATTCGCGACGGAGAAGTTCGACACCCCGATTGATCTTGCCCGGCCCGAGGCTTGGATCGCTTCTAGATCCGCCCACGTCTGTTGCAGCTGCTCGGGCGAGGAGGCGCTGAAGGGCGCGTGGATTAAATATAGGTCTATGTAGGAGAGACCTAGACGCACGAGAGATTCTGCGAAGGCGGTGGGTACGTCGGTGTTCATGTTCTGAAGCTTCGTTGTCACGAAGAGCTTGCTTCGATCTACACCGGATTTCTTGATTGCCGTGCCGAGCTCGGTTTCATTTTTGTAGGCTGGATAGTTGTCATCAGTATTCAATTAAGTGTGATATATGAAACAAAGCAGTAAGGGAGTCTTTGACGATACGTAGGTGAGCACAGAGTTTAGACATATGAGAGGCACGGCGTGGAATATGAGGGGACTAGAGCTCACATTGAGCACCATCAAGGTGGTAATATCCGCTCTTGATCGCCATGACAGTCAAGTCTACCACTTTTTCTGCTTCGTCCTTTGAGCGGGCAGTACCGAGACCATACCCGAGCTATACAAAGTGGCATATCGTTAATGACATGTTCGTGCATTTTAACTGGGTGAGTTGCTTGCCATTGGGATCTCATGTCCATCATCTAACTTAAGCCTGGGCATATACTCCAATTGCTTGGGGCCGGTGCCGGATGAGTCCGGCTTGAAGGAAGCTGCCATGGAATGCATCTTGGCTCTTTTGCTGTAACTCTGATGTATATGTAACTTTGGCTCACAACAAACAGCTGGCCAGGTAGAACAAGTTGTGTGGCCGTTGTTAATTTTATTACGAAACCTCAGTTTGTTTTATGAGACTTGATGCTGTAACTTTAGATATCGCTAATCGTCTAATCATGACAACATAAGTATTCATCAAGACAGTAGTGATATGGCTGAAAACTATAGTTTGAAGCTGGAAATAATGGAGGGGTTTTAGCCCGCCGCGGTGCGCTTAGCAATGACGGCATCACTTTAATCCCCACACTCCCTTGTGCTAGAAAGATACATGTAAAGTGAAATGAACATCCTGTCCTATGGTAGATACCGTATTTCTCTGTACTACCCTGTGTAGTAGTATCATGCCGTATCAAGGCGTCTATACCCGGTATTATTACAAAGTCAGATAATGACTAGACGTGGTTGCATTGTACAGTCGTACCAAGGAATTTAAAGGGTATGAACATTATGAAAGGCTCCTCCGAGCGATGATATCCTCTCCAATAGTCAGTATATTGCTAATTAGGGCTATTGAGTGTATATAATTAGTAATATCAAGTTCCTTCACGATCTGGCGCACGGCAGAAGTAGCTCTTCTTGAAAGCTGGTGAACTATTACCCGATATAAAATCGTAACATACATATTAATTGACTTTCGGGATTATAAGTATTGCAGTGAGTTCTCCCCTTACATAGGTAGATATCCCCGCGAGATATATCTATCGTATTGTTTAAGCTCAGGTATCAGCCTTCCGAAACCGGTTTGAAGTGAAAGGCAACGATTATACCTGAAATACCGGCAACAAAGGACTAAAAGGTCCCACAAATCGTGTTGATGGGAGAAGTGAAATCAGAGAGCTTATAATACAAATGATATTAAAAAAAGAAGAAAGAATGTTCGGATGTTGTTCTGTGTATAACTGTAGGTGGAACGGAACATGCGGAGATTTTGAAAGCAAGAGTTGCGCCACCAACTGGGGCGAAGCTGTGACGACATTTCCCGTTACTAATTCCTTGTACTTAGTGATCCTCACCTGCTGAATGAAGACATGTATTTTTCCTCCCCTCTCTATACCCCTTGTAATTCATAACTTGTTTGTACATTCTTAGTAGAGGCGACGAAGCAAAATACTCTGCTCGTAAAGCGTCTTATACGTGACTTATGCTTATCAACCGCATCCTATCCCGCACCAGTCCCCGGATCCTCCTAAATAGCAGTAGTAGTACCCGACCCCTCCAGAGAGCGCAGCTCCAACGCGGGCGACAAAGACAAATGGCGTCTTCCACAACCAACGGCGCCACCCCCGCCGGCGCCTCGATAAACGACATACCGAAATCATGGACTTTCACGTCGAAGCTGTCGGCCGACGCCCTGTACCCGACACCGGCGGATTCGCACAAGACCCCGCGCGACCAGATCGGTCCCCGCCAAGTCCGCGACGCCATCTTCACCTGGGTGCGCCCACAGCCCGTGAAAGACCCGGACTTGCTCGCCGTGAGCCCCGCAGCCATGCGCGACCTCGGGATCCGTCGAGGCGACGAGAAGAGTGACGACTTCGTAGCTACGGTGGCGGGGAACAAGATACAAGGGTGGGACGAGGAGAAGAGCGAGGGCGGGTACCCGTGGGCGCAGTGCTACGGCGGCTTCCAATTCGGGTCTTGGGCCGGCCAGCTCGGTGATGGACGCGCCATATCGCTCTTCGAAACCACGAACCCCGAGACCGGCGTGCGATACGAGTTGCAGCTCAAGGGCGCCGGCTTGACACCCTATAGTCGGTTCGCCGACGGCAAGGCCGTGCTGCGAAGCAGCATCCGCGAGTTCGTCGTCAGCGAGGCCCTGAATGCTCTCGGCATACCGTCTACGCGCGCTTTGAGCTTGACGCTGCTGCCGGATGAGAAGGTGCGTCGTGAGACTATCGAGCCCGGTGCTATCGTGGCGCGCTTTGCGCAGAGTTGGCTGCGCATAGGCAACTTCGATATCCTCCGCGCGAGAGGCGATCGGAAACTCATTCGCGAACTCGCAACGTATCTGGCGGAAGACGTATTCGGTGGTTGGGAGACGCTGCCTGCTCGTCTTGAAGACCCAGATAAGCCGACGGAGAGCCCGGCATCACAGCGTGGCGTACCGGCTGATAAGATAGAAGGACCGTCTGAGTCGGCTGAGAACCGCTTCACGCGCTTGTACAGGGAGATAGTACGGCGAAATGCCCTAACAGTGGCGAAGTGGCAGGCTTATGGATTCATGAACGGAGTGCTCAATACTGATAACACATCGCTATTCGGACTGAGCATCGACTTTGGTCCATTCGCATTCATGGATAATTTCGATCCCATGTATACACCCAACCACGATGATGCTATGTTAAGGTACAGCTATCGGAACCAACCGAGCATTATATGGTGGAATCTTGTGCGGCTGGGTGAGTCTCTGGGCGAACTTCTGGGTGCCGCCGAGGTCGTAGACGATGAAAAGTTCATAAATGATGGAGTCGTCGAAGATCAAGCGAGCGGGTTTGTTGCGAGAGCTGAAAAGCTCATCACTCAAACTGGCGAAGAATACAAAGCCGTGTTCCTCGGCGAGTACAAGAAGGTTATGACTGCGCGGCTGGGTTTGAAGAATTTCAAGGAAAGTGACTTTGATCAGTTGTTCAGCGAACTGCTGGACACCATGGAGGCTTTAGAATTAGACTTCAACTTATTCTTCCGGCGCTTGAGTGGTGTTAAGATTTCGGAGCTGGACTCGGAGCAGGCGCGCCAGGACAAGGCGTCCGTGTTCTTCTATCAAGACGGCGTGACGGGTTTGGGAGGCGAAGAAGAAGGCCGAAAGCGTGTCGGTGCCTGGCTTGAGCGGTGGAGACAGCGCATTATTGAAGACTGGGGTGACGATTCAAAAATCTCCGAAGAAGCAGACGCGCAGCGCACCGAAGCCATGAAGAAAGTGAACCCGAATTTCATCCCTCGTGGCTGGATCCTCGACGAGATTATCCGCCGAGTCGAGAAGGAAAAGGAGAGAGATGTTTTAGACAGGATCATGACCATGGCTTTGCATCCGTTCGAAGAGAGCTGGGCTGGGCGCGAGTTTGATGGAGAAACTTATGCTGGCGATAAAGAGGAAGAGACACGCTGGATCTCGGACGTACCAAAAGTTGGACGAGCTTTACAGTGCAGCTGCAGCTCGTAATAAACATAGATAGAGCGCCTATTTTGCTTACATCGTGCGATCATATGCGCTCTGGCTTACTTGGAGGTAGCTAGGTTAAGTACAACGATTGCTAGATCTAAACTATCGCGACGAGACTATCCGCTAAGATGCGTGTATATATCTTACAGTCTTCTGAGGGGGTCATAGAACCTAAAAGCTTTCGACTTCCGATGCATATATTCGATATTTTGCACTTAGCAGCTCACCAGTATATGTGGTTTATGAGTTGTTGTGTTCGTCGGCCGATGAGTTTATCATCAGTCTTGGCCTATACATTATAATTTAACTACCAATGCCAACGATATCAATCGCAATTCGGCGCCGTTTCCCTATGCTCCCTTCTCGTCGAGCCGAGCAAGCTAACAGGAAACGTTGAACCTTCCTTGGGGGTTGCCAGCGGTGATTTATGTGCGAGGAAAGTGCAGGTCGGCATCTGGCTCGCCAGAACAGCATTAGTCAAGCAAGACCAAGCTGGTCTTTCACTAAACCTCATTACTACCTAGTAGCCGCCTCTAGATCCGTTCCGGTTTTCGTTACCATGAAGCCGTCAATTCTCATCGAGTATCAATCTTTACAAACCGCTTCACGTTTCATTTCATGGCTGTACCAACGACGACCTTCCCTCACCTAGACCAGCGCAATCCATGGATCAAAGGTCTGGTAACCTAGACCCAACGCGGTCCTCTAATTCTTCCATCACTGCCGCAACTTCGAGGCCTCAACCAAACGCGAACTCCAAGGCAAGAAGACTATCTTCTATGTGCTCTACTCGGGATTCCTATATAGTCGAGAAACGCCCTACATTCGGACAATGGATTAAAGTTACATGGTTGGACATACTGACTATATTTATTATTGGTGCCGTGGCATTTCCGGTAGGCTGCTTCGTAAACTGACCATCAATACTTAGAACACATGTAGCTGATCTCGTTAAGGTCTACTACTACTCATCACCACTTGGCATTCGGGTGTTCCCGTTAGATGTACAGATGAACACAAGCTCAACTTCGACCTCTACCTCAGTTATACCTCCCAGTTTCGCGTACCCGGCTCGGCCGCAGACTGTCAGCAATTGGCTAATTGCCTTCGTCGCCATCGCTTCCCCAGTTGCTGTCATCCTTCTTACGCAACTTCGGATTCGGAGCTTTTGGGACTTGAATAACGCCATCCTAGGCTTTTTCTACGCTCTGTTGATTTCTTCTGCGTTTCAGGCCACTACAAAAGCGTATATCGGAGGTTTCAGGCCAAACTTCTACGATGTCTGTCAGCCGGACACCAATCACGCAGAGGGTACAGGCAATAAGACCGGTCTAAATGGCATTGGCTTTCGTAGGGACATGTGGACTTCGGATGTCTGTACAACTACAGACGCTGGCAAGCTTCGAAATGCGATGCAAGGTTTTCCGAGCGGCCACACGACAACCATGGTAGCGGCCATGGTATATCTCTCCCTGTACCTCAACGCCAAGCTAAAAATTTTCGCCAACTATCATACACCACTGTGGAAACTGATCGCCTTTGTCTTGCCTATCCTAGGCGCGGTTTTGCTGTGTGGGACTCTCATTATCGACAACACGCATAGCTGGTATGACATCGCCGGCGGCGCTACAATTGGGGCACTCATGTCATTCGCGGCTTTCCGAATGGTTTATCCTAGTATTTTCGATTGGCGGATCAATCATATACCACTCAACCGTAACGTGCCCTTTGATGGGTGCTCAAGACCAGATTTCGTTGCGACCGCACGTGCCGGTTGGCGATCGTCGACGAGGGAAAATAATAACATATCAGTACCTGATTTGGGTCATGAAGGGCTCCAAGTGGAAAATGCAAATGGATCCGGCACGTTAAATCGAGCTGCTCTGTGAAACGGTCCCCAAGGAATTATAGGCCGATTGTAACTTGGGAGATGATTCCCAAAGAATTGAGAAAGCTCTTACGCAAGCATTAATTGCGATAAGAAATCGCCAACGGCATAGTTTGGTATTCTTAATACAGTACAATTAGCTTTTTTCGATACAAGTTCGGGGAGGTAATACCATTAATAACTTACCCCCAAATCAGCGTGATCCAAAGATAGCTTCTCAAAGCTAAAACCGAGTTATATCCGAATATGGTCAAGCTCTTTGCTTAAGTAATCATCCCGCGCGGCTCCGTAAACCCCTGCTCTTACACATGGCTTTGAGAATTTAAGTCATTGTTACAGATATTTGCAGGTTTCGTTAAACGGCTGACCAGGGGTGATTCTACTACGAAGTCCTACCAAATGAATATCGACGTGTCTCCTGGAAGCCGCAACATTAGGAGCTTTAATGGCTGTTGGACTTGCCGACTGCGTCGTAAGAAATGTGATGAAAGACGTCCAGTCTGTGAAATATGTGCCTCGCTCCACATCACATGCCACTTTGAGCAGGAAAAGCCAGAATGGATGGACGGTGGGGCCCGTCAAGAGCAGATGGCCGCGCGGTTCAAGCAAGAAGTCAAGGATAACGCCCACCGGCGTCGAGAGGAACGAACCGATATGTCTGGCGATTCTATCGGCACAACCGCCGACATAGCGCCAAGAAATGGCACTAGCACGGAACCAGACTTCGGGTTATCGACCATCCAAAGGACAGGCGGGAATCGCTGTCCGCTCGCGAGAAAAGATGTGCAAGGAGGTATACGACTCGGCCAATCAGACACTATTCTCCTCATGTTTTATCTCGAGAACGTGCTGCCGTTCCTTTTCCCATTCTACCATCCCTCCATCGTTCGGGGTGGTAGAGCATGGATCTTGGAAATGATGATAAATAGCCCCGTGGTATGCCAAGCTACTCTCTGCCTGAGCCCGTACTTCCTTTCTCTTGCGCAGGGCACAGACAATGACGACGTCTTGTGGGAAAGGGTTCTCACACGGACAAGAGACGCGTTTGTGATGCTAAGTCAGGCTTTGCAAATCATTAATAGCTCGGGCATCGCGGGACATTTGCCTGGCGCTGTACGGATCATGGCAAGCATCGTACAATTACAACGCTATGAGATCGCTGTCTTGAGCTTAGGAAACTGTGAAGCGCATCACAATGCTGCTTTAGCACTTTTTGAACAACTTCTTGAGAGCGTTAGGCCCGCTGAGCTGACAGAACCTTGTGCAAGTTTCGATGCTGTGTTAGATCGTCTTAGGGCAGCATCACTATCTGAAGAGTTTCTCCATATCCCGAGTGCCGAACAGGCCGCTTTCCTGTTTTCATCGGCTCTCTTGGTATTTGACGACATTGTTGCGAGCACGGTCCTTCCTGAGCGGCCGAGACTTTATGAGTATCACAAAGGTCTTCTCGGCAATACGAACGGTACGGAACCGCGTATCGATCTTGAGGCTATCCTAGGCTGTCAAAACTGGGTATTACTACAAATTGGCGAAATTTCCGCACTGGATGCATGGAAACAACAGTGCAAGAGAACTGGCAGCCTGGACGTCATGGAACTCGTTCACCAGGCTACCGTTATCAAGCATTCATTAGAAGCACAACTTACACATATTGAAGCCCAGCCGATAACAATTGCAGGAGAGTATAAAAGCGTGCTGGATATCCTCACAGCCGATGATAACTCGCGGCCGGGGGCAACTAAAAATCAGACTTATTTAGTTACGCAAGTTTGGGCTCACGCCGCGCTCCTTTATCTATTCGTCGTCGTTTCTGGGTGGCAGCCTGCGAATTCCGAGGTCCGTCACCACGTCAGTCGGATCATTGAACTGCTGTCATCTCATATATCACAACCATCCTTGCTGCGTACAATGACATGGCCCTTCAGCGTTGCGGGTTGTCTTGCAGAGCCTATGCAGGAAGCTCATTTTCGGGCGATGACGGAAAAACTGAAGCCACCAAGCGTCTTCGGTACGGTGTACAAGGCATTCGAGATGATGGAGAAGGTGTGGCGCAGAAGGGATGCGGGAGACGCCGCAACCCGAGACCTCGCTACTTGCTTCAGGACTCAATGTCATAGTTCTAACTGCTGGTTCTTCTAGAAACTCATTGTGCTTTCTACAGGGAGTGAGAATTCAAAGGAAGTACTATTAGGTATTGAATGCTCGGCCCAGACTTCGTCGATAATTTATGACGGTGCGAAGCATCCTGCCCCAGCTGTCGGCACTACCTTTTTTTTGATGTTATCGTCATCTTCTCGTCCTCTGTGGAGCAGTGCATAGGCTACCTAGCACAGCCTCAGCTCTTACAGTGATAATATTGCTAGCCTGTTTCTCCGTGATAAAATCTCAAATAAGGGACAGAAGAAGAACTTCCTTCTTCTTTCTTCCTTTGCCTTTATTTGTCTTGTCGTTAAGATGACTTGAGCGACATAATTATGAACGGATAGTGTTTATTTAGTCTACTAACATGGCTATATCCAGGGCCTCTTCCGGTGACCCCCCTAGTATATCCCAACATTGTTTAGATTAGCCGATGCTGAATGTTTCGAAACCGCAGGTTGTCCTACGCCTTGAAATCAAGAGTGTTTTCTTAATAATCGTAGATGGGTTATTTAATTGCCTAGGTGGCTAAATGCATATCTGTCACAAGGGCTAGAGTACTATGGCTTGGAAGGGTATTCAAAATTGCAATAATCTTCTTGGGCGTCAAGGAGGCATAGGAGTCTAAGTTCCTCTCTCGAGCCTAGCGGCGAATCTAGGGTTTTTATACAAGAATGGGTTCGTTCTCTACGAACCCAAATCACTCCAGATCATCCCAATCGAGTAACTCCAGACATTAGGAACAAGTCTACATTGCAGTTATCGTGTTGCCTGAGTCCACGATAATAGCAAACATAATATCCAAGAATAGATACGCCTTGCAGATTAAGCACGGGATATGGCCGACCAGACCCTGGTACACGGGTAGTCGCATTACCCTACCCAAGGCCGGTCCGTATGACGTTATCTCTGGCGAGATTTCGGAATGTATTAATTTCGAATACTTGACTTGAATTCTCTCTATTTATGAAGATCACGATCGCCCTAGATAAAGGGTGTGTATATTTGTAGCTGGGGACTAACTAGCCCAAGAAGGATAAACCTCTTTGCGCAACGACAGAGCTTATACGTACCCCCATACTAGAAACTCTGACACCATTGGATGTCTTTATATATAGACAAGCTGTAGTAGTAGCTAGGGCCCGCGCCGTAAACGCTTGATTTCTCGGTGTATGGTCCCGGAAATAGTTGAATCGAGAAGTTCGAGTTGTAGGAACCTAACGCCACATTAACGCCACAAAGGTAGTGAGCCTCGTAAGCCTAAAATAGAAACATACCTTACTCAGGTATTTTCTTTCCGGAGTGGGGGTCGGCGCGAACCGCATGCCCTCCGGAGCTTAAAAGTTTAAAAAGAATATTTGCCTGCACATGTACGAAGTAGTTATCGTGGTGTAGGTGGCCTAATTCTACTTACGTATTACCTCAGTTGATCTGCGTGACCACTAAGTAGATGATCCCCGGGTTCTCACCCGCTAGATGCTGCGTTTAAAACGATGGGTATACTTTTTACTAAATAAATATGCTAGTGAAACGCGAGTAATGTGGAGCAGGGCGCTCACAATCACGATGGTCACCTAGCTGAAAACACAATTAAAAAAAGACAATCCGTAGACTTTCGCTGTTCTTTTAAACATCCTGATTGTTATTTATTGAGCGTTATTTAACATAACACCTAGGTACAGTATCATGATTTACGTCCTAACTACGTGATCTAAAGTCAGAGCTCAAAGGCGAATAATACTTGTACATGTGTACGGACGTAGTTAGTGTATGTCTTAATTAAACTGGGCCGGATTAATAGTTAAGCATAAGCCGAAATGTTGCCCCTATTTGTAATTTTGCAAGGATGCCACCTCGTATTCAGAAGTCACCGCGGCAACGCGTAACATCTAGTACTTATGTCTTCCCCATGCCCACTCATTTCTTCATTCCACTTCAATTTTTCACCACCATTCTCTCGTTTCAACTGCTATCTGTATTTTTGTCTTCTTTACAATTATAATACATAATACACTCAGTATCATCAAGATGCGTTCTTTCGCTTTCCTCGCTGCCCCCTTGCTGGCTGGTGTTGCACTGGCACAGGACGACAGCCAACACACCACTGTAGGTCCTACGCGATTCCTGTTAAAACTTTGCCATGTTAACTGACGCGCCGTCGCAACAGACCCTCACCATAGGCTTTACCAACAGTGCCGGCGAAGCTGTCACCACCGTCACCACCTACACTTACCAGTACTCCAACCCAGTCACAACGCTGTTAACACAGACCAACTCAGACGGCATCATCACCGGCCTCCCAAGCACTGGCCCCGCCGTCGTAACATCGCAGCCCTCTGTGGTGACTTCGCAGCCCGCTGTGGTCACATCCATGCCAGCCGTTGCCACCATCCCAGCTGGCCTTCCTACCGGCACCACGACCATTGTGCAGGGAAACTCCTCCTTCGTCATCAGTGTCGGCTCATCCACCACCGTAGTCCTCACCTCCACTTCCAGCACGAGCAACGGCGCATCTAACACTGGTGGATCTGCTGGATCTAATCCCACTGACGGATCCAACCCATCCTCCACCAGCGGCAGCAGCCCAACTAAGACACCGAACGCTGCTGCCGGTTTCGTCCCGGCTTCGTTCGGCCTCGCTTCCTTCGGTGCCCTGATCGCTGCCCTGCTCTAAGTGGGTGCATCTATTATATGCCGTCAGCAATCAACCCTACTATAACGGATACGTGCGATGAGAGACGATGTCTTTCTGGTTGTTACTACTTGGTCTTGTTACCGGGCTAGCCACCGAGCGATTCACAGTTAAGCTTGACTCGGTGGTTCGGATCTAAAAACTAGCTTAGCGATATAATTTTTAAATTCAATCTGTCGCATTTAATTAATGTCACCCATCTATGAGCCCATTGTGGGGCGAACGTGGTATACGTATTGGCGATTTTAACATCGGATGCCAAAATCTCCCGTATACAATACACTTTTTATTACCACATAGGGAGCAAGACTCAAAACTTCAAAGTCTATAGTAGAAAAGGCTATAAGTAGAGCCCCAAACACGAGAGCCGAGATTTACGGCCCCTTACGTGTCCGAGTCCATTTTCGAGGGTTGACTTTTGTAACAGTGGCTCCAAAGCAACCATTAGACCCACTATACTTAGACATGGCGGTAGAGGCAGGATGAAGAATAGTAGGGTAATGTTTGAGCTGATCTGAGGAAATGGCTCGGGCTCTTCATTTCTTTTTTTTTTCTTTTTTTTGTATCCATAACCGATATTGAAACGAGGATGATTCAAAAAAAAGCAAACAAGGTGTTCACTATCTGATCATAGAGTTAGTTAATGGGCTATTAATTCGCGAGTGCGTTAGAAAATCGAGACCAAATCCATGAGGGAACTCGGATTACGTAGTAGGAATTACATATTTTGGAATAATTAAGATTGCGATAAGCAAAATTTAAGCAGCAGCTAATCCAAAAGATAATATGATTCTCGTTAACTTCGGCACTGACGCTGACTCCCCCTCGACTATCTCTTGTAGAGTATCAGGGTCAAAAAGGGATACAGCTTGTAATGTGGGAGTAGGTTACCAATTAAGCACAAGTTCCATGCAAGAGTTACATAGACGATCAGGGGTTTATAGGCAGCCTCCAGTAAGTCTGTTTCTTGTGAAAGAGGGGCTAACGAAATACAATAACCTTGCTTCGAGCAACTTCTTTATGCAGGTTCTAAATGTACTTGAGAAGAATTGGACAGTGCCCACTCCAATGGTTCTTGGTTGAGAATTGGGGTACCAAGTGTTCACAATGGTTTCCTAATGTCTATATTCAAGACATTGTGCTGGATAGCTTAAGTATTTAGCTCAATACCGATTCACATTTTATTTAACTCTATTATATTTGAAACAAACTATAGGAGCACCGATTTCCATCTGATGATCAGTCCTGTTGGGTTCGTACATAACGGATCGTTCTTCCTCAAGGTGCCAGCCTATTTTCCGGCCAAAAGGTAAATAGTCTGCACATCTGGGATAACATAACCTTTTCAGAGAGCAAGAACATTTTCAAGAGTTATGGAAATCCAGTCAACAACACAGACACAACACAAGCTTTATTCGCGACAGCTAAAAACAGTAGCGACTAGACAAAATTAATTCGAGAAAATGCTGGGAAACCTACGTCAAGTACGAGAATCTGAGGTTATACCGCCACCTCATTGTTGCGATCGATCAACCAGTGGGTTGGACTCGTTCACGCATGTGGCAATTGCCAACAGACCAGAGTCGTTCCTAGAATCTATTCATGCCTTCGATTGAGCCCAATCACCTCTTTCATCACGATTGATGCCCCATCTAGGGTGAAGGAATGAGCTGCATTAATAGCTGTTGTCCAGCATTTGGTGATTGAAGTTATTCACACACAGACTTAGTGCGAGCTTCAGTATCATATTCGCCAGGATTTCCACAGAAATTAACAATACTCCTTCTTCGAACCTGGATTCCTTTCGCTAACAAACGGAACTGCACCTTCTCCAAAAGGGATATGGAATGTTTCAGACATTCGTCTTGAAGAGGGCGGCCGCCATAACCAACGATGGCCAGGTTTGCAACCAGATGCGTCTCAATTACCAATGAAATATTGTCTGGCT
Source organism: Xylaria flabelliformis (assembly GCA_007182795.1). Lineage (NCBI taxonomy): Eukaryota > Fungi > Ascomycota > Sordariomycetes > Xylariales > Xylariaceae > Xylaria > Xylaria flabelliformis. Next base: position 280,443 of record VFLP01000020.1, on the reverse strand, counting down.
GAAACTCTAAAGAGAATTTGCCATAAGCGACCCCTATTACTAGTAATCCAGTAGGGAACTCATAACAGAATAAAGCTGTAAAGCCTGTACCTATTCTGTACTAACATACACACTCTTAGATATTGCATTGTCACTTACACTACTACTATCTGTGATAGCGGCTGTTAAAGCTAAGACAATTATCGCGTTTATTCTGACAGTAATTCTCACCTGTCGCAATCAACTACCACCAATTACTATAGGAGACGCCGTGGCTTCATTTATCGAAACGCCCGATGCGGCTGGATTTTGTACACTTGACCAGCGCAGCTTGAAGAAAGCCTGAAATTTTAGAATTTCATATCAAGCTCTTACTATGCTTTCTTGCTTACGTATTTCTTTTCTCGCAGTATAATAACCTATTTACCCGGATGCAAATGGCCAAAGAGTGGGCTATGTTTGCCACCGCATATTTCGAGTAACCGAGCCGCAGGTATTTTTATACAACCTAGAATCGGTGGGTTAGCACTTATCGTTTTGATCAAGGGCGAGTGGTTCGAAGACTACTCCAGAGCCTCACCACATAATGCGTTCTTTTAAATACTGAGTGAGATATGCTATGACGGATGAGCTGAAGTATATTCCTATACCTCGTCGAGGAAGCATTACTGAAGCTGGAAAGTAGCTGTGCCATTTTCTCAGTCGCTTTAGATCTAACTCGGAATGTGCAGGAGGCGGCACTAAAGAACTTCTCGAAGACAATACGTTGAGAACTTATGATCAGAAGCTGATTAGAAGTTTGCTGCAGCGGAGCGAAATGTATCGAATAAAGCTATGAACGCATAGATACATATAGCCAAGAAAGTGCTCATTTAATTACCTTCTAGGTTCTGTAATAGGCCATGTAGTCTATGTCATATTTCTGTTTCTAGTGAAACTTGACATAGCCCTTATCCTTCACAAAAGTGGCAAGCCATGGCACGTTGCCCTCATGGCTGGCCAGTTGTGCAAAGAAGTCGGCGTGAGCTGGTCCGTCAATATCTTTCCCCTTACTATCTCCAGTGGCAGTACGCTCATCAGCGAAGAAGAAACTGGAAGCACGGCGAGTTAATAGCTGTTCTATGAGATTTTTAGACCAGTGGCTTACCGATATCCTTTTGATGTATACGTTCCATCAGCTACACCAAGCCAGAACGCCGAAGCGGCCTTGCCCATACCAAGATTGATGTATACCGGCACAGGCTTCACAACCATATTCAAGAAGTTCCCGGTGTAGATAAATGTCTTCTTTATATCCGCTGGTAGTGTAGCCCACCCGGCGACTGCCTGCTGTGCTGCGACGTATGGGCTGACGGTGTTGACATTCAGGTCAGACACCACACTCTCCACTGGGATTGAGAGGGCAGAGTCCTTGTCCGTAGGAGGAGTGAGCGCTGCGGCATTGTAGATGACAGTATCGGGCGCGGCGTTGAATTCGGCTTTGACTGCATCGAATAGGGCTGGGACTGAGTCTGGCTTCGTAAAATCAGCCTTGAGGGAGAGATACCCTTCGGAGGTCTTGCTGCCAGTTCCGTTTCTAGAGGCAACGACAACCCTGTAGCCGTTGCTGGCAAATCTCTGAGCGACGGAAGAGCCAATTCTAGGACCAGCGCCAAGAATCAATGCGATGGGTTTAGCAGCCATTGTGTTTTGATGGTTTGCTCAAAAGCGAGTCTAAGAATTGTCTTTACTGAGGAAGATATAGAGGCAAGGTAGTGTGCTTGTGATGGCTTAAATTCGAGATGTGTGCTCTCTATTTATGCTGAGAAGGGCCAAGTACCATTACCATAGCTATTCACCTACCAAATCTTCTTTGGGGATTTATAATCCTTAGACATTCAGAATATCAGGTCGAGGGGTAACGAAAGATGCTAGGTAAGCACGACATTGCGTTACCTACCCATGCTATGATTGGTTTCTAGAAGTTGGTTGCAACTGGTTGACTCTGGATTGAACACTGGAAAGATGTCGGTTGCGTTGAGGCCCACAAGCCGCGCGGGATGATCTGTAAGCCGAGCACGCCAACCGCGCGGGACTCGTCTACTTGCTAGCGGAGACTATGCTACTCTGGGCGGGAATGATTCCACAGATAAGGTTCAGCCTCGAATATCTACACGGATGCCGTATATGCTGATTAATGTCAGCGTGCTAAAGTACTCATTTGCTACTCTTGCAGACACATTTTCCCCATGACGTTATTGTTACATTGTTACCCGCAATGCATGAAGAGCCTCTCGAGTTCTCAACATCACTTCCATCCCATGCCCGCTAAAAGTGTGGGTATTAATGTCGAAGACGGCCGACGCGGGGTGTCACCACTATCCAGCCGCGCGGGATAATCATTCGAGGCCAAGAGATTTGGACTGCAAACTCCTGGCACTTGCTACTCCAAATAGTATGTTTGACATGTCAGTGTTTGAGTAGATTATATCTGGTCATTATGATGACTCTAATGCCCAACCGCCCCTATGATACCATTATATTCGAGCCTGCAAAGCCGGGCGTGTGGTAGTGTGCTGCTTGACAGTTCATCTAATACCGCTAGGAGAATCATATATAAGGATCTCGTATATATCTCCCTTCTCTTGTATCATACCACCAACTTTCACGTCTAATAGTTCATCACCATACGATTAAGTTGAGGATTAAGAAGCATCATGTCTATTTCTCTACCTCTTAGTGAATCTCCACGGATGCCCGTCTATTTTCTCGGCATTGGTGGGCCTAGCTTCATGGAAGAGACCAAACATCCTGCGTATGCTCAACTGGCAGAGATTGGGCGAGAGATTACGACGCAGGTTCGTCCTAAGGCGGTTGTTGTTTTCTCTGCCCACTGGCAAGATGGCCCGAGCAAGATTAGCATCAATGCAGCCGAGCATACGGATCTCATCTACGACTTTTACGGATTCCCTCCGCATTACTACGAATACGACTATCCAAATAGGGGAAGCCCCGAGGTCGCGGAGCGAGTGATCGAGAAATTGTCTACTATTGGGATTGAGGTCGAGCGGGTTAAGCGAGGACTAGATCATGGTGTTTGGGCTGGTTTCATGGTGGGTGAGTAGCAATGAACCTTGGGTATCGTTCTGCCAGTATGCCATCGCTGATAAAACTATTCTGAAAGCCTTTGACCCGAAGAAGAATCCATTGAATGTACCGATCGTACAAGTCTCGCTTTTCAATAATGAGGACCATGATCTGCATTATCGTATGGGACAAGCGCTTGAAGCTCTACGAGACGAAGGTATTCTCATAATCGGCGCCGGTATGGCTTCTCACAATCTCCGTGACTACAGAGCTATAAGGGGGAGCGACAAGATCATGCCGTGAGTCCATATTGGGAGTTAGTGTTGACGACTGTGCCCCTACTAACAAGTGTATAGATACGTTTACAGCTTCGACGAAGCACTGAAATCAGCTGCTACTTCGAACCCAGAGGAACGACGGGCAGCTATGTCGAGTTTGATGAGCCGTAGTGATGCTAGACAGGCGCATCCAACTTTAGACCATATTCTTCCAATCCATGTCACTGCTGGTGCTGCCGGTCCCGACGTAGGCGAAAGACTGTGGACCATGCCTGAAGGAAGTCTAAGTTGGGCACAATACCGATTTGGAAAAGTTCCGGTGGTATGAAAAGGTGCCGCAAACGACTATACGAGCTCTGTGATAGGGCTGGATAGGATGTCACTCTCACAGGCAGTTTTTTGCATAGGGGATTTGATGAGAAAATATGTACATGAGGGCCACTATTAGGTAGGGCCTATGCATGCTGGCTAGCGCATGCGACTCACTATAAACTAAAAGTTATAGGGCATCTAAAGTATACCGCCACTTATAAGCAGTAGTGCAAAACTAACCTAAACTTACCTGTGCCGTCTGACGTGAGGACGCCAGTATCGATGTTTGCTGCAACTTCATCCCTCCATTATCGCGACGATAGGCCATTTGCGAAGGTTACAACGACTCTAAACAGCCCATGGGTCCTCGCGAACCTCGTGATACCTACTAAGTACTTACTTATGTAAGGGAAGTGTCCACATTCTGATTTCCCACAAAATCAACGCGTTCATCGAACTGACCTATGCTATACACAATATAAAGGCGAATGTAGAGCAATGCCCTAGGTTTGCTGCCTGATCAACTATAGCAACTGTAGGATGTTGTAGGTGCTTCTAGGGGTTTTCGGGATTGCATGGATCAATGCGCTTGCTTCTAGCTTATGGTAGTTAGAGTAGGATATTGAATGTAAGTAGGTATTTAATGACATGAAGTCGCACAAAGAATGCGTTTGTACCTACATTGGTCCCCGAAGAAAAAAGTTAGGAGTAAAAAGGCCGACGAGTACAGCCAAAGATTTAACCTCCTTACCCAACTATCATCAACCTACCTACACATACATTCAATAACCGCCGCCCACCATGGCGCCAGTCATCGATGTAATCCGCCATGCTGAGTCCACACACAACACCACACTCAATACCAATTTGCGGGACCCGGATCTAACAATAGAGGGCAAATCACAAGCCTTCCGATTCGGCCGCTCATATGGCTTCATGGGACGCATAAGTCACGTCGTGTCGTCCCCTATGCAGCGAGCGATCCGCACTTCGCTCATCGCTTTCGAGGACGTCTTGTTAGAAGGCAAAAAGGTGATTCTGCTGCCAGAGCTGCAGGAGACGGGTGTGCGGCCTAGTGACACTGGACAACCACCAGCAGCGTTGGAACTAGCCTTCAGACCGCAAGTCGACATCGGCTGTAAGTCATTCCTGGGTTCAATTGTTTTGACACAAAGCCTCCTGTTTGGGGGTAAATCATGTCTTAGAAGCATTTCAATCTCGCGAGACCTCATACATTGATTGACTCGATCGTTCCAGTGCTTGAACGCGATTGGTACCACAAAGGCCAGGGCTCGAAATACATCCCCGACTTGGCGCTTGTGGAGGCGCGGGCGCGGGAAGCGAGGGTCTTCCTCCGGGAGCTCGCACAGAGCGGGCCCGACGATGCCCATATTGTCGTGGTGAGCCACGGCGGGTTCCTGCACTTCCTAACAGAGGATTTTTCGGGTCTGTCGGAGCAGTACTTCACGACTTATGGAAATATGACAATGCGGAGTTTCGAATTCGTCGACTTGTATGGAGACGATCCTGATGCGAAGATGGTGCAGACCGAGGAGAGCTGCCGGAGATCGAGGTTTCCACGTTTCGTGGACACGAGTGAGGCCGATAAAGAACGCCTCAAATCTTACGCCGTTGAGAGGGTTAATTGGCAGAAAGAGGAGTTCGACAGTATCATACAGTGTAGCCAGCCTCCGGCTTAGACTCACGTTTTGTTAGATTTTCAGTTAGCAGGTTGTTGTTTAGGAATACCCAATTAGGAACTTGGTCTAAGATCCACACAATACCTAGACACTGCAGAATAACAGGATAAATATGGATTAACTCCTAGTCTCTTAAAGTTCAAGAATTATCTAGTCTAATAGTGTGTAGATAACGCAGCTAAGCGGACTGGCTGTCAACTTTACTATACATTTCTCGCTCTTGTACCGTAAAAACGACCAGATAATAAGGAATTCATGCTATGTTGAATATTAAACTATTATTTTAAAGAGTATTTATGAATTTGTGATCGTCCCCGGCTCTGGGAGTGTCAAGTTAAGGAGATAAGAATTGGTTAGCTTTGTTGCATCGCCGTTGAGGAGATAACTTGTATGGCCACTACCATTGCGCGTTAGGAGAACGGCATTCTTGATCTCGCTATGAAGGCCGAGTGCCCACGTGTACGATGTTGAGGGGTCGTAAAGCGAGTTGACCATCAGGAGCTTGACCTTGCCCTTGTAGGTGACAGGAGCAGGGCCATTGCTCAAAGGTGCTGGCCACCCGAGACATTGGGTTTGGAGCTTGTAGCTTTGGCAAGCGCCGAGAATCAGAGGACTGAACACAGCGCCCAAGTTTTGTTTCTCGACCACATCTGCCAAGTCCGTCGAAGCGTGCGCCCAATCCTGGCAGCCTATGGCTGTTCCCGCGTACAAGTAGGAGTCCTCATATGCGTCGCCAACCGCGATCTGGTTAAATTCAGATACAAGGGTTGCATTGCCGTTGCTCGCTTCGAGGAGAGCCTGCCCTAAAACCGGCCAGTTGCGTTGAGATATAACGAATCCCTGAACCGTGAAGAGAAAGTCCTCCTCGGTCACGTCAGAACGGCATGACACGTTGTCGCATCCAGGCGCTGGGATAGGAGCAGCGGTGGCGTTGTCTCTGACGCTTGTGAAAACAGCTGCGACATCCTTCCCTTGTAGCGCACATTCATCGTTTGAAGCACACCAGTCGAAGAACTGCTTCAGGGTCGCTTCGTATGTCGTTGATTCAGTGAGTAGATTGGAAGACTCTGACTGCGAGTGTTGCAAGTTGCCGTCGAGAACAATAGCTCGGAAACTGTCCGGGAAGAGCTGTGCATACTGGCTGAACAGCTGCGTACCATACGATAGACCCAAATAAGTGGCCTTCTCTCCTAGAGCTATGCGCACGGCTTCATGATCCTTGACGGCGCTTATGGTGTCGACAAATTCAATTAGTCGCCCGGTCTTCTCCAAACAACTCGCGCCAAGATCCTTGTTGTACTTAACCAGAGCATCATACTCATCATCAGTCTTGGGCATGTACTTAACACGCCGATTGAAGACCTCAGGGTCGCATTGCACGGGAGTGCTAATGCCAACACCACGAGGATCAAGACCGATGATATCGAATCTGGCGCGGATCTCAGGATCAAGCGAGTCGCCCCGCGAGGCCACGGTGCTGGTTGCCTGGCCACCGGGACCGCCGGGGTTGACGAAAAGATAACCGATGCGGCGGGCTTTGTCTTCAGCCTCCCGCCGCACCATACCTAGCTCAACTGTCTCGTTCTTCCGGCTCTGGGTGTCATTCCAGTCCAGCGGAACGCGAAACGTCGCGCATGTTAGGGTGTCTGGAAATTGGTCGGGACAAGGACCCCATTGTATGGTCTGTCCAGAGTGCTTCACCCACTGGTATACCGCGTTGGTGTTGTATAGCTTGGCCAACGGTGCAGCTCGTCCCAAGCCCGCGGCAGCAATGCCAACGACAATTAACTGAGTTAGAAGGGTCATCTTAGGTCTTGGCTCTGCACCAGAGTTGGAAGAGGAAAGTAAACGTGAAGTCGGTGTTGCATGATTCGATGATTAAGTAGGTACTGTAGTTCTCTATTATAGCGATCTGCAGACGGTGCAGCGCTATTCCGGCTCGTGGTGTTGCACTGGACTGATATGTCAACATTGCTGACACAGAACTAACCTCGCTAACTAGCGGCTATGCTGCACCACACCGGGGGGCGCAGATTAGTGGTCTATCCGTAGATGGATAGGCCTTATTTAAAATAGCATAATATGATATCAATAGGTACTCCTTCCCGATTCCTGCCTGCTGCCCGACGCATGAAATCGCCTTACAGAGGCTAACGCCGGAACAAAGATACTACAATGACCAGATTAGGCTACCATTATGTTGACCCGGAAACGCGCTAGACCTGTCAAAGTATCGAGCAATGAGACCACCCATGCCCCGTTCCGACAAGCTGGTACAAATTACATAGCATAGTTATATATAGTAAATTTTGCAATTGCTAGATAGCCTCGACAGTGTTATAGACAGCAGGTAGTTGAGATATTATATATCTAGAGCTGTATAAGACGTCCGTCTTTAGCTCACAAATAATAGCAGGCACGAAGGACAGAGCAGATATACTCCGATTAAAACAAAGGCTAGATCGGTATCTCCTGGACGAGAACGGAGTGCGCCCCACCACGGATAGTGGTCGCAAAGCCCGGGAGCTTGCCCACCATACTAGTCGTGTACACCTCAGCCTTCCCATTGATCGTTATCTTTGCCTTCTCGCTGCCAACCAACCGGGGTAGCAGCACCGATCCCACAGTCCCTTCTGGGGTGGTGATGTTAACACCATACGACTTCCTCGCATCCCCGATCGCCCAGGCGGCCCGGAATTTTCCTAGGGATGTGGTAAACCCACCCTCCGCAGACTGGATGTCGCCGAACTGCGGCGCAAAGGACCACGTCTGGCCGGCTGGGCCTGTGACTGTTAGCCCAACGACGTAGTTCGTGAGGGCGCTGGTCGGTCCGGAGCTCCAGCCATGCGCGTGGCTGGTGTAGCTCGGGTCGCTGTAGCCGCGGTCGAAGCGGTACGCGAACGAGCCGTTCTCCAGGTAGCCCTCGATCACGGTGGACTCGGTCCCATTTGGGTGGTTCAGGTACCATCCCCAGGAGCGGCGGATGAGGTCTAGCGCCCGCGTAGCGTTTCCCGCGAGGAAATGGGACTGTATCTCGAAAGAGGATATGAAGGGCGATATTTGCCCGGGCAGCTCCGGCGACACCGCGCCGATGGCGTTCCAGTTTTCAACTAGCCGGGCGGATATGCTCTGGTCTTGCTCCACGCTCGTGAGGTTGAAGAGGACCGCGAGGGAGTTCGCGTCTTGCGGGTAGAGGGTTGTGTTGGTGGCGTTATCCCGAAAGGCGCCGTACGACGAGTCCCATAAGTGAGTGTTGATCGCGACCGAGAGCGCAGTCGCGCGGTCTTGATAGGTCGCGCTAAGGGCGTTGTCCCCCATGAGGATAGCGAGATAGGAACTCGTTGTTAGAGTTCGAAAAAGGCTTGCATAGCATCAGCCCGCACGCTCTAAACGGGACAGGGGGAGATAAGGACGTTACTCACATAACATTCGCCTCGCTGTTGTTGAAGCCCTGCCCCAAGCGCGCCCAGTCCCTCGTGCCAGTAACGACGAGAAGGCCCGAAGTCTCGTCCACCTTCCCGTATATGTACTCAATCGCCTTCTGGTGCCGCACCCAGTTGAGCGTCAGAAAATTGGTGTCGTTTTCATACATAACGTAGTTGTAAGTGCCGATCAGTGTCCACATGTGGTAGGCTACGAGCGCGTTAGCTGGTCAGCGGCCTGGCTCTATCGTCGCGGATACTCACTGTCACTACCCTGCTGCAGCAGGGGCGGGCCAGCCTCGGGGAGGGACCCGTCTTTGTTCTGAAAACTAGCAGTCAGCATCTTCACGTCTCGGGTGCTGATAGTACCATACCTGATAGTCGTACATGACCTGCAGCGCGTTTGCGACGCTATCGAGTCCGCCAACGCTGTAGAAGGTGGAGGGCACAGCAATACCCATATCTCCCGGCCAGACGGCGCGGTCGCGTTTCGCCCCATCGACAATGATTGTGCTCCCGTTGCCCAGTGTCCCGTTGTTTGCCCAGGAGTTCTTGACCATGGGGATCGCCCTGCCAGTGTTTATTGGGACAGTGTTGGTCTGGAGTGTGTATGCCCCGGCGTACCAGATCTTGTTCAGCATATCATCGCTGCTATGGAAGTACCCCTGGTACGCCCGCAGGTTGGACCACGTCGGCTGGAAGCCGATCTCGAGGACGACGTCCGACACGTTAACGATGGCACCCGCCGAGCTAGAATAGGAAATGGTGAAGTATCGAAACCCGCCGCGCAGCTTCTCGAGCGGGACCTCGTAGCTCCCCGACCCCGGCCCCGTTATGTTCAGGGTGAGGTGACCATCAGGTGTGGACCCCCCATTAGAGTAGTCCGAGTCGGAGCCGATCCAGTTCTTGGCCTCCGTCCAGGCGAGGCCGATCGCCGCGGCACTGTTACTCGCATAGTTAAATGTTATGATGCCGCCGACCTCCTGTGCGAAGTCTAGGACGACCTGCGGGGTGTCCGCCGAGAGGATGACTGACCCATCATATGTGGTAGAGGACAATAAATCACTTGACAACACTGTCTTTGGCTTCACGCTGCGGGATTCTGGCGCGTAGTTATATGCATCCCAATCTCCGGGGAAGGCTGGCTCGAGCGGGCCAGTGCAAGTGGTTTCTCTCCAGCATGACGCCGCCCAGCCTCCACTCACTAGGGAATACGCGGCGAGCAACCCTGTGCTCCTCATGATTCCAACTAGCAAAGCACGCCCACCACAGGAAGAGACCTACGGTGAGACTCGGACGACGAAATAGGATGCAAGGTTAGCCACCAACCAGCAGGAGTTTGGGTAAACAGCTGAGCTCTCCGATGAACCATGCGCGCGAAGCAGCGCAGGTGAACTTGTCGACCATATGCTCGTTGCCAGCCATTCCGGGTCAACAAATCCCCTTCTTCGTGCCAAGGGCGTGTACCTACAGACCGGCGAGTGTCGGACCAAGTTTCAGCGAGATCGCCCCTTTCTAAACTATACTCGAAGTCAACCGAGACCGATGCTACCAAGACCCACTGCCCCCCGCAGGCCGTCTTTGGGGTCACAGTTTACAACCCAGTTGCGGGGACGTTGAGCTGCAGTCTCTGGGGTATCTAGGGGCGAACCGGCAACTTGGACCCCAAGCTACCCCTTTCATACATACTCCGTCCGCAGCGAGTAGTGGCATTGAGTCGATCGTCATCACGGGATTGCCAAAACCCGGTCGCCGGAGACCTCTCCTACGCGGTTGGCGCGACTCGGCCCAATGCGCACCGAAAAGGTCGTCTAGATTATGTCCGTCCTCCCGGGGGACCTGTCCTCTGCCCTGGCTGAAGCTTGTCCACCGATGTGTCCAAGGAGACGAGACGCAACCGCCGGGAAGTAACCGACCGCCGATACCCGCTACATGGTGACTACCATCAAAATGCTATTCTCCGGTCTAAGTTTCATCGCCGTTCTTGCGTTACTCCTGGGCCAGGCCCGGGCGGGTGGTGTATCGGTCCACTACGCCTACGATCGCCCCCACTGTACCGTAATCAGCAACGGGAATAATACTAACGACGTTCCAATCCTCAAGCAGGCATTCCACATTTGCGGAAAGCATGGTACTATCACGTTTCCAGAGGATCAAAACTTCTGGATTGCGGAGAAGTTCAATCCCGTTGTGGATGACGTCCAGATCCAATGGAATGGAAAGTGGACGGTGAGTAAACGGTTTGACCCTTGTCGACTGGTGGCATCGGTGGGCTCATGACGCGTCGTAGTTCTCGGACAATATCACGTACTGGAGGAACAACACATATCATATAGCGTTTCAAAACCACTGGGCCGGCTTCGTGCTCACCGGCAAGGACATCACTATCAACGGTGGTGGCACCGGTGGAGTAGATGGGAATGGAGACACATGGTATACCACGGAGGCTGGCAATACTCAACCCGGGCGGCCTATGCCCTTTGTGTTGTGGAATGTCTCCAATGTCGTAGTGAGGGACTTCTCAATCTGGCAGCCTCAGCTTTGGGCGTTCAACATCATGAATGGGACCAATATCTTAGTAGAGAACCTCTACGTCAATGCCACGGCTACTAAGGCCCCGAAGGGTTCCAACTGGGTTCAGAACACCGACGGTTTCGGTAAGCGTGCCTCCCATCCTCTCTTTCGTCCCGGCGAGACTAAAACCTGGCCAGACACTATGGACGTCCGCAACGTGACGCTAAAGAACCTCGACTATACGGGCGGCGATGACTGCATCGCCATCAAGCCACGCTCCTACGACGTGATCGTCAAGAACATCACATGCCATTCGGGGAACGGCCCTGCTATTGGTAGCCTGGGCCAGTACCTGGAAGACAGCAGCGTAGAAAATGTCACCGTGACAGATCTCAAGGTGGAGTCCCATTCCGGCTTCTACATCAAGTGCTGGATGGGCGCCCTCGTCTACCAGAACAGCTATGAGAGCGAGTACCAACCTCGGGGCGGTGGCTGGGGCTTCGTGCGCAATATCACGATCGAAAACCTGGATGTCACCGGCGCATCCCGAGCATTTGTCATTACCGAGGACAATGGCGATGACGGCAAGCACAAGGGCAGTAGCAAGTTGGCCATATCCGATATCACCCTCCGCAACGTCACGGGCACCTTGTCAGCTGCGAGCAACACCATCTCCATATCGTGCAGTACTGTCTACCCCTGCGACGACATCGTGCTCGAAGACATTGACCACGTGGACTCGGCCGGGGATTCCGCCGCCTTGACCTGCATATATGTGGCAGATGGCGGGGTTAGCGGTTTGGGCGGCTGCTGATCGCTGTGATGATTCGAAAAGCACGATCTTTCCTTCTTCGAATCAATGCGTCGAAGTTTTATGAAATTAGTACTTAGACGCCTGTTCGGAGGTCCTAATATGTATATAACTAGTAGCTAGTGCTCACCAAGGGGCGCCTCTCTATCTGATGGACAAGTGCATCAGAGTCCTCAAATTGCGTCGCACGAGACTTGGACACAATACAGCGATTCTATTTGATAATTATCCCTTTCCCTCAAACTACCGCCGTGATACCACTGTCCTTGTACTGGTTTTGGGATGTCTTGTGAAACACTATATGCCGTTGTTGCTAACTTGGCGGCAACGGCGTCATTTTTCGTCACAACAGATATATAATTAATGAAAAAAACTGTTTTCAGAAGCTTTGCGTCTAAGCAAGTCTCTAAGATGTCCCTATTTTGGCTAGGTTGCAGTATCGGCCGCGTATAGCTGTTGCAGCTGAACATTGAAGTGGTGCGGGCGATTTTCGATCGACTGCAAAATAAATAGGGGCTATCATTTGTCTATTCAATGTAAAGGGGCTAGGGCTACCGTGTAGGTAGGTTACTCGGGCTACTTCAGTAAGTCAACGTAGTTAGCAAGAATTCAATTCCGATTTACTCTCTGAGTTAATAGTTATGAAAAACCGTAAATGAAAATATAGGACCTCATTACATCATTACTTTACGTTGAAGCGATACATCAAAAGCACCCTCAGCCGGTAGCCGGTTACTGAGCACCGACACGCTTTGAAAATTTGCTATCGAACAATTTCACGAACTCAGTGATTCCAAATTCACTCCAATAGGCAAGAACGTGCTGTGTGCTCAAAACAAGTTTGGCTTCGTCCCAATTTTGAATCAGGACAGGAGGTGGTGGACCGGTGAAGCTCTGCCCAGGAAGAGGAGTATATCGTATCTGGGACGCTTGTGATAAGCCTATGGCCAGATTGACATAGTTTTCGACCTCAGTTCTGAACTCCCCGGTAGTGTGAATAATTTTATCCAGAATATTATGCAAGTTTCTGTCGTCATTCGTGTCTGTAGACCATGCCTGGGGGACGATGTCGAATGTGTTATAATAATCCGTGTTATATACCTGGTAGCCTTCGCCCGTTGAAGGGTCTTTCGGGAAGGTCGTGGCATAGTCAGCAGCAAGATTGGCGTTTCCAGGGGAGACGCCGGCGGATGGCAACACCTTTATCTTGTGGCTGCCAGCCATCTCTGCCTCGACCAACCCCAATGCAACAATCGGTGCAAGGGCTCCCCCGAGGCTGTGACCAGTAACAACAACCGTGTAACTTGGGTCTAAGCCAGTCAAGTACTGGTCGATACGCGTGTCTTCGCCGGCTTCCGTGCTGACGTTGCTTAACACGTTCCACACGCCAATACAGGTTCCTCTAGCACAGTAGGAAGTTGTAGAGGCATTGTCTTGGGTCGGAGTGCTCTTTACCGGCTCAGGAATGCCTTCGTGTGACCAGAGCTTGACCCAGGCATTGAAATCAACAACTTCATAGACATTGATGTCTTCATAGATGTCTGCCAATGAGTTCGATGCCGTGCCTGCAATAGCAACAACGCAAATCTTTTGAGTATCGTCGACAGCAGCAAACCATACGTTATCTGGTCCGCCTTCAGACGAATCTTGGTTCTTCTCTTTATAGACTCTGGGTCCCCAGGAGATGGACCAGTTGCCTGTCAATTGTGGAAGAACTTCGTTCAAAGATTCTTTCAACGCGGCCTGAAGTACTGCTTCCGTATCTTGACGATTTGAAACAATACCTGTGGCCATAGACAGGCAGTATATCTGTTGAAATAGGTTGTAATGGTACGGGTCGTCCATTTTTTGGGCAGGAAAATCTTCCGTGGTACAATAATCAATGGGTTAAATTGGGAACTGATCTTACGATTCTGTACCGTGGCGATGCTCAACCTAAAGTATGAAGTTGAAAGCCTGAGAGAGATGATGGACCTTCTTTGGCAATACCGGATGGGAAAATCGAAGGTTATCTATACTCCAAATCTAACCGCGGGACTATTGATGTCGTCAATCGGATTCGGTCCTGTCTTACTAATATCTTGGCTTCACCTCGTATCTCCTCATAATAATCCTGAAGCTGAAGAAGAGTCCCAGCTAAAAGGAGGGGCCGTTGGACGGTCGGGTAACATGCTGTCTCCAATCGGATTCATACTCCTGCAATGATCTACGTTCCCCCTCCAGATATTACTTCAGATCCAACCACGCATGCCGAATAACCTCATTATGTCTTGTTGAATTACTAAGGCTGGTAGGGATGTTGGGAGAAGGGAGGGGTCGGTGAACGACTACAGAACGTGTTGTCTCGAATCGGGTCAAGAATCTGGTGACAACATGTATTCCCTTGTCCTCTTCCTTAATATAATTTTGAATCTAGCTGCATATATTGAATGATACTTACGCAGCATCTGTCAAACTTACGTGTGTTGTATGCTGGATTAGGATGCTGGAGAACGATGGCGTCGTACGTTGCAGGGCTCTCGGCTGTTCTGAAGATTTACTACAACGCACATTTGCTAATGTTCTCTATGCTCTTGAGTTCCCTATCATCATCACGGGAGCTTGGAGGGTTGTGCTGGTCCCGAACCCTGTCGATTTTTCCATAGAATTTGGGGAGGGCAAAGAGGGACCATAGCAGATTTCGGCCAGACAGAAGAAAACCATAATCACTTGTCCTTAAAGTTGATGTAGTAATACCAATAAGAAGCATTTACCTGGAGAATAAGATCTTAATAGCTAATGTAATTATTGAACGGGAATCTTAGGAAGACTACCGTTGAAGGATAAGTAAACTCAAAGGGGTTTTGTGCCTCTATTAGCATCACCAACACTTGTGTCCAATGAATTAACTAGAGTTGTCATGAAATGTATTCAGATGACCTGGTCCATGTAAAGCGGAGACTCTCGTGAAGATCTGCCCATAGTATACTAATCATCCCAAGGTAACCAAAACCCATTCTCTCTTCTGGCCCACCCAAGCGCCCTCGTCCACCTCAGCAGCACAACTCCTCTCGGCTACGTACTTATCACGGTCGACCCAGTCAACAAGCAGGAGATACAATCTTCTCTCCGCTCGGACGTTATTATAACGGTAATCGTCCAGCTTGCGTGAGACGACGATGAAACTGCGCCTCCCCTCTGGCTTTGTGATCTGGGATGGTGAGAGGGGGAGTAGTTCGCCAATTTCTTCGCCAGAAGAGGAACTGTATATCTTGCCTTCCTTTGTCTCCAGCTCGGCATGGCTCGTCCAGAAAAGCAAGCGCCCCGAGTCCCGAAACTCATCTTCATCATCGACGCGTAGCATGTGCGGCGGGATGGTGGTGTCTTGTTTCCACCCTGCCGACGTAGAAGCATCAATACCATACATGTTAACTTTATTTAGATCTTCGAGTTTGTTGTCGGAAGTGCTAAGCGGTGCTGCCTTGCCGTAAATATCGAGCTTCATGATATTAAGCTCAGGGGCAATGTTCACTTGCTTCGGAATGACACGGGTGACGCCCTGTAGATGCATCCAACCAAGCCAAGACCAGCTTGGAAACGGGACGTCGTAACTCGACCCATCTGTGGCTCGCACACGATGCATTCCTCGTCTCCGAATCGGGACTTTGTCATCTGAGAGGTCTGCATCATAGAAGAAGACGATATTCAGCCACGCTAGCGAGATATCGAACATGCAGGACACGGAATGTCCCCAGTAGAACTCATGCCCCGAGTTCAGCGAGACGCGTCTCAGTACCCCAGTAAACGCATTGAGGACGTCGCCCTGAATGCTTAGATGCCGCTTGTTATACGCTGCGACCATGGATCCCAGTTCCCCGTAGGTAAAGTTCGCACCGCCGAACTCGCCAAAAACTTGGTGACCCGAGAGGACGGACCAGATGTTGTCGCCTGGTTTGACGGCCGTCGGGAAGTCCTCGAATGCGATAGTCTCGCAGCACCGAGCCGTCTCGCATGACCAGAAGACTTGGTCCCTTGTGATCACCAGCGCGCGCCGCGAACATAAACCTTCCTGAAACGTCCAGCCGCGCGTGCGCCACGCACTGGTCACATATGCCCCGTCGAGCCGCAGGACATTCATGACACTTAGATTCTCTGCCACACGCGCCGTGGGTTGGTCGATATTGCGTGGCCTATTATTTATACCTGCTAATCCGTCTATCGCCGTCCCGCTGGATGCTATAATAGTTAGATAGGCGCTCGAGTATATAAGGTCCATCTGCGGTATCTGTATCGCCTTATCGGTGTCAGAGTCTTGGATTACGCATAATCTATCGATCCAGAGGTAGTCAACGCCCATCTCTCGTGTGAGCCATATAGCATCCTCGATTGTTTTCGGGAGCGCACACGAGTTCAATGAATCTGATGCTTGGAGGGTTGCTATGTTTTGTGTGGTGCTCTGAAGAGGCTCCTTTTCCGAACCCCATACATAACTTAGCGTGAAATAAGGACACGCAGTCGGGACGTCCACGATACAGCGCCGCACCACGTCGATGAGACGGAGATTGCGCGGCCAGGCTACTCCCGGCGCGAGCCACGATGGTTGCTCACATGCGGTACCATGGCCCTGGAGGCAAGTGTCATACCACTTCTTCAGCAGCAGGACGTTCACCTCCGGTCGTACGATCCGACCGGTAGGAAATATCGTAGAAGGGCTCGCCTCATTAACATAATCTTCGACAGTGGGTAAAGGATACAGGCAAGGATGTAGCTGTATAAATGTCTGAGCAGTAGCCTTAACAGGTGTAAGACCCGCTAGAACTAAAAGGCGATTAAGGCTGTTGTTCTTGCGCGGCCCGCCTGTCGTAGGTTCGAGGCTGTCGAGAACAGCACCACGCTCGCGCAGGGAATCGAAAAATTCTTGCTTTATTAGGTTTACGGACGAGTAATTCGGTTGTAGCTCTGAGAACAACTGATCTAACAGTGATTGCGTTTGTGAGATACTGCCAGTCAAAAGCCCAGAGCCCAGGCGGTTTCGACCATTGAAAAAGGCACAGGTGATTTGTTCCGGACGGTCGAGAAACTCCGCGATAGGCCACCACGATTTCAAAGACCGAGATGCACGGCCGATAAGATTGCATAATCCACATATATCCTCATTTGATCTGACAATACCCAGGTTATGTTCACCACACTTGACTTGTCCGATTTCAAGCTTGGCCGATTTTGGATTGAATACGCCTGTCAATAGTTGTTCCCAGTCAGTAGAGCGACAGAACTGGCAGAGATCGTAGGTGACCATAGTGAGTTAATCTTCACTTGTACCCGTAAAGAGTTTCTATTATGTTGTTTTCTCATTCATTGTTGAAAACCCACTGGAGAAGAGGGGCAATTTTATCTGCCAAATGTTTCAGGTGCGGCTGAGTTCGCCAAGGTACTGTATCCACGTCGACATGATTTGTTTTGAGCTAATCCCCCGTTCAATTCTAATTAGATATCTATGCTTTGCTCTTAGTCTTTTGCTTGCCGCCATTCGTAGGCTTTGCCTTGGCCTTTGGTTGCGAGCTCTCGCTTTTAGCCTTATCCTGAGCTTTCGGCTTATCGAGGGCCTTGGGGTCAAGCCCCCGTTTTCGCATCGCATTCCGTTTCGCGCGCTCAATGTATTCCGCATCTTCGTCGTCATTGAAGCCACCGAAATCATCGCTTCCTACTAGATGAGAGGAAACCTTGTCATCAGCTACGATGGGGGTCTTGTCAATGACTTCTTCCTGTCTCGGCGTCGACTCTGGTCTATCTTTAACCAGACCCGCAGGCGTTGGTCCTATTTTATGAAATTTGGCGACATAGCTTCAAAAAGTTAGCAAATTATTCTGGGAGCTTCTTCAACAAACCTCAACCTACAAGCCGTCCAAGTTCAAAGTATGCGGATACTATGTTCAAGATTAGCCGCTAGTCAGCGAGAAACAGAGATTTAATAAATATGCAAAAAGACTAATAAGGGTATATTAAAGGCGATGTTGGAGGTACAACTTACAAAGCGGCGCGTGAGACTTAAGCTCTTACTGTGTTTCAGTCTTACGTCAGTAGATGTTTCGTGTGTTAAAGCTGGGAGTGATGCCGTTTGAAAAGAAGGGCATCCTGTATTCTTTTGTTGCCACGTTTGGATCACTTACTCAAAGGTTTTCCCCTGATATGCTGTAAATCCCTCTTTTCCGAATGGGAGGTCGGTGGAAACTAGACGGACGTTCGGCTAGAGTAATGAATGTCAGTGTTTAGTCTTCGAAGCGACAAGTAAAGCCTTTGAAGGTTGCAAAGCTTCAAGGCATTAGACGAGCCTTACCCTCTTCTTCAAAGCATATTGAACGACTACCAATGGTCAGTATATCCGTGTTTTTACAAAAGCGAAGCAAACGTACCCATTTCGTTTTCCTCGACACTCACGCTACACGTAGAGTATACCTTTTCACCCTAGGTGTTAGTAATTTACCACAGATGCGAAGACGAAGACAGACTGGGAATGAGTAAAACTGGAGGAGGCTTATTAATGCTACTCACTATGTAACCACCTGTACCAGCATGATTCACCGAATCAATAGCTCCTAGGAGCAATTGCTTTTGAGTGTGGGGTATCGTGATGAAGTCTTTTTCAGTCTTATTCGTCTTGACGGACGGATCCTTCGCGATGACTATTTTATGTCAGGTGTGCTGGAACTAAAATGTAAGATCGGATAACGTTATGTAGATACTTACCACCCGTTCCAGTACATGGTCTATGCACGTAGCCAAGTTAGTGATTTCTGTAAAGCAGTGACAATAAAGGACTTTGGGTAAAGTAGAGATATTGACAAGCGACCCGTAGAACGTTGACGTAGTTGAATCTGACTTACGCATCTATAGCATTAAAAGTCAGTATCGAAGTCAGGAAAATTGAGTGGATAGTGAAGAACGTAGTTAGGGGTGGAAGCAGTGCGCTGAATTAACCCCAAAAGGTCCGTGAAAATCAGGAGTAGAGCGTAAAAAGTCACTTACCAAGCAAGACTCTATCAAAGCCGCCCATCACTTTAGGGAAATCTCTCTGTTTCGCGTCAGTCGCTCAGCACTTGCGATACCACCATGCCAGGAAAGAAGCATGACTTTAGCGCTTCTCATGACTTACAGCATCATAATTGCAGACAATGACTAGATCAAGAGTATTAGCCAGATGGCAAATTAACAAGGTAGCAGCTGAGATAGCTTACCATTTCTGACGCCAAGTCTGTGTACGTTTCCTATCAAACCGCGCGATCTAGTTTTGGAAGGATCCTAGACGAAGTGAGTCTCACATGCTCATGCGTAGTTTGGCGCTTCTCCTTACGTTGGCAAATATGCAGCCAGTGTTTTTCATCAATGCTGCCAGATACGTTGTCTTGCCACCGGGCGCACTAGCCATATCCACTGGACATTCAGAGTTAGCAAAAGCTATCAAGACATGTTTACCCTTCAGAATAGGAAGCAGCTAGGCCTTGTTGTGGATATCACACACATATTCTCTCGCCCTCCTGCGGTGCTAATGCCATGCAGGGAAGAAAACTGCTCGCGGCTTGTAAGATATAGTGGCCCGCAAGATACTCGGGTGTAGCTAAAGTTCACCAGTTAGCTAGATATACGCTATAAACACCGCAACTGTGCGGTTGTTCTCGCATTTACCTCCTAAGCTGGATTCACGATGTCAGCAATCATGTATCTAGAAGAACCTTGAAAACTAATATAACGGATGCCTTTGAGAGGAGTTATTAAGCTGAAAAGGAGAGCTTACGGAACGTTCGATTCGAATATTTGTAGGCCAACCTACGATGTTCAAATGTTAGCTTTCATGCATATCAACACTCTGACGACCGATTACTGACCTTAGACCATTTCCCGACCTATTCAATGAAGAGTTAGCAAGTGCACGAATGTACGAACCCCGAGGATACCTCTGAGGGAGATCAAGATAAATCACTCACTGGCTCAAGTGTTACGCCGCGATTGATAAGAGCAGAGGCGAGTTCTCTTCTACTTGTCTTCAAGGTGTTTGTCCTAATAATTACGTCAACCAAGTTCAATTACTAGGGTATCTTGGCACATGCATGCATACCTTATGACAATAGGGCGAGGACTTCACCATCCGAAGTCAGTAAATGTACTTGCAATTCGCACAAACACAGAAAGACGCAACGTATTATGTATCACTCACGTCTCGTTAGCATCAAAAAATGCCAGGGCTTCTCTCTACAGGGTCTGTTAGCGCCAGGAACTTAAATTGTCATGTACATAGACTCACCGGTGGGAATAGGTTCAACAATTTTTCTGCAAGGAATTCAGAGTATCCTAGAACTCCAGCGTCAGCTCCGTACCCAACAAGAATGGCGATCTATAAGGCACATCGGTTGCTCACCGTAGTATGCGCAGATATCTTTCAGCAACTGCGCAGTATACTCTGATCGGGAAGTGCCAGGCTCCGAAAGATTTACAAAGTCATCAAGTACACGAATCGTGTCTGTTATCCTCTGTCTCAGTAGCTGCAAATCAGGCGCCAGTAGATTCTTGTTCTGTTGTTCTTCGTCTCCATCTTCCAAAACATGGGGAATATCGATGTTGGTCTGTAGGGTCTCCTGAAGTTCGGCTTCGGCGGCGGCCTCCTCTTCGGCTTTCTCCTTGTCCAACTTCCGAGAAAGACCGACAATGTTGGCGGCAGTGAGTTTCTCCTCAGCGTCTCCGTCAGAATCGTCTTCGTCTTCAGAGAACATGGCCCTGCGCTCTCCTTCACCCTCCGAGTCGTAAACAGAGTCGTCTGATCCCAGGAAGTCGTCTGCCAGCCCACCTTCGTCGTCCAAGCCGGACATATCCTCATCGCTAAATCCACCCCCAACTCCATCGCTCATATCGTCGAGATCGAGTTCGGGCTCAGGCTTAGCTTTCTTGGATTTCGACATCGCTGCCTTGCCATTTTGCGACGGGATAGGTTGGGCCGCCTTGGCGCCGTTCAGTTTTCCATTCGCTCTGCCAGTAGTCTTGTTATTGACCTTGCTATTGGCCTTGCCATTTTGCGCCTTTCGCTTCTTGGTCTCTGGGACATCGTCAACGGGCAGCCCAGCTTTGCGCTTAAGTTTCGCAAAATGGGCGTCGGATAGAGGCTCTGGTATGCCCTGATGTTTGAGCCGGTTTCCAGTACCCATTTTTGTAAATTGCTTTTATGCGCGACACACAATTGTCGTCGATTCGCGTTGCGTGTAGAATCTAAGTAGCTGGCTGTACTGCTCTAGCTGCCGACGGGACTTTTTTTGAGAGAGGTCCACATTGATAAGACGATAAGATTCGAAGCCCCACCCACCACTGGCGGGAAGCTCCAACCACAAAGTGGGGTGATCAGCTCGACGCAATTCATCACTAGGTACCAATCTGGCGCAGTCAGATCAAACAACGACCATCTACTCAATCCCTCAACTCCTAAAGGAATCTATGCAACTTTTTGCGAAAACTCGGTCCCTATCGCAACAATAAAAAAATATGACAGAAGTATCCTTCGCCAAATCATTTCTCGCCGCGCTGGATGGCCGCCCAATCAAGCTCTCGCCGGACCATGTCGAAGACCCCAAGACTTACCAAGCGCGGAGCGCTGTACGTGCCCCTCCATTGCGCTACTGCCACATCGTGAAGTCTCAGCTGTACTGACAGATGCGCAGTACATCTTACCCAAGATGCCGAAACCCATAAGCAAGCGTAAGGGCACAAGCGTAGCTCCAGGTCAAGAACGAAGCCTCGCCGTAACCGTCAAATCACTCCGTAACCCGCCGCTCGACCTCAGACTCTCTTCGCAACCCCTCAACACCTCAATACACGATGTTAAGGCCTCCGTAGCCAAAGAGACTGGTATCGCCGAGAACAAGATCAAGATACTACATAAGAAAAAGCCCATTTCCGATAGTAAGGTGTTGAAAGACTTGGTTGGTGATGACGAGACCACTATCGAGTTCTCTGTTATGATTATGGGGGGTGCATCAGCAGCCACTGCAGCAAAGCCGGAAGCTCAGAATGATGTTGCGCAAGGTTTAAGCGGTGCAGATGTCTTACAAACTGAAGAATTCTGGAGCGACCTGAACGGCTTCCTACTGCAACGGATACGAGAGGAACAATTGGCAGCAGAGCTTACGGATACGTTTCAGCAGGCGTGGAAGGCCAAAGGGTGAGTGTCACGTTGAGGTTAAATACGAGAATAACAGCACTGGCGTCGCTTTTTCGGCTCAATGCTCCAGATGAACAAAGGAAAATATAGTGAAATTAGCATGTTTTGAAGTATGCGACACAAATTCTTTACTGTTCGGGCATGACGAAAGTGTTGTGTAGTGTATCATTGATCAGCATCGGATCTGAAGTCTTCATGTCGAGCAATCCTCCGTAGTAGGTACCAAACTACTGTCGTTGCAAATCTGCGGCTTGCAGACTTGCGGCGGACTTTCCCTTGTTGCGGTGCCGTAAGCTTCGTAGGCTAGGACCCAGCCAATCCTTTATCTTCTCCATCTAATTCATACCGAAGCTACACCTGGCAGGCTTAACCAGCCAGACCCTTGCTGACGATCTTCAGTACTGTATCGTATTCAATGTCATCGGGGTCGTTGGCTTGCAGCTCAAGGGCAACGCCGTTGAGCGAACGCTTAAGGCCCTCCTTGGACGAGGCGTACACCATCTTGGGCTATTATGCTATTAGCCACAAAGGTTCATGGAAGCTCGGGTATACTGACCATGACGCCGGCATCATCCGGGGACCAAGCAATGAAGGTGATCTTGTTTCTATACCCATCATCAGTATAATGAACTTTATGCGTAGAGTCGCGATACCAACCGGGAACCCTCTCCACTAGCGAGGCTGTATTCGAAGTCATAGACAGCGTATCGGGGACCCTTGCAGACGGCGCCCTAAAATAAATGTTAGTATGATAAGAGGCTCACTACCGGCGCAGTCACGGCTTACACTCTTAGTCTTAGAGGTAGCCTTGATGAGCTTCTCACGGAAGTTCTCCCAGTCCTTATCCCCGGAGGCCTCCTCGATTACAATCTCCCGGTTGTCGTCTGACAGCTTGAAGATGATATACTTGTACTTCTTAGCGAGCTTGAGATCGTTGAATGCAGATATGCAATCCTGCGAAATGTTTGCTCTAGACGAATCAGGACTATTAGCTACGCCTACTAGGATCTCTCATAAGAACTATGAAGGTCGAGAAAGCGGCGCATGGCTGTTCATACGATCGCGTGCGGGGAGCCGTGCAAAAGCGGTGATGGATACAAAGGAACGGAGAACAAACCCTGATTGAGACTATAGAAGGTGGCCAGTTAGTGAGAGAAGCGAGAGTATTAGTAATAGACGGCGGGATCAGGTTCTTACCATGTTGGCGGTGAATCAGTGGAGGGCGGCAAAGTAAAATGGGAAGAGCTGTAGAGAGGTATTGTCAGCGCCGGCGTAACGAAGAGATGGGTAGATAGATAGATATAGAGTGAGAGAGGTCTGGTGGGGTTGCAGCAGGCAGAACTAACAGAAATAAATGGAATAGTCGAGCCGCGCTGACGTGGTCTGCGATCGTGAAAAAAGTTGGGTTTGGCTAGGAGATGTCGTAATAAACAAGGGGCAGATGAGGGAGAGAGAGAGGTCAGGTTGGTTACAGACTAAATGTTAGATACCTGACAGGCTGGAGGCGGGAAGATGTGTGTGTGGTGGGACGTTTGTCGCAATGGAGGGGAAGATGGTCGGCCTTGGGCGAAAAAAAAGTGACGTCCTGAGCCAACAAGTACACACTGTGTCGATGAAGGCGGTCCTCAGGGACTTTACCTTTCCAGATTTACATAAGATACCTCCTACTTAGACCTAAGGCTATGTACCTAGGTAGGTACTCAGATAGCAAGCTATTGCAGGCCACAGCAATCCCTCCAAGGCAGATATTAACCACCGGAAAACAGTACACAATGGAGGTTAGTGGGGTGACGAGTCGGCGGGGCTTAGCTGGTTGACCGCGAGATACAGTAGCAGCCGACTTTGGCTTGGCGGACGAGGGGTAACCATGGCCTGACTGACGTTAGTATACATAGGTACCTACACCATCTGCCTAATGCACTGTACAACATACATACTTGCAGATTGCTTCAAGTGCTCTCGGGTACGCCATTAGCTCTACCTAACATTTTCACATCCAATGAAAAGAGACATACTTACCTTCGAAGCTGCCTAACCAAAGAGAAAAGAAACTCATTTTTTTAATACTTGCTATATGATTTGATGATACCACGAGCAAAAGATTAGGGAAGTTGACCCACCGTTGCAGTATTAGACAAACAAGATGACAAAAATAAGAGTTCAAAGATGATGTCCTGGGTGAGGCTCGAACTCACGACCTTTGGATAGCTCACTCTGAGAGTGCTTCATATTGCTATGAGACCAACGCTCTGACCAACTGAGCCACCAAGACATGATAGCTTGTTTGATTATGTAATAACGATGGCGCGGGGGTGTTATGTTGAATCATGTATTTCACAGAGTTGTTTCATCCCATCAATACAATGTTAGTAATAGATGAACATAGCGATTATTTTCGATCTTGTTTTGTTCTACAAGAGTTTGGAACTATTAATACGTACTACATTTCCTTTTATTTAATTAACTATTGAGGAGCTCGGCGTTTTATTATGTTGACCAATCAGTCGAAGAGTCAAACTTACCACTCTGAAAGAAAACTAACAGATATCGGTGTGCATAAGCTGAAGCGGCTTCAAGTAACACTCAAACCTGGTCCTACTACATCAGATGAAGCTTTTAGATCGTTATAACAAGGCATCGTAAGGTAAATAATTACTTACTTTACAAAATAGGATTAGGGCAACGTTGCGTAAGGCAAGGCAGCCACATACATATATGAAGCGAGAATCATCGCTACCTGATACAGTACTACGAGAGCAAATGAGTTAATCATCTGAAATAGGCATCAGTGGTTTGATACGCCAGGTAAAATATTTATGGGTAGACTACATAGACATTACCCATACGTATCACAGGGGATTCCATGGTTATAAGAAGGGATGGATTTAACTTTGTCTTTTTTTTCATTTCCGATCGTAGATCCACTATATAGTAGAGTAGTAGCCAACCTAGTTGGCTGATTATAGTACAATTCTCATTAACGACGTTGCGTAGGATATCAGTAGTAGTGGTGGTAGTAGTATGAACAATCAATGTACACGTGATGGGTGTAGAGGGGAGAGGAAGGGGTTACATGGCCACGTAAGATAACATAATCCGTCCCCGAAACACCAAATTCAATGCTCCTTTTTGTCCAGATCTTTTGTTTTTGATACAAGAGAGAAGCAGAGTTAGAGGTTTATGATGTAAACTTCTACATCATACCACCCATACCTCCCATGCCTCCCATTCCGCCCATGCCGCCCATAGGTGAATCAGGCTTATCTTCAGAAGCTTCAACGACAGCAACCTCGGTGGTACCAAGTAGCGAAGCTACGCCGCTAGCATCGACGAGGCCAGTTCGAACAACCTTGAAAGGGTCAAGGATACCAGCCGAAATCATGTCGACGTACTCGCCCTTGGAGCTATCAAAACCCTTGTTGAAATCGGCACCAAACTCGTCCATCAATTTGCCAACAACGACCGAACCCTCCAAGCCGGCGTTTTCTACGATAGTACGAGCAGGTCGGGTGATGGCGTTCTTGATAATGCTAACACCAAGCTGCTGGTCGAAGTTGGGGGGCTTGACATCTTTCAGGGCGTGAGCGGAGGCCTTGAGCAGAGCAGTGCCACCACCAGGCAAGATACCCTCCTCAACAGCGGCGCGGGTCGCGTTAAGAGCATCGACAAATCGGTCCTTCTTCTCGCCAACTTCGACTTCAGAAGAGCCGCCGACCTTGATAACAGCAACACCACCAGAGAGCTTAGCGAGACGTTCTTGTAACTTCTCCTTCTCGTAGTCGGAGGTGCTAGGGTCTGACATGACACCACGGATCTGCTCGCATCGTTGAGCGATGGCGTCCTTGCTGCCCTCGCCGTTCAAGATAATGGTGTCTTCCTTCGTGATTGTGATGGAACCAGTGGAACCGAGCAGATCAGGGGTAGCCTTTTCTAGCTTGATGTTGAGCTCATCGTTGAAAACGGTTCCGTTGGTGAGAACACCGATATCGCCGAGGATGGACTTGCGGTTGTCACCGAAGCCAGGAGCCTTGACAGCAGCAACTTGCAGCTGCCCACGGAGCTTGTTGAGGATACAAACCGCAAGGGCCTCGCCTTCGATGTCCTCAGCAATGATAACAAGAGGACGGCGCATCTGTGTCGAGGCCTCAAGGACAGGAATGATGTCTTGAACAGCCGAAATCTTCTTCTCCGAAAGGAGGATAAGTGGCTTCTCGAACACAACTTTCTGGGCCTTGTTATCGGTGGTGAAATAGGGGGAAACGAAGCCACGGTCGAAACGCATACCCTCGGTAACCTCCAGTTCGTCGTTCAAAGTTTTTCCCTCCTGAACGGTGATAACACCCTCCTTGCCGACCTTCTCCATGGCATTGGCGATCAGCCTACCAATATGAGTATCTCCGTTTGCGCTGATTGTGGCGACCTGGGCAATTTCCTCGCTGGTGGTAATGTCGCGTTTGTTCTTCTGGAGGTATTCAACAACAGCGTCGACAGCGGCCTGGGTACCACGGCGGAGGTCCATAGGATTGCAGCCAGCAGCGACGTTCTTGACCGTCTCGGAGAAGATAGCTCGAGCTAAAACGGTAGCGCTAGTGGTTCCATCACCAGCAGACTCGTTAGTCTTAGAGGCGACATCTTGAAGCAAACGAGCACCCAGATTTTCAAACTTGTCCTTCAAGCTAATGGCTTTAGCGACGGTGACACCATCTGTTGGAATCGATGTTAGCGCATTCCTATTATACATGACATATTAAATGCTGATTCAAGTACCCTTTGTGATCTTAGGTGAACCATAGCTGGACTCAATCAGAACGTTCCGGCCCTTGGGACCTAATGTGGTGGCAACAGCCTTTGCCAAAGTCTCAACACCAGCAAGCAGCGAAGCTCGACCCTCCACACCAAACTTGAGCTCCTACAAATATGACCAGTCAGAATCATACGCTCCAAATTGTCTATCAAACTTCAAAGACGAGGAATGGACATACCTTGTGGGCAAATCGAAGCTGTTGCGACAAACCAGTACCGGCGCGATACTTGGTGGCGGGCGAGGACAAAACCGATGCCCTGGCGCGCGATGAGAGGGCACGCTGCATTATGGTTGTGGTATATGTATTAGAAACCCAAATGTAAGTACAATGGCACGGGTAGACGTATTACAACCGGAGGAGAGAGAACAGTTCAGGGAGGATGTGTAAGTAGAGATAGATGGGTTAAGAAGTTGATAGATTTGGGGAAGCTGGGGGAAAAGCTTCAAAAATTTCGGCTTTTGGGGACAAAATTGACGGGCCGGCTGCAAGGGGAGCTCTTTGGTGGGCTAACCGATCCTGTCATAGTGGGTACTGCAGCTCCATTTTATAGAAAACCGTCGAAGCACTTCATCCCATTTGTTGCATTTCTTTTGCCAGGATTCCGGATAGATGCATTCATTCGTCGAGGAACAAACCAACATTGAACTTAGGTATTGAACTTGAATTCTATCCATATTCCTACTCTAAGAATGATATCACATGCTGTGCTGTTTATACTGTATCCTAATATGAAATACAACTACACGCTTATGTATAAATATACACATAAATGTATGTGTGATTCAATGTAGATTACCTACTTAGGTATCTGACGTTACGCCCACCCTAAGCTTAAGAGGAGGCTAGTTAAGTTGAGTAGGTCATGACGAACATGTATGACCGACCCTCTTGGTTGCTTCGATCTCAACCACTTACTCGTGCATCTCTCGTTCGTCTCTACTTTCTATTCCCCCTTACCTCTTTGTCCTTTCCTAACCTACACTTTCATCTACTCTTAGTCTATTTACCGAGTTGCACCCGAATTCGAAACCAATCTAAAGGCCTAAGGCCACTAGAACATTTGCTAGTCTGGGTATTTTCCGTGTGTTTTCCGTGTCTCTTCCATTTATTAATTCGTCCATTTATCACCAACATTAAGCGCCATAAGACAGCCCTAGGCTGAGGACGACAAGTGCACCATCGGCTTTAACACCAACTATCGCCGTCGTTATGCATCGTTGCTGACAAAAAAACAGGGTAGGCTCGAATTATAAAAAAAGCTCCCTCTCCAGAAGAGCTCATCCCAAAGAGCAAATTCGGACACAACTCACAATGTCGACTATCGCCAAGACTGTCGTCGCTACCGGCGCAAGCTCCGGCATCGTAAGTGGCTATAGCAGACTAGTTTATAACTATTCCCGGGAAATCTAATAATGTTATGTAGGGTTTTGAGGCCATTAAGCAATTGCTGGCCCAATCGCAGCCGTACAACTTCATTCTTGGCGCTCGCGACATCAAGACGACGACCGATGCCTACAATGGACTTAAATATGACAATAGCAAGCATACGCTCACTATTTTACCGCTTGAGTTAACCAACATGAAATCCGTGAAGTCATTCGCCCAACAGACTCTCGAGAAGTTGAGTGGAAGTCCAATTGACTACCTTATGCTCAACGCAGCAACGGCCATGAGCAAGAAGGTGAGCGAGAAAGGGCCGTACGGCTCAAAATGGATCGAGCCATACCTCGTAAATCATCTTTCACAACATTACCTTCTCCATCTGTTGCGGCCCAAGTTGGAACAGTCTAAAACTCGGATTGTGGTGGTATCCTCTGCAGTGGTACGGATGGTGAAAGATCCCAGTAAGTGGGACCCAATGCGCTTAATAGTCGCTTGCAGGGCTAATCAAATTCATGACAGATACCCTAGAGAATGATATGTTAGCTGCGCAAGAAACCGACATCAACGCCTACGCCCCTTCCAAATTTATTCAACTCCTCAATGCCCACTGGTGGCGCCGCCAGCTCAAGGGTATCTGTCAAGTTGTGGCCGTATCTCCCGGGCTGGTTCCTAATACCGGCCTTACTAGAGGCAGCGACTTCAAAATACCAGATAATGTTCCTGATGCGAAAAGTGTGCCTGAAGGTGGGAAAAGCGTGCTCAATGCTTTTACTCGAGATGATATACCCGAGGACCCGGAGCAGATTTTCCTCACTAGTTGGGGAGAGTGGTGGCCTAAGGATGTCTATGAGTTGACGCTTGATAAGAATCTTCAAGACAAGTGGTCGCCAAGCAAGGAGGACATTGAAAAAGAAGAAGGCGTTGATGTATGAGGAAGATTGACGTGAGCTATAAAGGTCTCGAACGTATGATCGCATATCGGGACATTCTAGTTATAGGTAGTTAGCGCAGGATTCACCAGAAAGTGTCATTCACCTCTGGATTTCTTTCGAGTTTACACGGGTAGCTTGTATACCCCTGAACCCCAATCAAGCAGGTAGATGTAAATACTACGCATCCCAGATTGACAGAAATCGAACCAATGGGGAATTGCGTGATCACGTGAAGCAGTAGATATTCAAGTAATTTATAAATGGGAATCAGCGATAAATTCAACTAACTAAGTGGTGGTTCTCGAATAATGGTATAGGCCGCCGAGTTCGTACAATCTGCTTCAGAAATGCCCCTTATTGTCTGCTCCCTCATGTGAAAATCAGCCTTTTGTAAGTTGTTTCGTGTAAGCAAAGCCCAGCTGTACTACTTCAATATTCACCAGGCACCTAATGCATAGTGAAGGAGTGGAGGTGGAAGGTCGAGGGAATCCAGTAGGAAACATGCCATGTAGCTACCAAGTATATGAACTAAGGAAACACTAGCTTCATAATTCATTACGCTCTTTATGACTAGACTCATCTTTCACAAGAAATGATCTATCTTACCTTCCATTGTGTGAGTTCAGCGTAAATTAGTATTTTTGTAGATGCGTATAGATCGATCTATCTCACCATGCATAAGTAAGTATAGAGAACTTTATCATATAATTAGAGCATTTTATTTAGTCCGACAGACAGAATGGCCTCATCGAAACTGCATAAAAGTAGCTTGAAAGCACCTCCTTTTTCAATATCAACATCAAAGTACAAGTACTAGAGCTACAGTCCTTGGCAAAGTATACCAAAGTACCGGCTTATTCCGACACAGTCACCCTGACACCTTTGGAATCAAATGGTGGCATTGGGAATAATAGGCCACTATAATTGAATATTCATTAGCAAGCTATCCTAGCCATGGAGATATAAAAGAACATCGCCAGCTGTAGGGGAGCAAAACTTCGATTGTCTCGGCACTAAATAACCCTTAGATAGAAGGGGGGGACAATTAGATTTAAGAAGCTCACTGGATTGCTACGATATCCCTCCGTGATGTCTTATGAAGAGACAGCTCTGGAGCGCCAGGTCGAAAGAGGCGAGAAATTGTGTGGTATATCTGCATGTGAACGAGGCTGTTCATGGGATCAGCTTTCAGAAGAAATATGCATTAAAGGGCTTCTCGACGATACTACCGCTAGACAGCTGGATCCGGATAAATAACTTACTTCTTAGCAATACAGCTCCTGCTTCCCACCGAGAACGGTACGTAATACGCCTGCATGGCCTTAAGCTCGTTGGCGTCGGCAGTCAGCCATCGGTTCGGTTCGAAAGATTCCGGGTCAGGGAAGACAACGGGGTCGTTGTGCATCCAATAAGTCGTCATGGAGATTGGTGTCTATATTAACTTAGCACTCTTGGGTGACTAGGCCATGAATATTTAGGAAAAATATGAACTGACCCCTCGGGGGATAACCCATCCACATATCTTGACGTCGTCATCTGGAAATACCCGGGGCGAACGGTTCATACTGCCTATAGCCATTCTAGATATGTTATGAGTCAAAAAAAGAAGCTCTTCGACTGACAAAACGACACCGGCAGGAACTCACCTCAACCCCTCGTTCACAACCGCACTTAAGTACGGCGCCTTTTCTAATTCAAGCCATGTTGGTGCAGTAGACTTGTTGTGGTGCTCACTCCAAATAACCTCAAGCTCCTTTCTCAACGGCTCGAGTTTCTTTGGATCCATGAGTAGGTAGGCGATGATGGTTCCGATTGTATGTGACACATTATGGGCGCCAGCTTGTTGAATTAATTGTGCAAGACGGGGGAACCCACCATTACCAAACTCGCTCTCTACCAGATCACTGTGTACTAAATAATCGAGAACTGTAGTTTTCTCGCGCGTCTTGGATGCGTCGGACGGGCGCTTACGAATGAGAAGAAGATCACGACGAGCTTTCTATGGCCGGATATTAGCTAGTGGTTGCAGTGTAATGATTCGTTCGTGAAGTGGAAGTGCTACACAGCGCTGAAACATAGGGATAGAGACTTACCTCATCCCAAACGGTCCAGCGGGTGATACGAGTGATGAGAGATCGTAGTAACGGCTTTCCGAGAATACTACAACATCTCGTCAATCATAACCTAATATGGCTTGAGGAACATGGCACCTTACCTAATCACCCACGGGAGATGCTTGAACAAGAATACACTTCGTGTACCCCATTTCAGCGTCTCGTACCATTCACTATTGAAATTCGGGTCCCCGAGATAATCACTGGGCTCTTCAAAAATGACCGATGAGATGATGTCAGTTGTGAGCGAGCTCAATGCGTTTGTCAAGTTGACCACTTCGCCAGTTCCTCGGTAGTACGAGAGCCTATCGCACAGCTTTGCTACGCGCTCTGAAATTCGTGATTCGATGCGCAAGATACTACTGCGTACAAAAAGCTTATAGATCGGAACGCGCAGGCGCCGGTGGGCATCGTGACAGATGGAAATAGCTGTCATGTCTAATCCTATGCTTAATGGGTTGTTCGAACAAGTAGTTAATATCTTTGGAAATACCTTCGAATCCGGTACCATTACTGAACCTCGGATAGGAATTTGTCTTTCTCACGGCTCCCGAAACGAATATATCACGGTAGGCGGACGACTCCATAATATGAATCTCCTCTGGTGTGACGCGTACAACTGGACCTGATTATTGATTAGTACGACTGGCGGTATAACCGACTTGACACTCACACACCATACTTATCATGTAATTCGCGGATCTTTTCGTAGTACTTGCCAGTATGTACAACATTGTAGTAGAATTCATACCAATGGGTAACTCTAGCGAGGATCGGTCCAGGAAATGGTGCCAGAGGACTCAAATACAATCGATAGATTGCCAACATAAAAACGTAGGAAAAGGCGCAGACACTGACAAGTAAAACAGTACGTGGCCATGTTAGGAATACACAACCAATAAGTTCGACGCAGCTATTCATAACAGTAATAGACATCGGACCAAGAAGAGATTCATTGATTGAGGATTCTAGTTGGCTGGACATTGGTGGTAATAACTCCATGCTAGTTCCTGCTGAACCGTCGTCGATCCAATAAATATAGAGCAAATCGAGTGCTTGATCAAGCGTATTAGACTTATTTGAGTAAAAAGTTGGGGGGGGGGGGGGGGGAGCTTCCTACGAAATCGCAAGATTATCACAACGAGAAGACTGATGGGAAATGGATAATATTGATTGAGGAATGATAGACGATATTTATAGACAACTTTCGTTTGAGAGCAATATGGAGTTGCGGATGATAGAAAACACAGAGAATATACTCAGGTCGTACGCTTGAGCGACTCCCTTGGGTGTAGCATCAGTCTATTGCACACCAGACCCCTTTTATCTAAGCGACTCTTAAGCCTGGGAAGGCCTAATTGGACCTGGCCAGTCCACAACTCAAGATGTTTTTATTTATTTATTTTTTTGAGTCGAATTATGTTAACGACGAAGGTATTCAACTCAGACATTCCCATTAGTAGAAATACTGATCATTTCAGCTGTAACCCATTAGCATGAAATAGCGGTATGTAATTGGTGCAGATGTTCATCTAACCTTAACTAGTAGCCGGTACTATTGCACACAAAGAAAATTTTATTTGCTGCTATCCAAGAACCTGCGCCAGCAACTATCTAGATAATATACCTACTTAGGCAAGCAGTCCACACAGTACTGACTCCGACTGTCGGGGCTTGTTGTAGCACTGTTAGGTACTTAAATAGGTATGCAAGTAAAGATCGCGGTTCATCAATACGTCGCTGTAGCTAGATTATGCAGAGAAGCAAAAGAAAAAGATGGTCACTCATTCACCCTGGAGCATGAGCCAGAATCTGGCTGTTGCGTCAGTAGTCTTACAGGTAATACTTGTAACTAAATGGTACTCAATCATATCTACGGAAACTGTCGCACGCACAAGATTGCATCTATACGTACACAAATGAATAACTTGAGGTATGGAACATCATTATACCTACCTATCACATTGACGTGCTAAATCCTTCGTGTTACGCGCTCTACTTGGCTATGAAGGATCATACGTAGGTACTTATATACCGGGATACTGGATGCGGATGGCTAAACCCAGCCCCGCAACTTGCAGAATTCGAACCCTATTTGGGTGCCTTGCAGCTCGCTTGAGATGTGGGTTTAGAGTAGGTATCCTGGAAGAACCTGAACAATGTTTACCAAATTGAACATAGTACGGCAGACAAATTGGGGGCCAAATCGAATTGCGTTGGTATAAGTACTGAACACAATTGGTGGATTATCGTGGATGTAGTACCGTACCTATCTCTCAAAGTAACTGAGTAACATAATACAGCTATTGTTGAGAAGGATGGTGACCTGAAGCCGGTCAAAGAGAAGCGCTCTGGGCGCCCAACATGTGCGAGACTGGGCTGAAAACGTGGCTACCGTAAAGCTGAGTCTGTGACAATGCTCTCACATGCATAAGCCCAGAAAGCACCATCACCTTGACCACGTAAGCAGATTGTTCCCTTTGTCGGTTTCTGCCCCCATTCACAACCCACTTGGAAGGATCACCGAAAAACAGAGAGGGATACCTAACTGGTGTTGACATGTGAACTCGAAAGATTGGAGTGTAGGTAAACGGGTGTTAGTGGTCTTTCTTCAAAAGGATTACTTTATGCATTGCTTAATAGTCTTTCCCTTCGCAGCTGAGCTGTAAGCCTCACGGCAGCCACTTCCGCCTGCCTCTGAGGCTGTTTCGTTGAAGAAGGAAGACCCCCTGTCGTGAAATCGATCGTTAATGCCTGCGAATTGCCGACCCCCTCTTTTGTTGTAGTTCCCATTATACAATGGAGGGAGACTAAGTTGGAAATGATCCCCAATTTCAAGCCAGTTGTGATCTTTTACATAAAAGAAAGGGACCCAGATGACTTAGTTGGCTTGGCCCAAGATACACAGAACGGAGACCAGATAGTGACCTAAATATAGCATGACCGGGGCGGTAAAGTGCAATTATATATGTAGATATATGGCCCCCATGGGCGCTTCGAATGAATACCCGACTCGAATATTACAGAACACCTTTACCTGCTTTCTAGATCCTCTCTTGTGCTGATGCCTTGTAATAACCTCTAGTCATAGACTAGACCTTCACCAAGGACTACCTATTGACTGAGCATAACTCAAAACAATAGTAACACTTTCCCCTCACCTCTTCATAACCTACAAAGCCATCGTAGGGAGGATCGTACCAAATGGTTGCCAGGACGTTCTCGCGGTCACGCATCAATGCGGCCCTACTACTGACCATCTCCCTCTTCATTGCTTCGTCCTCAGCAACGCTCACTTCCCAGTTTCAGCACTTCTACTCTCAGCACGGCGATAAATACGAATATATTCTACACCATAATTGCAGTCAGGAATTTGCCAACTACCTCACAGGCCGACCTCAGGACTTTGAGATCGATTGGCTCGGAGGCGGAGGCAAGGCTAGTGTGTTAGTAGAACCTGTCGTCAAGTGCCTTCTCGATAATGTATCCGAATACATCAAAGCAGCCGCCTCGTCGGCGCAGGTGATTCTCGGCGTCACCCCGCCGCTCTTGGCTACGCTGGGTGCGAGTACCGACGAGTTGGCAATGTTGAGCGTCGTCGGCCGCAGACCGTTGCTGTCGCTGCTGATATCCTTTGGAAACCCGAGCGTGTACCTGGAGAGGGTATTCGACTTTCGTCAGCCGGAGAAGATGCTGCAACGTAGCCGAGGCCGATACCGTCTTTACAGTCCGGATACGACACTCAAACAATGGACACTGAGTGCACTCCAATATGCCATTGCGTTAGGAGCCGCTGCCAATATCGCTGTGTTAAGTTATCAGCTTGGCGTTGGAACAGGTATTGGTGAATTTTTAAATACAATTAATGGTCACCTGCTAACGGCGTCAAGTGTGTTCGTGGTGGTCAGATACGGTGTTCGGACCCCTGACTTGGACAATCCTTAGCATCCCTATTCACCTCGCGGGTACCTTCGCGATACGGCTTCGTGTGCGCAGGATATACACCGATGAAGACAGAGAAGTGGACATGAACTTCGGTCAATGGCTCCGATTGCTTCCCAACAGGTTGCGTGGGTACTGGAAGACCGAATGGGTGCCCGCCGTGGCGCAGGAAGAGGTTAGGACCAAATCCTTTGAGGAGGGGGCGATATACGTCGCGTGGTCGTGGTTCCTCTCGACCGCGACAGTCATTCACATTTTATTTGGGTCGCTGGTACTCTCCGGCCTTCTCTTCATTGGGCCGCAGGATGCGCTTTTGGTGATCTTCAGATACGTGGTGTCTGTCTTGGTATGCCGGATCCTTGTGACGTTCGAACTAGCCGGAATGCGAGCCCGGTATATCCCGGAGCCCGATCGGACATTGTCCATGGAAGTCTTTAAAACGAACGATAAAAATGTCAGGCATAGGCGAAGTACGCAGGAGCAGGAGGTTTAATAGGTCTAGGGTGCTAGTAAGTCGGAAATCAGGTTCGGTTTGATGGTAACCGTTCCTCAAACCACCAAATAGTCCGTTAGATTACGCAAGTGGACTGTAAGACCCTGTATAATTGGATTAAAAATCACAAACCTTTGATGTTTATTAAAACTAACACATCCCCGCCTTAAAATACGCCGTATCTTATTAAAGAGGTGATGTTTTTGATACTCCCAGGCAGTCGAAATGATCAATAGGTATTCGTTATAGAGCCTTGTAGCCTTATCATAATTGTCCAACCGTTGATAGACTTGGACTGCGTTTATATGCCTCCTGTACGAAGTATACTACTGTCTTATCGAATAGATGTGTCCATTCGGATATGGGTCACTATAATTTCTTCGCCACTTTGAATTCTAAATAACCATGCTCTGCGTGATATAATGCCATAGCTGGTTAGTCCTATATCCGGGGTTGATCGATAGCAACAGCACCTGCCAAATCCGTCTAGGCAACGGAAATAAACATGGCTAATAGATAAATAGTGCCCGGATCGCGGCTCTCTTATGGTTTTTTTCCTCTTTCTTTCCCTTGGCATCCTCTCAATAAAGGCCAAAAAGGAGGGAAGATATTTTATTATCGTACCTTGGCGAGAGACAATGGAGTTGCTCTCAGTGGTCGTTTGGCTGTTCTGCTATAGTGGGCTATTCAGCTCATTGGCTTCCGCATCCTCCTACCCACCTGGACAGCGTTTGCCAAGACGGCTCCAATCTAGCTCATCCAGTGCGCTGGAAACGCGGAGCCGTCCTGCGTATTATTTCGACCAAACTGTAAGCTGTTCAAAAAAATTGACGCGTCTTTAATAATTCGTATATTACGTTGCTCACCCTTTGATATAGATCAACCACTTCCCTCAGAAAACGCCCTATATCCCCAATGCCAAGGGGACATTCAAGCAGCGTTATTTCGTAGAGACCTCTTATTACAAGCCTGGCGGGCCTGTCTTCCTCTACCTGGCTGGCGAGGGTCCAATTGATGGCGACACGCATCTCGATGCCAGCTTGATAGAGCAGTTCATAAAACGGTTTAATGGCATAGGCGTTGTCTTGGAGAATCGTTATTATGGCACCAGCGTTCCGTTCAACACCTCGTCGACGGACGAGCTGCTATACTTAGCGACAGAGCAGGTCATTGCCGACTTCGATGTCTTTGCCAGGAAAGTGGTGCTCCCAGGCGTTAAGAACATCAATGCGCCTTCAACGCCCTGGATTCTCTATGGCGGAAGTTACCCAGGTGCGCTGTCGGCCTTCACGAAGAAGACGTACCCCAACACCTTCTACGGCGCCATCTCCAGCAGCGGCGTGATCCACGGCCAACTCGAATACCCGCAATGGTATGATCCGATCCAGAAACTCGCGCCACAGGACTGCGTCGCCAGCGTCAACGACATCGTGGACAAGATTGACGTTCTAGTTCAATCGAAGAACCAGGACGCCATAAAGCAGCTGAAGGATATCTTCGGCCTCAGCGCGCTTCAGGACATCCGGGATTTCGCCCAGACCATCGCCTATCCCATTGGTGGTCCGTTCTATTATCCATCAAACACGTGGCAAGAGATCAACTGGAACCCCAAGTTCGGGCACCAAGACTTCTTCGAGTTCTGCGACAATGTCACCGACATTAACGCCGCGCCCGCCGTCACGGCCGTCGACAGCGCGCTCGCTAAGTACACTGGTGGCAAGGCCTGGAAGAACCTGGGCAACTATGCCGCATACATCAAGCGCGCTATCCTCCCACTCTGTACGAGCGGCGACTACAACAGCCCCGAATGCTTCGGCACGCAGCATCCGGACTGGTGGGCTAATGTCACCAGCGGTGCCGAGCGAAGCTACCTGTACACGACGTGCACCGAATTTGGAGCTTACCAAGCGGCCTACCCGCCGGGCAAGAAGTCATTGCTATCGCGGGTCGTAAACGCCACGTACACCCAGCAGTGGTGCAACTGGGCTTTCCCCAAAGGTAAGAGTCGCATACAATTCACGACTTGCAATGGGAGTTCAGATCTAATGAAGAAATAATAGGAAAATATAACTCCATTCCCGCTACACCGAACTTCGCCAAATGGAACGTCTACGGCGACTTCAACTTCTCCGCTGAGAGACTCTTGTTCGTGGACGGAAGCGCAGATCCTTGGAAAGACCTATGCTACCACTCGGACCTCGCGCCTCCTCGTACTTCCTGGGATGCGCAGCCGCAGCATTTGATCAACGGGGCTGGGCACGTGTGGGACCTCCGCACTCTGGAGGATATCGACACCGAGCCTCAGTTCATTCGCGCAGCTACGAAACTCGAGATTCGTACTGTCGGGGAGTGGCTAAAGGAGTTCAATGGTACAAAGTATACTTCGTAGCTTTTGTATAATCTAAGATAATACCTGGATACGTAGCAGGTCTTGACTGAATACTCTAAAAGCAATCCGTAAATCTAATGGCCTAGAATTCATCCTTACTGCATCATTATGTGTCTCAAGCTTAGATATAAGGCGGCAAGCCGAAACAAAAGTTTGGAATGTTGTTTAAGCACCGTAAATTGGATTAAAACTTGATATCGCGATATTTCAATCCCTTGCTTCTTTATTTTAACATTTACACCGGGGGGTTTTTTTTTTTAATTCGCCATCAACTTTATAATATTTTACAATTAGCTGGTCTCCATAGAAACTCCATTATCTGCAGGCGCCACCGTCTGCTGCAAAGGTGGGAGGTGCCTCCTGGCCTCGTGTCGGGCCATCTGCTGCATCAGGTTGTCCATTATCACCAATGAGGCCATG
This sequence comes from Xylaria flabelliformis, assembly GCA_007182795.1. Classification (NCBI taxonomy): domain Eukaryota; kingdom Fungi; phylum Ascomycota; class Sordariomycetes; order Xylariales; family Xylariaceae; genus Xylaria; species Xylaria flabelliformis. Next base: position 241,703 of record VFLP01000020.1, on the reverse strand, counting down.
GCCTCAACGATCGGCACAGCCCTGGGCACCACGCAAGGATCGTGACGTCCCTTGGCAGCTAGTACGCCTTCTGACTCACCATCATACGTAGCAGTTGTCTGCTCCTGGCTGATGGTTGCAGGAGGCTTGAAGGCTACCCGGAAGTAGATAGGAGCACCGTTGGAAATACCGCCTTGTATACCACCAGAGTTATTCGTCTTGGTGGTCAACTTGGGCCTAGGTACGCCATTCCTCGCTGCGCCGTATTCTGCTGTCGCGGAGTCATCCGGAGCTCGGATAAAAGGGTCGTTATGAATAGAGCCGGGCACCTCGCAGCCACCGAAACCGGAGCCGATCTCGAAACCTTTAGTGGCTGGTATACTGAGCATGGCATGGGCAAGCTCAGCCTCCAGCTTGTCGAAGCAGGGCTCACCAAGACCGCTGGGTACGTTCTTAATGACGCAGGTAACTGTACCACCTATGCTATCGTGAGCGTCCCGGAACTTGGCGATGTACTCTTCCATCTTTTTCGAGGCCTGCTCGTCCGGACACCGCACGGGCAAGAACTTGTCAACGGTGGCGCGGTCAATGGTTTGGAGGAGGTCCATGAAGGCTGGATTTTGGCTTGGTGTCGGGAACTCCGATGTGGGCGGGAACATGTGCACGGCGCCAACCGAGGTGACGAAGGCAGTGATCTCGATACCGTATGACAACTTTAAGTACTTCTCGGCTATAGCGCCCGCAGCTACACGCCCAATGGTCTCGCGCGCGGAGCTGCGACCACCACCACTGCTGGCCTTTACGCCGTATTTCTCGAGGTACGTCCAATCGGCGTGGCTCGGTCGAGGGTACAAGTCTATGGTCTTGTTACCATAGTCTTTCGGTCTCTGGTCTTCGTTCAAGACTATGAGGCCGATAGGTGTTCCCAGTGTTACTCCGAATTCGGTACCTGACTGGATCATGACGCGATCTTTCTCGTTTCTAGGGGTCGTTATAGCGCTCTGGCCGGGCCTTCGACGGGTCATCTGGGGTTGAATATCGTCTTCGGTAAGCTGCATGCCGGGCGGGCAACCGTCGACAATGCAGCCAACAGAGCGGCAGTGGGATTCACCATAACTAGATCATGTTTGTTAGAACGGGAAAACTGATTGAGAAGGGCATGCAATGAAAAGCGAGATAGTTAATACTCACGTGGTGACCCGGAAAGATTTCCCAAATGTCGACATCCTGCTGTTGGATCCCCGTAGGAAAAACGCAAGGGCGAAATGATCGAGAGGAAATAACGGAGGTGCAACACCAATTAAACTCAGTCGAGGCTTAGCTACTGGATTGCTAAACTTTAAGAGAGTTTACTCGATATGAAGTGGCCTCAATGGCAAAATGTAAGCGAAATATAAGGAACACACTTACAACAGTCACAATTTTTGGACGATGACACTGGTGGCATGTGGGACCCCTCCGAATCGGAGCCCCGCGACTCACCTGGGGGGTCCCTGCTTACTTACAACCCTTGGCTTTAGAGCTGTCCAGAACAACACCCAGGCCAGTTACATAGTTAAATACTCAATCATCTAGGGTTTTGTGGTAATTTGATGGTTTAACAGGTCATACTTTTGGGCGACTGAAGGATTTTACTTATGTTACTATCATTTTTGTTCTTATTCGGGGTGGAAAATGTGCCTCTCTCTATGGTATAGGCTCTATAATGTGTAGAGTTGAAGTGGAAAACTTACCGTCAATTTATTATCCACTATTCGACCTCACTCACTCTTCACTCAGATCTTACTCAGCTCAGCAAATCAACACGACGAATCAAACTCACAAATTTCCATGACAGCATACTGAAAACTCAAATAATTCCAGGCCAAAAAGCTCCTTAGTTCGGTAATGTCTAATGGCCCTTAGAGCTTTCTCCAGCCGCCTACCAGCGGCTCATTATCACTCCGGCATTGGCCTCACAAAAGCGAGACGCACACAGAGAAGACTGATAATACCATCATCACGTTTCTTCTCTGCCGAGGCTGTTTCTAGCCCATCGAACTTGGTCCAGGTCTACATATCCCGGAGCACAGATCCCTATCTAAATCTCTCAATCGAGCACTTCCTACTTCAAAAGTCACACCCAGACTCCGTAATCCTCCTTCTTTACACGAACCGCCCCTGCATCGTCATCGGGCGGAACCAGAACCCCTGGGTCGAGGTAAATCTCGGCCTAGTCAATCAGCGTGGCATTCTCAGACAGTTGCGGGCCAGTTCAGAGTCCGGAGCACAAGAAGAAGGGGACGCGGTGGTGAAAAATGATGCGGACGGAGTGAAAAATAGTCCAAAAGAGGTAGAAGTCAGAGAAGCCGACGCCGACGCCGACGACGTCCTCCTCGTACGCAGGCGCTCGGGCGGCGGGACAGTGTTCCACGATGCGGGAAATGTGAACTACAGCGTCATCTGCCCGCCGGCGTCTTTCGACCGCGACAAGCACGCCGAGATGGTAGTTCGGGCGCTGCAGGGACTGCGGAAGGGGAACGTCCGCGTCAACGAGCGGCACGACATCGTGCTGGATGTCCCTCCGACTCAACCCTCCAACACATCACACGACGTAGACGTCACAATGAATAACATGGATGGAATCCGAACTTTCAAGATCTCTGGCTCCGCCTACAAACTCACTCGCACGCGCTCCCTGCATCATGGAACATGCCTCCTCTCGTCACCCCACCTTCTCTTTCTTAGCCAGTTACTCCGGTCGCCCGCAGCACCGTATATCAAGGCACGCGGTGTCGAGAGTGTGCGGTCGCCGGTGCGCAACGTCGGGTTGTCGAATGCAGAGTTCGAGGATGCCGTCGTTGCCGAGTTCTTGCGCATGTATGAAGACGCAGCCCAAGACCAGCTTGAGAAGAATGGACAAACGTCTAAAATCGACGTGGAAATCTTAGATGAGACCGTTGTGCAAGATATCCCCGAGGTCCGCGCCGGCATCGCCGAGCTGCGGTCCCGCGACTGGATATACACGCAGACGCCGCAGTTCACCTTCTCCTCGCATCCGACGGCCGACGACCCGCGGCCTCGGCCCGATCTGCCCACTGACCTGCCTTCATCCTTCTTTCCGACCAATGCGGAACACAGTGGATCGGCAGATGCGGCACCTGTGCCTGGTCTACGGATGACTGTGCGGCATGGGCAGATCACCGAGGTTGTTGCCCCTCTCAGTAAGGACTCCGAAAGTCATGGCGCCAAAACTCCTGGTGGTGAGAACAATCTGGCGGACTCCCTGAAAAACCTATATTTACATCACGTCGACGACTGGCGTACATACGTTGGGAGCGAGAACGAGAGCGTAGGACGGTGGCTAAACAGGCTTTTTGGTGCCGGTAGCTAGAATATGTGTGTACTAGTGGAATGGGCGGAGGTGTTAGATATCCGACTACTTGTATCATATAGAAATAGATTCGGTCTGTTTATTAGATGGGAACTCAACTAGGTATGTATGCATAGTATTAAGCAGACACATTGACATCAGCTGGATAGGACCGCCCAATACGTTAGGCGGACAGCAGGGAAAGGCAGTTATAAAGATAGACAGATGCCCCCAGCGGCTGTACTGTATCATAATTTATTATAACATATTATACGACATAATACCCCTCATTCTAGCGTACCGGCTCCCATCACGCCTTGACCAAACCACTGAGCGACAGTCTTGAAGCGCTCATCGCCTTTACTAAGCGCATCGCGGAAGAGATCATGACGCTCAGCCCGCTCCTCCTGCCCACGTTTCATAGCTTTCACAGCCGCGTTGTTCGTAGCGCAGACAGGGCACTCGGTCTTGTCATCACCATCTCCAGCGGAGCTGTCCACCTTAAGACACCGCTGATGAAAACTATGCTTACATAAGAAGTGCACAACTGGTAAATCCAGCGGCGCGCCACACCCTGGACACCTTTGGGCTTGGAAGACGGCCGGTTTACTACCGAGCTCCGCGATCTCAACACGCTTTTGCTCCGTTTCTTTCCGAAATGAATTGATCTGTCGCTTATTTGCGGCGATCTCGCGGCGTTCGCGCGTGATCGTTTCGTGTAAGTATGGCTTGATCATGCCCATGGTTGCGACGGCATTGGACCCTAATGTCTGGATGACTTGTAGAGGTGCCATCAAGCCATCGGCGTCAATCTTCTTCAGTACGTTCGCAAGCTCTTCGGGGCCCGCCTCATCAAGAATACGTGGGTCTGAGGTGAAATACGCCAGGGCAGCTGGGTAAAGCTGCGGTTCCTGCGGTCCGTATTTCTGTAGAGCTTTAATGGCTCCGTGCGTGTCTTTCGCTGAGGTGTAAGATCGAAAGATGTCGAAGAGTAGGCCCGACTGCTCTTTTACAAGCGTCGTACCATCGCGGAAATCGGAGAGATGGGATAAAAGGAGCACATTTGAGTTTTCAATAGGCAAGTCGTGCCTTTCGATGAGCTTCTTTGCCTTAAGCTCCCAAGCTTCTTTCTGTACACCTTTGCCGTCTTTTGCTTTGTGAAGGTACATTTCAAATAATGTTGTATAAATATCAGCCGTATCACTCTCTCCGAGGGAATCGGATTTGAGACACGCTTCAAGAAAAATGATAAACTCATCAGGGTGGTCAATAAAGGACGAAAATGCAGAACGCGGCGGTGGAGGGATATATTTTGATACAGAATCATCATCTTGTTCGACGTTTGGATCAGTAGGATCTGCTACAGGTTGGTTATCCCCTTGTGCAGCCGGTGAAGAAATGATGGAAGTGCCCATATAGGGTAGGGGCAGTAGGCTTGTGAGATTCTGGATAGCACTGGTAGCGCCAGCTGCTAATCGGTTTCCAGACGACACAGGAACTGCTTCAACAGATGCAGTATGGACTTTGGGTTTGTATTTACCCGTGTAGTAGTCAATAAAAAACTCAGCTGTATTGTTGGGGCAATGCTCCAATAATACTCTAGCATATTTCATCAAACAAGAGTATGCCTGTAGATAGTCAGCTATGATTTTATCCTCAAAGGCTGGGATTACCGACTGTTTCGGCGTCAAGGTGCCAGATAAAATCTAACGCCTCAGAATAGCGCTTGGAGTCCTCAATCAAGATATCCACGACTAGGTCACTTTCACCATGCTTCGTAGCAAGATATGCTGCTTGCTCGAAGTAACCTCCTTGCCTGCACATATTAATCGCGGTCTCCAAGTCAAACTTTAAGTCCCCTTCGGATCGAATGAACTTCTCGAGCTTCTCAACATCCTTAAGTTTTGCATAGCAATTGAGCAACAGAATGGTATGATCAGCCGTTGCTTTATGGTGTTCGTGTAGTTCTTCGAGATATTCGATGAGATTGTGTATCCTTTGCGTATCAAGAAACTTGAATATTGTTAGAGAGATAAAAACTATGATTCTACAGTAAACATTACCTTGCGAATAACCTGGGAGGGTTCTGTGTTGTCGATTGCTTTAATATATTGGGCCATGGCGCTGTCATAGTCTCCCTTCTGGTACAGATAGTCACCGTACCTCCTGTAAATAACATTTTGTTGCTGCAGGTCCATACCAGATTTCTGAGCCAGGTTGATAGCAAGGGGAAACAGGTTTCTTTGATACAGAAGCTCAAGTCTTTGTTGTAATGACTTTTCGTGGTATCTGTTAATCTGGCTGTCATTAGCACGTCTGTAATTTGTGATCTTTATATTTGGTTCCTACTTTGCCATCCTGGGTCAATATGAATAGATCCCCCCAGATTTGAAAAAGCGCTTTCACCGGCGATATGAGTGTCTCCGTGTAGGCAATTATTTGCAGTTGCGGATCAATCATTGTGAATGTAGCGGCGCTGAATAAGGATTCCGTGCTCGCTCCCCCAAACCGTCTCCGCATATTCTCTGATGCGCCATTTTTTGAAGAATTAGGCGGCGAGACAAGGGCGACGTAATCCTCAAAGGTCGACACGAGCGTAGTGGCTCCATCATTAGCAAAGCATAGCCCTCTGCCGTCGATTGTGTAGTAGTAGACAGCATCTTCCCGGACCACAATAATGTCGCCCGTTTTCTTGTTTACCGTCATGCATCCTGCGGCGCATCCCGAGTCTTCGACGGTTCGTGGCGGTTGCCCACGCCCACTTCCTGTTATGACCAGTTTCAGGAGCTTCGAGGTAGTGGCAACGAATAGCGTGGTCAATTTCGGGTCGGACACGAACTCAACTCCTGTAATCGGCTCCTCGGACTCGTATACGACTCTTTGCTTCGTTCCTCGATCGTGTATTAAATCGCCTCGTATCACTGTAACTGCCCCGTTTGCGAAGCCCACTGCGAGCTGAGAGAGGTCGTCGAGGGCGGTGAATGCTGATATCTATGATAATCATAGTTAGCACATGTGACTGTTGTAGGATACAGGAGCACCCACAGGGAACTGTTTGCGTCCATTCGATATGTTAATCGTACTCAGGCAGGTTGGTAGTCCCGTCTTCTTGACAGGCTTGTCGAGCGCCCAGACCTTCAGAACCGGCTCGTTGCTCAGATCCTCCTATTTTCAGTCAGTGCCAAGGCGTTCTAGATACACATCAATACATACCGAGACGGTGACTAACAGGCTCGTGCCCTCCACCTGGCGCATGTGGGTGATGCGCCCTGATTCGTGTGCTTGAAAACTGCGGACGACTTTCCAGCTGGGCCCGATGATGCGCACGTAACCATTTTCGCTGCCAAGGAATAGACTCTCTGAACCGGAGCACACACTGGATATTTCATTGTTCTCGAAGAATGACCGCGTCTCGTCGTCGCCGAGCTTGACCTGGCTAACTTCAAAGAAGTCGAATGCTTTCCACTGAGGGGGAGATGCGTTAGCCACAAATCATATATCTAGCAAACCGTTCACAACACTTTTATGGGGTTACTTACCAAAAGCAAAGCCATGGTGCATACTTCAGCTCAAGCGATAGCTATGGGGGCATCGTCGGGTCTGTTTCTACACGTCTCTGCCTGCAATTGAAGCTTCAGTTAGGAGCTTCGACGCACCCACGTCACTGCATCGTGCCAAGCCTTATCGGTTGAGCATTGTGGCGGTGTAAACTGTGGCTTGCCTTCCGTCACCTTAGGTACCTGAGGTAGGTACTTGGCTATGGAATACACATCAACTATGCAATCAAGCATCAAGTTTAGATGCTGTAAATTTAAATAAATATTAATCTAAATACATAGGGTATCTCTAGATGCACCAAATAATCTATAAGTATCGCTAGTCGATATTATTTCTCTTGATCTTTGATCTCTCTACCGTCTTTCCAGGTCTTGAATGCTTTCTTAAAGGAGTCGGCCGGCTTCCTTTCATGAGAGGTAGAAGTTATGCTATCACCTAGATCTACTAGGGGTACCATTGATGGTCGGCCATGGGCGCACTGAAAAGGGAATGCGCAATCTGCGAGCTGTTTCAGTAGACTCGCGCACTCCTCTTGAGTTAGAGGGTCGTTGAACATGATCGAACTGCGACATGCCCTGGAGTTAATCATGTCCAAAATCCCTTCGGGGCAACCATGAAATTTGGTGATCCAGTGCGGCGTGGCAGTCTCGTCATCCTGGTTGCCAGGCTCTGTCACTGAAGTGGCACGGCTGTTGTGATCATCAACCTTCCAGGTCTCTTTTCTAAGAAGCTCGATAAGGAGGCGTGGCTCAAGTCGACATCGTTCGGCTATACTGGGTGGTAACTCAGTCACTTCGACTTGTCGGTGACCAGCTATTCCACCTTGTAAAACACGATAATGAATCCCCCAGCGAGAAAAGTGCGCCGCTGTGCTTTCGAGCTGTGCCGCATCTCTAACAGAAATATCATATTTCAATGGCCGCTCCAATAATTCCGTACAAGCCATGGAAGTCGCTGGTGTCGGCGTAGCCTGGGACCTTGATATATCGTTTGTATCCCTATAATCACCCATTTCCACAAAAAAGTCCTTCATTAGCGTTTCAACCCGGCATCTTTCATCCGCAGCATGTTGGTCGACAAGTATCAGAAGCGATGCTGTCGTATGTGGCAATGTAGGCCCATGGGAATTTGAATCGACTAGAACCTTAGCAAAGATGAATTTCTGATCGACTTGCGCAATGATCTCGGCCCTACGTAATGCAGCCTTAGACAACCGACCCTGTATAGGCGATCCTACTTCTGAAGAGCCTTGAAACCAAGTGCTGCATCCAAAAGGTTGCATTGGCCGGCACAAACTATTCTCGCCACCCAAAGCGCTAGGAATACACGGCTCCGTGATTTCGAAAACGGGATTTTCCCAAGATGACAGTAACTCTTTCACCCACACGCTCCGATCTGCATCTAGCTTTGATTTATTATGCAACCGAAGTCGCTTGCAACTTTTTGAATCGGATTCTTCCCGTTTTCCCTCGTACGGATCCTTTGATGACGGTACAACGAAGCCGGTTTGGGGGTTAATAATTGAGGTTCGTTTCGTAATTGGGTCTGTCCACCTAATATCTCTATTGGAGCGCCCCTCTTCAATGCTCACAGATTGAAGCTTTTGACCAGCGCTGTGGGCTATAGGGTCTTCCGTAGCAAAGGGCGCCCGCAACAGCCTTCCATTAGGGTCAAAAAGAGAGGGCGGAGAGTCATAGTTGCTGATGTCGGTGTCCGGACTTGCTACTCTAGAAGCGCCAAGAGAGTGATGTCCATCACCTATGGACTTTCTATCAAGCTTCTTTTCACTTAGCGTGTGTTGCGGCGAACCGGATTTGGTTCGGGACCAGAGATCGAAAGGCGACCCTGGCCGTGAACGCGAGCCGCGGTCGTAATGAATACTTAATCGTGTCGTAGCGAGATCCCCAATAAGCTGTTCCTTGCAAGTTCCAGTTACTGACAACGTTGCTTTCGAGTCGTATTTACTCATCGGCCTCCTTTTAGGTGAGTTTGGTCTTGACGTCTTGCTGGGGATGGCTTCTCTTGTATTTTTGACTCGATTGGGGCGAAAATGGTATTTCTTTAGAAACTCGTACGCCACCGCCTTCAATATGTCCACTATGGTTGCCAGATTCTCATGACGCTCATCGAAAAGGTCGTCTACATCTTTCAATGAAATAGAACTTGAGGATTCATCAATATGAATTTTGATGTAGAACATTGGCCAGCGGTCCACACCCTTCCGGCCTCTGAGTTCTTGATTAGTGAAACTGTCTATTGGGAATTGTCTGTCTTTTGCCTTCCCATCATTTGCCTCGGCTTTCGGGGTATGGACCTCTTCCACGCCATAACTCGAATTCGAAAAGATTCGGTTGATTTCCTCATACAGAATATTTGAGCCATGCTCGTTAGGCACTGGGCGAATCCCTATACTAATGAATTGAACTCGTTTTGTAGCGATAGGATGCAAAGACACCGCACCCGTAACCGATAACCTACCAGCCGAGGCTCTCAGGGGAACCCAAGCCTCCGGCTTCTTTTCATCGGATAGTTGAGCCTGGTACAAGATCTTGGATATGTTTGCTGTCAGGTCAAGCTCAGATAATGCTGTTTCTTGAGGTATTTGGCTGGTGCGGACGGAAAAGGACCAGCGGCTGGTAGGCTCACGAACCGACACCGAAATCTGTCTATCCCAAGCAAGCATAAGCGCGACGATGTCCCGTTTGAGAGTTTCCCAGTGTTTAGAATGTATCCCTCTCTCTGCGTCGATGGCTCTCTGTTTCACCCTTACTGGCATCGAGCCGAAAAGGTCTCGTACGGTCACTCTCGTGCCATGGGGAAAACTCAACAATCTCTGATCGGGTGGCGAGGGCGTGTGACGAGCTAAGACGTCGGAATGGTGGATTCGAATTGTATTATGAGTGAGATACTTGTGGTGATGAGAAGTGATGGAAAGCAGTGACAATGACGCCAATGACGCTAAAAACGCGCCGTACTTCCCATGAATATCTTCATTCGCAGGATATTTAGATGTGACTTTGAAATGATATCAGCCGGATGACACGTTCTATCAATTGAGATGGCAATCCGGGCTTACAATGCAGCTTGCCTAAGCCACCACCGGGCTTGAATTCGGCTGGCAATATTCCCAATCCATCATCCTCGACAGAACAACTCCCTCGCACATAATCCACAGATACGGCTACTTTGGTGGCGCCGGAATCGAGAGAGTTTTTGAATAGACCACAAACAACACCATTGAGACTTGTGATTGTCGTCGAGGACTTGATCTGAGCAATCACATCGCTTGGCAATGGCTGTATGGACATTGCTGAACGTATGAAAGAGATATCATGCGCCACATAGCCGTCGCTCTCGCCGAGGCTAACAGCAGCGGTATTTTGTCATCAAAATATGAACTTGTAACATGAGCAGTCGTGATTTGCTACCCCATAGAGCACCTAAGTAGGTAGGTGGTAAAGTCAAGTACAATCTGAGATTAAAGTTGAGGGTAGAGTGTTCGCTGCGAAGCATTGGGAAGCTATTGGCCGCCGCACCGTACCATGTAAGGAGGTATGTGGGTACCTGTTCGCCTGTCCAGATCACCTACTACATTTATGTAACTCTACCTCTACCTCTACCTCTAGAAAACCGTTACATAAGTTAACTCGAATTGCTTGTATATGGCAGATGACGCAATCGAGGTAACTATCTCGATACGTACAAGTACCAGATCTATGTCTCACACGTGCATAAGCGTATTCGGGGATGGCATTGTTAGGCCCAAGAGGCACTCGCTACCTCCACATAGGTAGGTACCTGAAAGATCCCTTAATTTGTTGTTGGGCTTCCTTGCGCAATGTATAAGTCACCTTGTTAAGTTTAGGCTTTTTTTTTTTTTTTTGGAATTGAGAACACCACAACCTTTGAATACTTACTCTTCCGTTTTTCTTCTCCTATGTCTAGCCTAAACATCTTGCCAAATCTTCTCCTGTGGCCAGCACTCCAACGTTTTTAAATTCTTTGGTCTATCTCACTGTCTCCAGGGTTAGGTCGGTCACCAGACTGGCGCCGCCCCCCCTCTAATCTTCTGTGGGCGTTCTGAGTACAGCATCCATCCACAGCACGGACTTCACCAAGCACGACCGAACATCTACACAACTTGCGCCCAATTCTATCGCACACCTGAGTTTCATCCCGCATCGTGAAGCCGCCCCTGTCAAAATTACTATACAATGCCAATGGCCATGACTGAGGCTTCTCCTCTCCCAACCGGTATGTGGACACATTCCTCATTACGCTATCCGGTTTCTGCCCGGAGTCGTGCTTTCACACGCGACTATGGTTTCGCAGACTCTTGCGATGCTTCCTAAGAAGATAGATCTAACTCAGGTCGACCTAGACCATACAGAGCGCGCAGGTCGTCGACGACCCTTTGCCACTTGGGTCAGGAAGCTTGCCAACTTTAAGAATGGATCGTCGTCCACCAGCGGTCGGAACGGCCATTCCAAGCGCGAAGCCGCCCCTAAGGGCTCGAAGAAGCGACCCTCCAAGAATAACAATCCGTACCCGCAATCCGGCCGCATCGCAGTAAGGTCGCAGGACAACCTGTCACGCTCGACTTCGCAAGCCGGTAGAAGCTCAAACCAATCCTTGAGCCAAAGCCGAGACTCGATACCGTTATCCGCCGATGGAACCGCCCGCCGAACAACCGGTGCTTATTCGACGGCGCCTACGCTTTCTACAGACCATGACGCGGCTCATTCTATCCATGCGCCATCACAGATGGCATCTTCAGTTGCCGGGACGAGTCGAACCGCTGGCGGTAATCTCGATTCACGCAGAGGCGGGGACAGCACGTTTTCTTCACCGGCTCCCTCAGTGCAGTCCTTGACAACTACACTCACAACCATTCAATCGATGGCCCCGAACGGTGGCATCAACGGCAGCAATACGGCCGGCGTGCATTCATCACACCACAGCAACTCCCAGACAATACAGTTCTCCCAGCCTTTCCCAACAAGCTCTCCCGCTTCTGCCATCCCGCCGCATCTCGCCCCTCACAGCCACCCTACGACTTACAACTCCGCCACGGCCAACAATCTACTGACTGACAACGCCTCAATCCTTACACTTGCTTCTTCTAGTAAAAGAAGACGCAGGCGGTCCATGGATACTGATGCTTCAGTTCGAGCTCTTGCTCCCTCGTCAGTTTGGGGAGGTAGCCGTGAGAGCCTGCCGCTAAGTGTTCTAAGCGCCAATCTGGATGGTCTCCGGGACATTCCACAAACTCCCGGCCTGCATCAGTCCACTTCCAGGATTGCGGGCAACGAGCGTACAAGCATCTACTCGACCACCGGCATCGCACCAGCTCTCCCTGGTGAGCGCAACAGTCTCTACGCCGGCAAGCAGAGCCTGGGAGATGGTGCGAGTGTCCGTAGCGGCCTTCTCGGGCATGGCAGGACTGATAGCGTCAGCGGCAGCGTTGCTGGTGTCAATAGCCCCTTGGCCAGCCCATTGGAGGTGTCTGAGAAAGGGCCCGTTGAGGAGAAGCGTGGGAGTAGGACAGTCAAAGAGAAGGAGAAGGAGTGAAACAGAAAAAGATAAAGTCTCCTTCGATGGATGAGACTTGGATAGTTGCTTGCTCTGGAGCCTAGCTATACCCTCTCCATTATACGATTTTTTTGACGTGTCCAATCTCAGGTAGCGGGCGACTACTTCGCGAACATTTTTAGGGAGATGTTCACTTCAGGTATGGAAGGGTCAGGGTATGTCGGATGGTGAGGCGTCGGGGTCGGGGTCAGATCGCGAACATGATTGCATTATTAGATACCCGAATTTTTGCTTTTTACAGCTCCGAGTTTGCTAGGCGGCTTCGTGTATTGCAAGTGCGAAGATAATTTGCTCAGGAATGGTTGGCAGACACTACTTCTAGATAGCCTGCTATGTTGAATCAAAGCTAACAGTGGCTGGCACTACGACTCTGCAGATTGCGGTGAATGATAATTGACTTTTTGGACACTGTGATACCTAGATGCAAGGCTTGATATTTACGTCCTGAACCTGCACAAATCCTCCTACTTCGTACTGTCCAGTGGCAACTACGCATAGTAGGGCAGGGGGTTCATATCCAAACCCTCGACGGAGAGCTTGAATGCGTCATTTCTATTAGGTGGTTAGTCAATTTATATCTATCATGTCCAAGCAGAGTGATGTTACAAGTTATTAGAGGAAGCACGGTGTAAAAAGGCAGGCGATGAGTTGGGAAATACTAACCGTGAATAGCTCCCCGCTGTATCCAGATCCAGCCGTCCACGAACACAATCTTCCAGATCGACATCCGCATAAATGATACTCTCGTCGTCCTCCCATTGGGGACCAGCGAGGACTTCTCCGAAGGGCGAGACGATGCTCGAGCCGCCTCGCGAGGTGAAGTTCGCGTCCTTCCCGCTCTTTCCCCCGACGCCGACGGTCTCTTCTTCGTCCTCTTCGATGACAGCCGACGACGAAGGTGGCGCAGCAGCGGTGGTCTTGTGTGTAGGAGAGGACGGGAGGGCAATTTCGAACCCCTCCTCCGTAATGCACGAGTTTCGCCTCGGCTTTTGTGATACGTGCTTACCGCCTTCACGTACGCACATGTTGGAGGTCACGACGAAGCAACGTCCTTCCGTCCCGATGGTACGTACTGATGAGGTCAGTATATCACCGAGAGGTTTAGACACCTAGATAGATAGGCTGAAGACTATAGCGAGGGTGATTGAAAGGGGCGAATAGCATACCGAGAGGAAGCCAAGTATCTCTGCCATCAGCCGTGGGGGCAAAGTATAAGTTGATACTGCCAACAGTGTCTTCATTAGCAAATATGAGTCGAGTGTAGTAGGTGGGTTAACTACGTACTTCTGCGCATAGAGCGACTGTCTCAATAGCGGCATGTAATTCTCCCAGCAAATGGCGGCGGCAAGGTTCACACGGATTCCACGAATCGTCGTACTGACGGCCTTCAATGTGGCAGGCGAGCCTTGTGCCCAGATCAGCCGCTCCGAGCCTGTCTAATGAGTTCATCAGCCCAATTTGTGCTCTCACAGTCCATGTATGCCGTTACGGCTATCCATCCCCATCCGGACCGAAACATATCGCCGAAGCGAACATCCGTTTCGGCATTTGGCAGAAGGGACTACTGTAACTTCAATAAATGCCGCACTGAGCATCACGTCCTTTCGGGATCAACAGCACGATCGTCAAGGACAGCATCTATTTCTCTTTTGTGCATCGACACTGTCGCCATCACCAGGGCGGACGAATAAAGAGTAATGAAAAGCACAAGACTCACCGGCATAACCTTCCTCCTCTTCCCAATAATTCCCCGCTGGGGACACACGTATACAACCGCACAATACAAACTCCCACCAGCCCGTTCCACAAGTCCCACGACAATGAAAACACCCGTCTCACGAGCGACGCGTTCGAGTTCCTCACGCGTGCCGTCTCCCCTCACTTTCGCCGGTCCCTTTTCATGATCCCGGCTCTGCCCCTCCTCTTCATCCTCATCTCTCAATTCCCTCTTCACCCACTTCCCGAGCCCGCCAGCTCCAGCGGGTCCTACTGTGTCTCCCAGATCAATTGCATCTTGGAAATATCTACGGAACTCGTCCCGGCCCTCCTCGGACCGCCCCCCGATTTTGGACCCGAAATCGGCGCCTCTGGGATACCCGCCCAGATACGCCTCAGGTAAAAGCAAGAAGTCGGCCTTTTTCTCCCCCGCAGACCATGCAAGTCTTTCGAGCTGGGCAAGCGTTTCTTGCCTCGTGCTCTGTGTAGCAGGAGACGCGGTCGCAAGGCGGATCCTCGTCGAAGGGTCTACGATGGAAGACATTATCCCTCCCCAACACGTAACAAGCGAAAGGATGTTGTACAAACAGTAGGCTGTATGACACTCAATAGATTGCGTTGGCGAAGCAGCGTACAGCGATCTAGGAGAGCGAATTCGAATAAGGGCTGACTTAGATGATCTGTACCTATTTACTCAATCTAGGTAGTTCAGAGTTTCTACCTAGAACATACTTATACCACCCTCGGCTAAATCGGGAAACTCCTCACAACTCAAGGAGAATGCGCCCCAATAGTTTTCTGGGGTTACGCTTTAATCGGGAACTTAAATAATTATAATTAGTAAACAACTGGAGATTCGGCCGAGGATAGGCGACCCCAACGACCCCGCAGGAAATTGCCTTACGCCATAGCTTCAAGCAACATCATTTCAATACTTATCTTCCATAGGTAGCCTCGGAAGAGTCGAATCAATACTACTATATCATTACATTGATGAGCGCAGCGATGTTGTTCTCGGACTTTCACAGTGAGCTGTGGCAACATTAAGATTGAAAGATAAATTGTATTGAATTAAGGTCCGTAGCGAAATTGAGAACATACTCCCAAGTCCTGATACTATCGGGCAGTGAAGGGTATCTCAAAGACGGTATTAGTGGTCTAAAACTAGACCTTCAAGTCATTCATACATCATAAAGTAAACACCTGGAACCCTCGTTTTCCACACGTCCCCAAGCCAGCATTAAGGTCTTCCCATTATCATAAGTCATCCACACAAGTTCACTAGCATTATGTGACCCCGGGCTCTGTCCCCTCATATCTAAGGTGAGAAATACTGAATCCTGCCACAAAACTCAAAATTTAACGGGCTGGGCGTTAAATTGAGGTCTATAGCATTAGAACAGCCAATCCAGCTGCAGCAACGAGACCAACTGGCGCAGCAGTCTGGAAAGAACCGCCATGCGATTCGGTGGTTGAGGGTGAGCTGCCTTCCGTGCTGCTAACGGGTGCAGTGGTAGTAACACTGGTAACCAAGGTTGAGCCGCTGGCAGTAATGGTCGACTCGGTGACAAAAACAGTGGAAGAGGCAGAACCACTGTCAGTGGCGGACTGGGACTCTGTACCGGAACCGCTGGCGGCGTCGGAGGTTGAGAAGACAGTACTAGTGGCAGTTGTGGTCACAACAGCTCCGTCACTATTGGTCGAGGTCGCGATAATCTCGGTTGTGGAGACAGGAACTACAACGCCACCAGCGCCTGAAGTCTCGCTTGAACCGTTGGATATGGTAGTCTCAACTGCGGTAGTGACAGTAGAACCATCACTGTTCGTGCTAGTGTAGATCACAGACGTAGTGATGGGTGACGCTCCCGAGTTAGAGGAAGTGCCTGATTCGGAACCACCATTTCCACTGCTACCCGAGATGGTGGCGCTGGCGGAAGAGGCAACAGAAGGGTTCTAATAATCAAGTCAGCAAATGCTCTGAATGATGGATAGTATAGTCATGGCTTGGAAGCAAGCAGCGGGTTGGTGGTAGAGGAATGACTAACCGGAGTGGCACTAAGGCCGCCAACAATAACGCCTTGTTCTATAACTCTATATTAGCATGATAGCCACAGTTTGGTGTTCGCCTCGGATCGGTTGACTTACGAGCGCACCAATCAAGACCATACTGGATGACAGATGGGGCGGCGCCTTGAGGGCAGGATTCATTGGCGCAGTCAATGATTCCATAAGAGAAATCGATATTCTTGCAGAGACAAGCGCCATCAACAGCATCCCCGGTAGTGCCTCCGCTGCCACAACCCAGTTGGGGGGCTTGACCAAGCATGTTACCGAAGCAGGTTGTCTATTGGGACAAGTTAGTCACCTGTAAATGAAAAGTTGTGTTATATGAGTAGATAGAAAACAACTTACACCACAAGCAGGGAAATTGGCCGGAGGCGAGAGCATCTCTGCGGTGACGAGGCCGGCCGAA
Source organism: Xylaria flabelliformis (assembly GCA_007182795.1). Taxonomy (NCBI): domain Eukaryota; kingdom Fungi; phylum Ascomycota; class Sordariomycetes; order Xylariales; family Xylariaceae; genus Xylaria; species Xylaria flabelliformis. The sequence goes on along the minus strand of VFLP01000020.1, from coordinate 225,033 downwards.
ACGGCACCAAGAACAACAGAAGTCTTCATCTTGGGAAATGTCGAAGATTGCGTAGTAAGAGGGTAGTCTGTCTGCTGTCAGGAACGGTAAGAATCTGCTGTCCCAGAAAACGGATGCTCAAAAAGCGTGCAAAAGCTGAATAAGTAGTAGTGTTGGTGTTGGTGAAAAAGGCTGTGATGCTGAGAGAAGATGGCAATGCAGTTGTTGATCGGAATCTGCTGATGCGGGAATGTTGTGGGTGTAAAGAGGAGGAGAGGAGAGAAAGGGAAGGGAGGGAGAGAAAGGAGTGGAAACGGGGTTGCTTGATGATGCATTTGTGTGTTTCGGGAGAGAGATAGAGAGAGAAGGTGCTGTAGGTGCTAGTGGGAAATAGCACGTGTGAAGGAAGGCGCTCAATGTCTTCTCCCACGGGCTTATTGAAATATACAACAGGCCAAAGGAATAGAACAACGTAATGCAAATAGCTCACCTAGGAGGTGTGAGTGAAATGTGAAGTTAGACGTAGGTAAGTTAATCCGTAGGACTCTTAGGAAGAAACTGCGTAGAGATGGCTTCACCGGTAGTTGAGCGACTTTGTAGAGGCATAGGTGACTAGGGACAAATGCGTGGGGACAACAATAAAGTTGAAGAAGCGGAAAGGCAAAAGAGGGGATGGGAAAGAGCCTTGAGCAAGAAGGCGGGAAGACGGGAAGGCACAGAGGATAGAAGGATGGATGGTTGGCTCAAATGAGTTGTGAAGTGGAGGGAAGGTCCAATGCCGTGTGTTCGGGAGAGAGATTGTAATGAATGTCAAATTCACCATCCATCTAGCCCTCTGTGCAAGCAGAGAGAGGTACAGGTGGGTTGGTTGTATTCAATGTTGGTAGCATAGAGTAAGCGTATAAGATGTTTATGACTTGTGTATAGAGATAGAAAAGGGGACGGTATTCCAGATTGGCATTCGAAGAACACCACCATTTAAGCAACTACGTACCTTGGAAGGTATAACTGAATGAATCAAGCCAATGACTTATTTCATCAAAGTCTTAGATTGACAGAAATGGCAACTTGACAGCGGAGGAGACGATAGATTGTGTCGAGATGATATAGATAGCCCGGGTTGTATGAATTTGGGTATGAGTGGAATTAATGACCGACAGATTTCAAGCTGCACAGAGGGAGTTACACACATTAAATACATACGATGGCCAGGTTAGAAAATCTGTTGTAATTGGAACCAAGGTCTGGTGTTGTGTCACGCAAGCTTCGTCATAGCGGCTTTCTTCTCATACCCAGCACTTCCACACGTCACTATTAGCACTAAGCGAACTCGGTGCCTGTTTACTAACCTGCTGTGTATGTAGAACGGGCCTAATGATCCAACCAACTTTCCCATGTGAATGGTATAAACAAAGGCACCAACCTCGCCAGCCACCCAGTTGGGTAGTATGCCTAGCTAAAGGTAGGTAGTCTAAGAGGTAAGTCTTCATCAGATATAATGATGTAAAGTACTTATGTCTTGGCTCCAATCCCCACATCGCTCACTACCGGCAGCAGATGGTACAAGCCATGGCCTGCAGCACTAGCCTTCACTAAGCCAGCCAGCCTAACTCCATTCTAAGTAGAGCTATATCAAGTCAACTGTGACCGCTACACATCATAACAACATTGAATCCTCTACACGTGTTTGATTTCGATGGTGCTCGCAGAGCTTGTGATTCGACCTCGGGAATTGTATACAGTGTACGTATATGATTGCCATTTATTGACTACTTTGGCAGGGAGCAACCCGATTTCCAGCACTCTACGTGGTGGATTGGAATTGGAAAAGGCGAAGCTTATTATCGTAAGCTCTGTGCGCCTCCAATGGGTTGCTGTTCCAAGATTTTTGCCATTTCATGGCCTCCCCTGTCTGTTCGACACGTTGGGCAAGCAAGCACTATTTTAGCCCGTGATGTGACGCGCACTTTTAGATTTACACAGAACGTGAGAAGCATGACAGCTCTTCGAACCTATACACGAGTGAATTGCTTGATCAATTTATCTAATACTAAACTACGTATCGTATCACATTGTGTTGACTTCTAGTAACGAAGTAGCTACGGATCCGTAAAATGATCTCAATTACCAGTGCCCCGATGCGATTACATCACTTTAGCACATACTGTAGGTGTGTTACCTCCCGTCCCGAGAGTTGTGGAGCTCTTGATGAAGGAAAAAGCGGAAAACCTGGAAGTTTACCAAATCGAGCAGCTAGCCAGGGGTTTTAGCGCATCTGATTCGCCAGATTGCCTTTAAAGCGGCCCCATAACTTCCAACCTGGAAGGGTCACTGCTAATGATCTTGGATCGAAGTGGGCTGTTGCGGTAGCAACTAGTCTAGGTCTTCCGTCCAGCTGTGCTGATCAGAGTAAGTGATCGGGAACAAAATGTTTTCGTCCTGTCAATATTATGTTTTCTTTTCCTTACAAGCCAGGCCAATTGTAGACTAAATGGGATGAGATCGCTCTCTCAATAGTTAGTACAGGAACAAATCCATCTTCTATATGCCCAATAATTGGCAGCAGATCGGATGAAGCTTTGCCGTCGCCTCGACTTGTCTGCCCACGTTATCCTCGGCTCAGGCTACCCTACTTCATATCCATGTATAAGTCGGCACAACTGGTGAAGGAACACTATTGTATGTGTTAAAGCAATCAGCGTGGTGCTCGGTAGGTATTTAGGTTTACATACGTAATGTTCTTCGAACTGTCGTACTTTGGTACGCTCCCAGAGTAATTGCTATGTTTGAGTTAACTGTATCCGCTTCATGGCACGACAAATAACGTGTGCCACTTTTGCCTGACTTATTAGATGCTCCCGACAAACAATTCTTGTGAGCTACGTTCTATTCGTATTAGAGAATTATCTTAGAACAAATGCGCTGCAATATCATGAAGTAACCCCGGTTGAATACATCGCTTCATCTAATGCTAAGATCTCGATCAAGTCCAGATCTTAATGCTAGCGGCTCGGAGTCCTGAAAGGATCTTCACTCTTCTCACTAATATGCAGATAACATATGTAAGAGTTAAGCATGCGATTACCTAGTCCCCATCATTGTCATGATACCAATCCCCTGGGCAATTGTGGGTTGGTCTAGCAGACCGCCAAGACGGAACCCAGCTGGAGATCTTCAGGTTCGTGCCTCTTTAAGCAGCGAGAGGAAATGAGGAACGGCCATTATTCGCTTTTGTCCCTTCAGGTGACTAGCAAATTTGTGTATGTAATACTGGAAAGGTAACCTACTTATCATTATAAGTGACGCATCTATGTAGCAGAAGTCGTTTGGTGCGGCAAATGATATTCATTATGTTGATTTTCGGCCTAGAATACCTAAGTAGGTACGTTGTGATCCGTGCCTCCTAACCAGCATCTGCAATTAACATGTACAGGTATTATACAAAGTCAAAAGGTCTTCCCGATGGCAACCCTAGCTTCAATAAGTGAAAATCGGCTTTGTTCAAATGAGCCCACAGTACCCAACTATCTTTGTTAGAAATTGAGTAGCCGGACATTAGCTTTGATTATAAAGTGCAAAGTTTAGCATTAGGTACATAGCTCTTGTATTAGTTCCACCCAGCTCGTGACATTACTTCCTACCGAAGCTCTCTAAACATGCATGATCGGCGCGTCTCTCGCAGCTGAACAGGTACCCGCAAGTCACTAGCTCAAGGCAGCTAACTAAATTGTTGATGGGTAAGTACTTAGTAGTCTAATGGTTTTATTTAACGTGTCTATCATACCCATAGTTGATAGAGGATAACTCAGAGCATCCTCACTAGCAAGACGTGCAATCCTCTTCAAATGTCCTTTTTTTTTTAACAAATGGAAGGAGAAGTGCAAGGGAAAAGAAAATCGAAAAAGAGAAGCACAGGAAATAGGATAGAGTTTAGTTATCATTCTATTGATCTTACAAGCCAGAACGACCTGATGTCACTTTCAGCGATGCATAAGCTTGTATTGCGCCTTCGATACTCTGTATCAAGCCGAATATCACTGTCAATATCAACATTAAAACAGTAAACCAGAACATATACCATTTAACTCTATTCCGCCGATCATTCCACCATTGCTTCAACATCTTTGGCTGGGAATCGTCGTATACTTGCGTCAACATACCTAATATGTCACGCTGAAATTTCTCAATCTGCCTCAGATCGGGTTTGAGGTTTCCAAATCGAGCCACCCTTGAATCAACCAAGGGCATTCTCGAGATCCATTTTCGAGTTTCGCAGTCTGATGATGGAAACAGAAGAGCGAGAGTATGGCAGCGTTTCCGATACTAGAGCTGCTGGAAGGAAGCTCTGTGAGCTATCACCTGTCAGCACCCGAGACATACTATGGGGACTGAGCCAGGCAACGTCTTCTAAAAATGACGTATGGTGGAATATGCAAACTTCAGATGATCTCCACGCCAGCAATTCGGTTGAGATTTCTTGCTATGAATGTTTTGCCTAGCTTGAGTTTCTTTAGTGCCAGGATAGGTCTCACATCAAAGATTTTGGCAAGAAATTTTCGGAGGGAATCGAGAAGCCATGCGAAGAGGCCCCACAATCGCACATCACCGCCAGGCTCGCAGTCAAGTCAACGGAGTTCTCCAATAACTCGTCCTCATGTTTTGCCTTCAATTTGGATCGCAACATCTGTTCGATTTCCAGTCTAGTGGCACCCGCTTTGTGTAGATTAACCCCATCAATGATGTCGCGGTGTGTCCTGGTGGTGACACGACATCCGCTTTCATGCAATGAGTGAGCAATAGTCTTAAAGTAGTAGTGACAGAAGGCTGCAAGATTCATCTCTATTATTGGGAAGCAAAGCCGGATACCCCAAAATTCAACGCAAATTTCTGCATACGTGCGTGGCTCAATTAGCGTCTCTAAGAGACTCATATCAATGGTTGAGATCATTAGAGCGAGCAAGTAAGCAAGAAGGCTGTGTCAATTAAGGCACGATTGCTTCGGAATCTCCATCGGGTTCTTCTGACAGTTTGTACACTCATATACGATAACGAGTGCAGCACCAAGCCCCAAACATGTCAGGGGCTTGATCGACCCCGAAACCTCCAATCAACAATCCTCCTAAATAATGACGCAGTATCACGCTATCTACCTAATAATGTAACATTATTGCATACCCTAGATGCATGGAGGCTTTCAACTATGCTAACCGGATTCATTCTGTAACGTGAGCCAAAACATGGCCCTGTCTTACGTTAGTTGTATCCTTACCGTCATATCAGTAAGGCCACTCATCGGCTATATCTTTAGAAACGACAACGACTGATCAGGTGCTGGCTTAGTTGTCTTTACGGGGATATACTCTCTGTGATTTTCCGGACACAAATTACAGCACAATGAGAAATATCCCGATGTCCTGCATTAGAATTTAGTAGGCTGTGGCGAAGCAAAAGAATATTTAGTATCATCATGCCAGATACTAGACAGTATTGAGATAGTAATTCCGAACTAATCCCAGCTGTGTCGCTTGACATGATAGCTGGCCGTCTAGAAGGTGCATAAAATGCCCCTATATTCTGACCGAATCTGCAATATTCCAAGCCCCCGTCTCAAGAGCCTGCTTTCTGTGTTACTGTCACTACAGATATCTGATGGACGAATTCCGTATTCTCTGATAAATTCGTGGCTAGGCAACAGCAGACAAGAGAGTGAGAGCGTAGTTTCTATACTTCGAATATGAGAAAGTTAAACTTAAAGTTGAGATTGACAGTTGAAATCTTGTGGGTTGATTTTGCAAGCCTAGCCTACAAGAAGCTGATAGAAACGACACCCAGAACCCTTGACAAATCTAGAGAGAGGAACAGTCAACCAAATTATGAACTTTAGGGTTCATTTCCGGTTGCTTATCTATAGTAGTGATATGATCTTAAGTAGGTATATAGAGTTAAAGATACTCTAAAGAAATCGTTCCTTCTATGTTGTGCCACAGCACGATAATGACCCAAAAAGCAGGCTGTCAGGAGTTGAGGACAAGGCTTACTTGATAGTACCAATAGCGCTTAGCATTTCCATACAACATCCCAGTAGATTACTTGCAAATGATTCATACCTACTCAGTCTCGCTGCCTCAATGAGTGGAAATTTTGGGGCTCATAAGAGCGGATTCCTCGCTGGCCATGACCCATGAAATTTGAAGACACTATAAATTAAAACTGTTATATCTAGTCGTGTCGTACACGAATCAAAGGTCTATAACAAAATATACTATAAAACTTAAAATAAAGATCATGGCAGCAAAAGGGGCGTAATAGTAGCAACGACATTAGAATTCATGAGTTATGAAGTCTCGTTTCCTTGTTCCAAATGGTTTCCCGATAGCACGGCAGGTATATTTATAGATGACGAGATGGGCTCAGGTTTAGCTCATGCTGTGATTCCCCAAGATATCCCTGGCCACCGGGGCCTTGTTGCCGTATCACGGGTATCTATCCTTATTGTTCACCAAGAAGCCTGCTGCAATTTGCGCATAGAAAAGCCCCTTTCTCCCCACCAAGAATCTCCGACCAAGCTCATAATCATCGCTCTCTATATACCCGGGGCTGAAAACCCACAAGATGACATTACTATACCAATATACGCCTCTTGACTCGCACAGTAACATTTGAGTCCTAAAACTATTACCGAATGAATTTTACGTTCCTCACGTACATTGCAGGATCATAAATACCAACATCGAAGCCGTGAAAGACGAATTTCTCGCTATTTCTTACACCTGGGGTGACGAAGAACCCCGCAAAACCATCTGTTGTGACGAGAGTAACACACGACTTGAGATATCTGTGAACTGTTATAATGTACTCCGTCACCTTCGACATCCATGCTCTACTCTAACTCTATGGATCGACGCTATCTGTATAAACCAAGACGATAAATCAGAGCGCAGTTCTCAAGTTAAGATCATGGGAGATATATACGATGCAGCCTACCATACCGTTGTGTTTCTAGGAGACGATATCTCAGGAAGCCAAGCTCTATTCCAGCATCTTCTTGAAGTTGATTTCTTGATATCCCTTAACTACAAGCTTCTTCGGTATTATCCCGAGCCGAGTAAGGAGATTATCCGTGAACTGGAGCACTTACTCAGAAGGCCCTGGTTTTCTAGAGTCTGGGTTATTCAGGAGGCTATAAGGTCTCGAAATGTCACATTCATGTGCGGTCGACAAAATGCAACTATTGAAGCACTTACGAGCTGCCTGCATGGTCACAAAAGAAATTTGCGTATCATAAACAAATTTCCAGCACCACTCGAATTAAATCAGGAGCTTTAGAAAAGAATTAGAAGGTTGTTCGACTCCTGCCCGACAGATATATTTTTCTCGCGGCTGGAGCAGGTTTTTGCAAGGCAACGGATCCGCGAGACCGTATCCTAGCCTTTACTCCGCTGTGCGATCCATCACCAGAAATCACTGACCTCGTTAACTACGAACAAGAAACTGAATCGATTTTTCACAAATTCGCTGTCTTGTTCCTCCATGACGGAGGTCTCGCCTTATTGTGGATGATTCGACACCCCCATCATAATGAACGCATGCCGTCTTGGGTTCCTGACTGGAATAACAATAAAGGAAAGTCGCATCGTACTAAAGACATACCAATGTTTTTCGATTTCTACGATTCCGACCAATTCACAAGCAATTATAGAAACTTTCTTCTCGAAAGGGTCAACGGTCATAGCTTAGCGTCCCAATCTCTCGTCGTTGGCGGCGTACGACGTGGATACATCCATGCGTTAAGCCCTGAAATAAAGATAGAGCAAGAAGACATTCAAACAAGAATCAATTCAGTTCGTACTTGGTTTGACGGTTTTATGTCTATGAAACATGGCTCTCCTCTCCCTAAGTGGCCAGATTCCATTGCGCAGGGTAAGCTTAAGTGTGGATAAGACTTTATTTTGACACTGACATTTCAGCTTTTCGAGACCTAACAATCGATGACATTCATGACCTATTTAGGACCGGGTGTGAGACCAACGTAAGCGTTAAAAATGATATAGAAGTACAAAAGGGTTATCCTGCTGACTGCTAAGTATAGCCTATAGAAGTGAACCAAGATCTCAGCTTCAACGTCGCAATCGCATGTCACGAGAGTAAGGTTTTCATAACTTCAAATGGAGAGCTCGGTCTGTCCTCCGAAAAGCTAATGGTTGGCGATCTCGTGTGTCTTGTGAAAGGTGCTATAGAACCGTGCGTCTTACGTGAGAAGGGTCGCAACCGATGGACCATCGTAAGCGGAGAATGTGTTCTACTTGGCATTGAAAGGGGCTATAGAAGAGCTAGCATTTGGGGGAGCTATAGAACAGCTAGGCCGAGCAAGTGGGACGGGACTTGGCGATATATGAATCGGATTATTACCGACCCGACAGAGTGGTTCACGATTTGTTGATGATGAGATAGCCCGTCTGCTGCGGTTTGATACAATGGTCATAGCCACTGTTGTGACTACACCCAGTTCACAATTAAATCCGTGCACTTGGCATTTTCTCACCAAACCCTACTGTATTCACTTTGCAATAAAACATATATTTCTAGGGGAATAAAAATTAAAGAAATTCTACAGTAGCTTTTAACTAGTTAAAGATTAGTTCTGCAATTTTACTTTTCCTTTTTATGCCTTCTTGGTTAAAGTTTTCTTAATAAAAGTGTAGTATATTGCTAAAACGCTCTTATGTTCACTAAATTAGCGCGTTAGCAGAAGGCCAAATTTTTACGGCTAGCTCTATATAAAACCGTGAGGTTTTGTAACAAAATAAAAAATACATTTCAATCGCCATGAGGTTGAGTTATTATCTACTATTTTTTCAAATTTATTCTGCTTGAGTTTTTGCGCTTTACGTGGTAACAAACATCATAAGTTTTGGTGTGAAACTGGCCAGTGCACGGATCAGGTTGTTAGAGTAGTGTAGGGAATAGTGGTAGTGTTTATAGTATGTGGCCGTACTGTATATAGAGTCTGCGATCTGCCGTTCAAAAGATTATTTGCATGATTATCGGCGGTTCCTACCCGTAGTCTCAGATATGCAATGCAGTCTCAGTAACTTGGGCCAGCCGGTATAGCATTTTCTTTATCATTATTTCCTGCTCAACCATGATTCGTTTGTTTTAAACATTGCCTCGTTCGAATATAATGTAGATTTTTGTTCGCGCCTAACTAGAAACCAGCCTTAAATAACGTCGTTATATTGTTATATTATATTCTTGCACATATGCAACAATCTAAAGCGAAGGATGAATCTGTAGAGCTGTATCGCTTGACGTAGCAAGCGACATAGCTAGAAGGTGTTCTGCCGAGGGCCCGCGCTAGGAGCCGACGATAGTTCTATAGGGAGTTTCCCTAATGCCTAATATTTATTCATAGGTCTCAAGCACGATTGGAAGATATTACTTTAATAATCGCTTCTTACATATGAGCATTACAGTTTAAATACCTCCTTTTCAGAACTTAAAAACGAGTTTATTCGCGCTCGTGAAGCAATTATGCAGGTCCCATACAAAATGACACGCACTGATACGTAAATGTCTCAATTCAAAAACTTAATGAAACAAGGATGTAACATGACTGGGGACTCAGGTTTTAGATCGAGGCAAGACTACCTGAGGTAATTGCGCTATGTTACAATTTACTCTGCGGCTGTTCCAGGGCGGCAGGGGATATTGTCTGCCTAAATGAGTATGTTAGTGTTAGCAATTGTGCGATCCTGGACATATAAGATAAAGAAGTGACAGCAGGATCTAGGAGTAGGGGACGAAAAGAAGTTAGCAATATCCTACAATTTCTCGTTCCTGCTGCAAAGCATGTGTCCTTTTAAGCGTGACGTAGATGTATATGTGCATCTAGGCGCACTTTCTATCTTACGGCAACATTCACTAAAACCGGAATACGTTGCACAAGTTTTCATAGACCTAGATCTTGAGATCCAGTGCTGGTACTTTAATTCAGTCGTAAGTGTCTCATAATTCAAAATGCAGTTGACTAGCACTACACTTACAGGTGTATATCACGTTGTTTGTTTCTACTTCGTGTGTCACAAGGGCTAGAGTCCCAGGGCTTGGAAGGGTATTCAGTATTGCAATAATCTTCTTGGGCGTCAAAGAGGCCATAGAGATCTAAGTTCCTCCCTCGAGCCCAGGCGATCCAGGTTCATACACTATTATAGTGGGCTTGAGCAAACACCATATTAACAATCATGATACCCAAGAATAGGCATGGGTAGCTGAATATACGAAACGCCGCTTTGCAGACGTATCACATGATATCGCCTGTCACGGAACAGAACTGCAGCACTGTACCAAAACACTATCAAAAGATAGAACGTTGTCAAGTCGGAGACTTGACCGTCTGCAGTTACTTATATAGTTGAAGCCATGACATCGCCGACCTGACAGGCAGTTGTATTCCCGTACTTAGGGGCTCGTTCATGTGACATCGGGACTCTTCTCTCACTTCTCTCCATCAGATTCATCTTCAAATTTCCTGTTCCACTATCTCCTCCGCCTCTTCGTGAAATCTGACTAGCACTTTACCTGAAATAGTGTCAATGTAAGATGCAATTATTGCAATAGCTAGATGCTATTCATAGATTGGAATATAAGAGATATAAAGGCCTAAAGTGTTTAAGATAAAAGGTAACAGGACATGTAATTGTATTATGGGACTTGGGATTTCTCAAAAGTTAACGTCACTTCAGGGGTAAACCTGTACCTATTGACTTCTGGGCAGACTCGAATTCCAGCCACCACAGCCACCTGAGTGTAAGGTAAGGTGGCTGGTGTTGCAACAACGCCTGATCGCAGGACGACCACAGACAAGCGATGTAGCATGCTTGCTGCCTGAAGCTGAAGGTATTAGCAATTAGCAATCTGCTCACTGGTACATTAGATATCTACAAAAACGTAAGTGAAACAGTGATTTTCTATTGCCTAGTTGCTAGTTTTTTTTTTTGTTTTTGGTTTTTTTTTGGGTGGCGACACGAGATATTTATATCCTAGTTCCAATGCTATATGATATACATATAGGTAATCCGGCTGCTACTCGTTTGCCGCCCTACCATCCCGCAGAGAATGTTGCGTGCCGTACAGGCGGAACAGGCAACCATTCCCGAAACTCCGCAGTGACAACCGTAAGCGGCTCGGCACCAGCATTTCAAGAAGATACATAAAGCGGCACAGGCCGCGGGATTTCACCGTCACACTTGAGAATAAGGTTCTTACTATTGATGGCGCATTTGGGTGCATCCATGCTATAGTGCATATCGCGCATCTCCAACGGTGCACTCCCTGTCCCCTCCTTTGCGACAGTGTAATTCCTCGTTGCCTTGTACATACCTGTGCCTCGCCACTACTATTAATTACAACGGCACACCTTCTTAAGCGACTAGCAGATCATGATAAGTCTACACGCCGCCATCGTCTACTAACGTTACATCATGGCTCGCACTAAACAAACCGCAAGGCCATCTATAGGGGAACAAAGAATAAGTTGGACCCGATTCCGCCTGCCGCTCGGGCAGGACTCACCAAAATGGCCAGCAAGTTGCGCCAACGCCCAGGTCGGTCCGCTCTACGATGTAGCAGGTTGCCAGAAGGCTTGGCTTGGGAGAATGGTCGATGATCCGGAGCAGGCCGCCTTCATCATTCGTGAGTTCGAACACAACAGAAGGCGAACGTCCTTAGCTCTATCCTTGTCCTTGGGTATTTGGTACAACTACTAATAAGAATTGATTGAACATTACATAGTATGGCAACAATTGGATGCCTTAAAGAAATTTCAAGAGTCTCCCGCTTGTGTGGAATTCCTGCAAGGCCTGCCTGAATATGGGAGCGATACACAAGCCTCTGTAGTCTCCGGCTCATCGCTGCGAGGTCTCTCCCTGGACGACGCTTCATCGTCACTGCCACTGAGGCAATCGCGGTTCCTCATCTTTCAAGATGCGGAAGCTACTCCGACTCTGGACGTCGAGGGCCGCGTGACCTTGACCGCTCTCATGATACCACGCCAGGAAGATTCTATGCGCAGGACGTGGTATCAGGCCGTGAAGAAAGTTTTCGGCTCGTTCGTTCCCCGCGGGTGCGAAATCATCACGAGGCGGTACCCAACCCCACGCCCTCGATATCTGGCGGCGTGGTCGTGGGCACTTACCGAAGACGCCTGGGTGGATAGGAAGTTCGGGGAAAAGGAGGGAGACAGTGCTCGGACTATTATTTGTGAGTTCCGCACATGGAACGGGAATTACGATGCCACCCCGGAACTCGAAGAACTTTCGGCCAAAGACCTGCTGGCGAGGGAGTCGTGGGCTCAGGCAGTGGCACGGGTGATGCCCCCGGTGACGGCGTGGGTGCAGGAGCGTTGGGACCTGAAGGTTTATAAGCTCTACTCCCCTGAGGATGAGGATCTCGAGCCCGAGGAGCCCGAGTATGAACGGCAAATAGCTGAGTACTGTGCGTATCATCGCCCACGCCTTGAAGCTGAAGGGTTGCTATAACCTACGACCCCATGATCACAGAGCTTAGTGTGAGTATCTACCTAGTTATATTGCTTTCCTTGGCGAAATATCAATGCTTTGAGGCACGGAGTGACAACCTAGAGATATGATGACCGAGGAATGATACATCACACATCCTCTATAGACTACCCTTTCGCTGTGGGAATTTACCAATCCCAATAAATGGCCTTGAACTATCACAATAAATTGCCTACATTGCCTATAATTTCAGGCGTGAAATTGGATCATGTACTTGTTGTTAGTGCGACGGTATATATACATTTGATTTAACTGACTTGATCCGTCTCTGTCGCCCCGTAAACCCATCCCTGACCTGAGCCATCGGCGGCGAAGTCCCAATTCTTGCGTATGGACTCCGGGACGTTGCCTTCGTCTGTTCCGAGCATGTGATACATGTGCGCGATAAAGAAGACGTAGTTTTCGGGGTTTCGTCGCGCCCTCTCGCCTTGTGCCCGGGCAAGTGTGACGCAGGCAGCGATGTCGTCTGTTGTCAATTTTGTTAATCCTGCGTCAGCACTCTGTCCTCATCAAGTATTGTTCGAGGCAAGGGCTACTTACAGACTTCGTCTGCGTCCTCCAGGAACCCAGTGGTGCCGGCCCCAAAGAGGAGGTGAAAAGCCTCGTGGAGGAGGGTGGAGCTCTTCGGCACCGCTTTGGCGAGATCGGTGCGTTGGGTAAGCAGCGCGTTCGCATCTTTGTAAGTATTTGGCTGCGGAGATTCCGTGAAGCTGTAGGGGCAAAGAACGATGCTACTCAGGGTATGCCCATTTTGAGCCCCGCCGTTTGGGCCTGGTACGAGCTGTTGAATCGTGGCAGTCAAGCCGAGATTGGTGCCGTCGCAGTATTCGCCGCCGGTGGGGGAAAAGTAGTAGCCGTTAGTGTCCGTTAGGAAGCCAGACCACCAGGCATCGTTGTCAGCATCTTCATTGAGTTTTTCGGCATACGAGGGCACGTCCGCGATGCGAACGAGGTTGCCTTGGCCGTCAAAGATATCTTGGGCCTGGAAATCCAAAGCTTGTGTGTCGTCTGGCTGGTACACGAGGAAGTCGCTGCCGCAAAATAAGAAACGGTCTCCCAAGGGGTAATATGGTGTGCCATCATTGTGCAGTTGACGGTTAAAGAATTCTTGAACACGCTGGATATTGACTGGCCAAGACGTCAGTCCAGGCAAACGGTAGCATTTTTGAAACTAGGTAGAACTATAAGAAAGAGCATATTCATCTGACTCTAAAAAAACTGTATACACTTACGTCTAACCGCGTCAACCGCATTGGCCGTTGGAGTGCCAGGGATATACCGCCCGGTATTTTGGATGCCAAAGAAAGCACGCATCGCCCTTCGAACTCTTGGATCTTGACCGTAGTTTTCAATGGTCGTAACAGACGCGTCGACACTATAGCTTATCTCGGTGACCCAGTTGTCTAAATCGCCCGACTGAGTCTTTCGTTTATAGAATTCATCGCAGCCTCCGTCGGTCTTCCCACCCTGGACGTCAAAAAGCTCATCGACGTTCACCGCGACGGTGCATGAAAGCAGCGTCAGGAAGGCTGTAGCTAGGCTTAGAGACGTAGGGAACTTTTTCATTGTCTGTTGTAAGCTCAGAGACGAACCGAGACAAGAACTCGCTGGCCGTGACAACAATATGGCGTCCAACAGTTCGAGGACGTAAAGATCAGTGCGCGGACGGCTGGTGCTAGAGCCTGGGAGGGAGGAGGCGGAGGGAATGCGAATGGTTCGTAGACGACCATCGCCTTAGTTGCCCATGACCCCTTGGACATAGACGAGAAATGTGCTTCTGCTTCCCAGGAACTAGATGTAACCTTTTGCGAAGTAATCATCAGACATGATGACCTATTTGCCCCGCGCCGCTTGAGCCTAATCCAGGTCCCAAGGCCGACGACATTTTTTCCTTGAGTCACATTAGTCACTGTAAGTGTAACTTTTCGTGATGGAAGGCATGATACCGAATGAGAAATGAATCCGGCTCAGTCAGAGCCAAGCATCGCGAAAGCATCCTACGCAAGGGATGCGCCACCAACGGACGTTCACGGCACGAGATGGTGTGATAATTATGAGAAAGGCAATATTATATGCAAGTTAGACAATAATGGTCGGGCCTTCGTGCTATTTATTTCTTGGCATCTTATAGCGAACGATGAAGAATCGAAGGATCAGATAACGCTGGCTACATTTGGAGCCTGCGTGTTCGGATACCGGCTTATATATCCCAATGGGGATGAACAGGGGTAAATTACCCCATAACGCGTCCCGTGGGGTAAGGTAAGGCTAGGAGAATAGAGAAGAAATCCACGCATCTTCTTTCTTTCCACGCAGACAGCTGAAATTCATCGTGAGACGTGAACTCATGTGTCATACTTTCTAGACTCAGCTATTGGATGGCCCCGTCGCTTATCCACTCACTGTCCATTTACAAATTCCAATTTCGTGTCATTCCTCGCAGGTATGGAGGGATTTAGTGTACAGTACAAGCCTAGGTCTACACTCCCGTCGCCACCATCTTGATCAGAATGCCTTGGGGCACGTAGCCGGCGGGGTAAGTCGACCCCGAGTAGGTCGGGTTGGAGGCGTTGACAGCCACTCCTACGGAGCCGCCATCGGTGCTGCAGCCGATCAGAGCAAATGCCTGCTGCGTAGCATTGGCACCAGGGCCCCCATCAATGGTCGTGGCGATGTCGGCAAAGAGAACACTCGAGTTGACGGTGTTGTCGAGGTGCTTGGCGAATGCCTGCGCGGTTCCGTGCGCGTAGAGAAGCCACTCGCCACAGTCCGGAGCATCGATAGCTGCCATGTTGAACAAGCGACCGGTTCTGATCTGTGCACCATACGATCGAAGGTACGCGGCAATGAAAAGCACGTCATCGACGTTCACGTCCTGCGGCGTGTTATCAGGTGCCGTGTAACAGAGGAGGTCAGCCGTCTCAGTGTCATAGCAGACGCGTTGCGCATCGGACGAGCGCGGAAGGCCGTTTGGCGCAGCGACAGCGACACTGATGAGTGCCAATGGAACAAAATTGAAGAGGCTTTGGGAGAGCATTTTGAGTGAGATGGACGTTTGAACTGACTTTGAGAAAAAGCAGCAGTCTGCTACAGAGGATACTGGAAGCGGATTGTCTCGGTGTGTTGTGCCAAAGGCAATGGACCTGAGCAGACTTTTTAAGCGAATCGCCAGCGTGTTTAAAACTGCTTGAAGGCCGCTGCAACTCAGAGCAGTGACATGGTTTCAATCATGGCATAACTCTCTAACTCTCACCCTAGTCACACAAACAAGACCTTTTGCATCGGGTCTCGGGTTTCCGTACTGGTGAATTGGACTATGTCCTACTTAGGCCCGGAGCCTTGCGACGCTGCGATATGGCTCTGAGAAGTAGTCACGCACTAGAATCCTGCAAGATAAAAGACTATATCACCAAGTACGCGAGCGATGTGGAACGATTCAGAAATGCCTAATTTCTAATGAGTAGCCTTCAAAGGTATCTGCAATACAACTCCGGAGGTTCTACTATTTACGGTGAGATCCAAGGCTGCTGACCATGTGGGCGGACGGCACAGAAAAAAAAATCTTATAAGCATTCAATAAACAACAAAATATCCATACCAAAAACTCGTTGCGACTAGTCATAGTCTAGGGTTGCATCACCGTTACCTTCTCATGGCAGGATCCATAGAAGGATTCATGGAAGTCCAGGATCCAGAACTTCAGACAATGTGATCACCAACATTTTGGACATTGATATCTAACCGAGCTAGCTCCACGGGCAAGATAGCGAGGCTGTTCATAGGTTGGTAATCTTATTCATGAAATCATGGAAGATGGTATCCCCCTTTTAGGAATGCATGTTCTTTTCGCTGTTCCCACGCTTCCCTGAGTCTCGTCGCCAGGTTGCTACCAACCCTCTGCAACACCATGACAGCGTATCTCTCTCTTCTTTTGACTCTGCTAGCTACACAATGGAGCCTTGTGCGGTCGGCTGTTCCACCTCGCGCCCTGAATACGACACAACCCGCGACTGAGCTCCCATACAACCCTCGGGCAAGTCCTGCTCCTCTGGTGTTACTGAAGCATGATGCTAATGTCTTCTATTGTAGCCCGCGCCGCCGTATATGGTCGACAACCAACGCAACTATTACCGCGCGGCTCCTGATAAAGGAAAGCAAAATGGTCCTGTCTGGCGTTACTCGGGTAGCCTGGACGGGTACCTGAACAACCTTCGTAGGGGCACTGTGCTCCGCGGCGGTTACACTGGATCTAATGGCACCAAGCGAACGAGTTTCGATTCCGTTAAGGTCAAACGACAGTCCTCGTCTGGCTTCTGGCTCACGGAATTCGGACCTCTTGGAGTTGTAAGTTTTGTTCTCTCTCTATTTATGCAAAAGCGTGGTCGGTCACTGCATATTCGCTAACGCTCATGTTAAAGCAACCTTCTGTTGGGGGGGATGGCTACCAGTTCTTCCGCAACGTCGTCGATGACTTCGGTGCCGACAACTGTGGAGCCTCAGATACAACTGAGTCGCTCAATGCGGCCGTAGCCAGCTGGAATAAGGATTTAGTCGGTGGCGACCGAACGCGATGTGGCGAGCAGTGTGGCAATACCTTCTCTCAGGGCGCTATCGTGTACTTTCCCGGGGGTACATACAAAATCTGTTCGCCCGTAATCCAGTACTACTATACCCAATTCATCGGTGACCCTAACGACATGCCCATCATAAAAGGCTGTGACGAATTTCAAGGGATTGCTTTATTTGACGTGGACCCGTATATACCTGGAGGCTCGGGTTCGCAATGGTATATCAATCAGAACCAGTTTTTCCGCCAGATCCGTAACTTTCGCTTCGACCTAAAAAACATGCCTGAATCGACAGCCGAGAATGATCAAGAGCTAGTACCAACAGGCATCCACTGGCAAGTGTCGCAGGCCACGTCGTTACAGAATCTGATCTTTGACATGCCCACTTCAAGCACTACGACAGCTGTGGGCATCTTTACTGAGAATGGGAGCGGCGGGTTTGTCTCTGATCTAGTTTTCAACGGTGGTAACATCGGTTGGCGTGCTGGCTCGCAACAATATACAGCACGCAATCTTGAATTCAACCAGTGTAATACTGCCGTACAAATGGTATGGGATTGGGGCTGGAACTGGCAACAGATCACCGTGAATGGCGGGTCTATTGCCTTCAATATTTCAGGAATTGGTGGCGACACGGGCCAGGGCATAGGCAGTGTGTCCATCATCGATTCTACAATCACCGATACTAGGGTTGGCGTTCTAACGAACAGCCGGGACACTTCCCCTAATATCGTACTGGACAATACTGTCTTCTCGAACGTGGCCAGTCCGGTCATGGTAGAGGGTGGTGGCACGCTTTTATCGGGCAATTCAGACCTTTGGGCCACGGGCAAGAGGTACAACGGCTCGACCGGGTCAACCCAGACAGGCGGTGTGACGGCACCGGAAAGGGGTGAGGGACTTGTCGACCCCGACACGGATTTTCTTTTCGTGCGTTCACGGCCGCAATTCGAGGACTTGGGCACCGGCTCCTTTTTAGTGGCAACAACAGACGGTGGGTGCAAGAACGACGCAACGGGCGATCAAGCATCTTGCATCAACTCTTTTTTACGAGATGCTCTGAATCAAGGTCGTGTCGCCTATTTTCCTGCTGGCATCTACGCGGTTGGTAGCACGGTAAATATCCCGACTAACTCCCGCGTGCAAGGCTCTTTGTGGTCGCAAATTCAAGGATCCGGCTTTTTCTTCAGTGACCTGCAGAATCCTAAAGTTATGATACAGGTCGGCAATAAAGGGGAAAGGGGGTCTATGGAAATTGTCGAGATGCTGTTCTCAGTGCGCGGCAGTGCTGCTGGCGCTATCCTAATGGAATGGAACGTTGCCGCTGCTAAGCTAGGGGCGGCCGCGATGTGGGACTCGCACTTCCGTGTTGGCGGCGCCGTCGACACTGATCTGAACCTTGCTAACTGTCCTAAATTTAGCAACAATGCAGAGTGCATTGCTGCCTCGCTAATGTTTCGCGTAACGGCTCAGGCGAACGGCTACTTCGAAAATGTGTGGGCATGGGTAGGCGACCATGATAATGACCAGTCCATCTATAACCAACCCGATTCTAGCTCTACGCAGATCTCGGTCTTTTGCGCACGCGGTATGCTGATTGAGTCTGAAGGCCCGTCGTGGTTTTACGGCGGCGGCTCCGAACATTCAGTCCTTTACAATTACCTCATCAACGGAGCTAAGAGCGTTTATATGGGTCATATCCAGACAGAATCACCTTACTATCAGCCCAACCCCGGCCCTCCAGCCCCTTTCGGTGCGGCTCCCAGCTTTCCCAACGATCCCGACTTTAGCCAGTGTGAAGTCGCCGCTAACGTATGGGATGATCGGTGCCGGTATGCCTGGGGCCTGCAGATCATCGACTCAGCCGATATCATGATCCATTCCGCCGGCTTATACAGCTTTTTCAACGAATATTACCAGGACTGTATAGACACCCATAATTGTCAGCAGCGTATCCTTGAGGTTAAAGGCTCGACAGGCGTTGTAATCTTTAACTTGTTTACCGTCGCTACGGTAGACATAGCTAGTGGTATTGACAACACCAACGTCCCACAGGACGAAAACCAGCGCGGCTTCACGACTGGGGTCAGCGTATGGGTGCCACTTCCTGGAGGCGATACCATCGATATTGTGGTAAGTAAATCTGGGACATAATTTCTTCTTGTTTTAGCATATTTTGGGACAATGTTTTCCATTTTAGGATCTGTTAAAACATCGTAAAGTACGCTCAAAAGGGCGAGGACTAACTCTGAGCATTGCAGTGGGTAGGGACTGAGGTCTGGGATACACCGACGGTAACCTGCTCGTCGCCACCTTGTATGTTAATCATCCCGACAAGCTCATTGCCAGCAGATACCACCATTCGGCCGAGCAGCTATACAACCTCCCTTGAGTATGGCGGATTCGGAACCACCACAATTGGCGGAGTTACAACAACCGTCTTCGTAACAACCACTACAACTGTGACAATCTCGATCCCCCCTATTGTTACGGACGGCATTCCCTATTCTAACGTTAATGTGTCATCGTCAGGAGGGGTGCCCATAACTATCTATCCTAGCGTTAATGTTCCACCTGTTGTTATACCATTGCCGAATGGCAATGGTGAAACGACTTCGCGCACTATCCCCCTCCCACCCTGGCCTCGGATAGATGGCGGTTCTTCTCTCGGATTCTCTGACCCGGCTACTGTGCCAACGAGCAGCGGGGGCAATGGCTTGTCCACTAGCACCACTTATTTTACGCCTATTGGTATTCCTATCACGGTTCCCAGTGCTACTGTTACGACGGTAACATTCCCAGCCTCGACAGGGGCTATTACGATTTCCTGCCCCGCCACGACATCCATCGTCTTCGCCACACCACCCATTGCCATCGCTACAACTTGTACCGTCTCGGCGAGCGTAACGTTGAACTTCGCCTGCCCAACCACTCGGATTCTCACCTTCCTTGGGCCCGCAACAGCCACCGCTACAGTTGACTGCTCTCTGGTTACAGCCTGGAGTACTGGCTCGACTTCTACATCGACACCGCTCCCTGTCTACACCACCTGGCCCCCCTACGGTCAGATTGTCGCCGAGTCGACAACGCTCAGTGAACCAGAGCCGACAGACGACGGCGTGAATGTGCCTTGTACCGCCTGGTTCTTCTTCTTCTGCATCTCGTGGGGTGAAACTCACGTAGGGTCCTGGCACTGGATCTTGCCCCCAGGCATCTACGGGCCCGGTCCGCCACCCATTGGTCTCATCAGACCCCCTCCTGGTGTGACTATCAGGGGAAACCTACCAAACTGGCCCAGGATCACTATCGGGAGGGGCAACCAGCTCACGACCGAGGAAGAACCGGAGTGCGAGACGCAGACAGCCGAGGCGTGCACCACCACTAATTTTGTCTCGGGCGGCACCACAACCTCATCGACCACGCTGTGCGAAACCATCTCGGGCTGCTCCATCACGGCCTCTGACTCAACGACTGAAAGCTTCGGCACGCAGACGGCCGCGCCCATCGGCACCTGGCACGACGAGATATGGGCGACTATGACGCTTGGGCAAGACTACACCAACATGGCCTATGAGGCACTTGCCTCGCAGCTGGCGCGCGATGACGCCAGCGCCGGCGGCACCACGATCGGGTTCACAACGGGGCCCACGGCCGGGCCGACGTGCAAGGGCGCCACCACAGCGTGCGGTGGCACCAAGTGCTCGGGATACTGGTGTGACCCGTCACCGACCGGATACCCGCCGGCGTACCAGGACCCCAAAGATCCCAGTTCGGGAAATTACTCTGCACCCACGACAACCATTTCAACATCAACCCCGCCAACGACGACTCCTCCCACCAGCACGCCTACAGAGGACGTGACGCCACTGACGCGAGGCCCAATCAACTGCTTCGACGAGTCGGACTTCCCAGGCCACGCGGACATCCAATCAGGGGACCAGGACGAGTTGTCGGGGATCTTTAGCGGCATAGATGTCGGTACCGGTGACGACGACACCATCGGGCCTGGCGACATGGCGATTAGGCTCCGCGGCGTAGACGGACACGGCGTTAATTATGATTATTCTTGCGAATGGGTTGCCGGCTGCGTCACGGAGGTCGACAGGCAGAGCTTTAGGTTCCCGCTCGGATCGCCTAGCTTGATCACTGCTTACTTACTCGTTCGGGAAGATTATACTAAGTGTAAGTGGTTCACCACCCTACCTTCAAGTGGTCGTTCCATCTTTTACTTCCACTGCGAAGTTGCAGCGAAGTTGCAGCGCTTCCATCTTCACGATTCTTCGAGAATCAAGACTAATGCTTCCGGTTTTCTATATAGGCAATAATGGCGGTGTAGGTGGCTCCTGTCAAGCTGGATGTCTGCTGTATACGTTCGAGGGCGCACGAGGTGATGATGGAAGGAGGCTGGATGGGAATGTGACCACGGTCACTCTGACGTCGGTCACTTCGACGCCGGGCACTATTATCCCGGCTACTGTGACGCCATAGATCATGGTACTATGTGGATATTGATTCGTTTCTTCGGATTTTTATCCCTGTCGATTCCTGATATATTGTGTTGTTCTACGTTGCTGTGCTTAATATTAAGCAGACGTAAGTGTTCACGTGAACTACGGCTCCTCATTACGTTACAGCCACAAGGGAGATGTTTTGGCCTTTGCCATCGCGATGCCTCCCGTATAAACGGGATATAAACGGGTTGTTTTATTATGACATGTGTCTTTTGCTGCCGTAGTAGGCGGCGCGCCCGTTGGCAACAGAGTTTGTTCCACGGGGAAGTTTGGTTCTATGACATGTGCCTTTCAACAGACGGGATTTCACCCGCGACTCGAGCGGGGAATGTGTTCTACATGGCATCAAGAGGAGTTATATAAATACTAAGCACGACGGGACTTAGCAGTATGTGAATCAGATCCTCACCAGCCCGACAGAGAAGTTCACAATTTGTTGAGATAGAATCTTAGTCTGTGACTTCTTGCAAGGGTAAGGTGGTTCTTAGAGCAATTCATACAGCTTTTTTTGACTGAAAGTGCGTCGCTTGCTTGACTTCGCATTTGATGTTTTAGCTCTGTGGTCCCCTTCGCTTGGGACTTAAAGCGAGGTCCCTCGTGTTGGCATCATTTGTGCCACTTGTCCTAGACCAGTAAGCCTCTTCTAGTGCGTAGATCAGTAGGCGAACTATTATATATAAAGTTAGAGCTATCCGGACACTACGAATCTGACTACTCTCCTTAGCGATTATTAATGAGGACATGCACAGATTCTTGTTGTTGCGCGAAGGGCTGGAGCACCTTAGCAGACTATCATCAAGCAAAAATTAACATCATCGTTAGACTACGCATGCTTACAGAATACCAATAAACATTAGAGTAGCTAGAATTAAGGCCAGCATAAGCTTCGCTCTGATATATATCTGTCATTTGCAGCACGATGGTTTCTTGTTCCAACACGTATGACTTCTTTCAGTTAGGTAGTCAGTCCAAAGCAAGACCCATATTATCAGATAGGAATGGAAAGTGGACGATGCATAGTATGCCTTACTGCGTAGTAACATATCCTCAATTATAAATACTTGCATTATGCAGCGAGCTACAACGCAGTAGCGGTCGCGGGGTAGCGCACAAGGTGCAGCAAAGAGGGGAAATAGCAGAGTGTTAAAACTGCTTAAGTATTAAATTATCTTTGTCTGCCTTTTCGATCTGAAGAGATAAATCCAAATAAGATATAGCTGGGCTTTAGTGTTGCAGTAAATGATATGCTGTTTATTACTGTGTGTAGTCTCAGTGTTGGGATATGATGGCGCATTTAACGCTGCATACGAATGTTGAGTTAGCAGAACAATATAAATTCAATTCCCCTCCCACTATTCTAATGTGACTTTATACCTTCTCCACTTCAGTCATTAACCTCATAGCTTATGTTTACCTTTCAACCTCGCAATGACGAAAGTTCTCCTCTATTTCACAAGCTTTCTTCTCGCTGCGAGTCGTGTTGTTTCGGCAAACTCGCCGTCTTGGGCAGGGTCCAACCTCTACTTCCTAATAGGATTGTCCGATTCTCAACAGAATACGTGGGTTAACAATCTAGCCTCGGACGGTGCTAAGGTGGTACGACTATGGGTAAATGGCCAAAGTGCAGGGTCTTGTCAGAAAGGCAGCACCATTGCGAAACCAATTAACCCGCTTGAAAGCACTATCGGCGTCTACGATGATACAGTCTTGGATGCTATCGACAGCGTCTTAGTAAAGCTAGCCGCCAAGAACATTAAGGCTATTATCTCGCCTCATGACGCTGCGAATGAGTTTCTGGCTGGTAGCTCCGATCCGTACTGGAACCGATATGGTTCGGGATATTTCTACGAGCAACAGGCTGCATTTGATGACTATGATGCTCGCCTATCACACGTGCTTAACTATAAGGGGAAAACATCTGGTCAAGTATGGAAGAACTGGAGCAAGGCTATTATGGCCTTCGACCTACAAAATGAGCCTATGTCCACAAAACTAGCAGAATGTCAGACCAGTGCCGGCGCGAATTGGATCTGCGGGCGCGCACAACATATGCGCAGCGTTTTAGGTGCCAATAACCCCATTAAGATCTCTTCCGGCGGTATTGGGGGTGATGTATCCCACAATTGCAACTTTGCGTCTGCCGCAGTTAACTGCGGACAGCTCGATATGATAGCCGTTCACCGTTACGCGGGCAATCTAGCTTCCAACCCAGGAGAATGGTCTAATTCCGCGGCTGGCTACGTCAGCAGTGCCAAAGGCAAACTGGTGTATGTCGAGGAGTGGGGTGTCAGGCAATACCAAGGTGCAGCAGATCCAGCCGTGGAATATCCAGCCCAGGCAAATGATATGAACAAGGTTGGCCTGCCATGGCTCTACTGGCAAATTGTCCCAGCTGAAGTTTGCAGCTATGATCCGAAGGTATGTATGAGAACCTATCCTTGTTTCGTATCATCTTGCAATTTCTTTAATGTGGAATGTAGAAATCTCGACTAATATATTTTTATGTACGCAGAATGATGGAAGTGATTCATTCAGTATCTTCATGGGCTCGAATGTTAATGTGGCTGGCGCCATGAAAGGTGCGACTCAAGTAACGGGTCTTCAGGACTGGACGGGCATCATATACTAGTAATATGAAAATAACAAATTCGACTCATCAAGTGGCCGAAGCAATTATGTTCTATAACACGAGAATGGCCGGGTGAGATTATTTACCAGCTCTTGAATAAGACCAGCCATTATCCATTTGTGTTCACATGCCCCGGGAGCTTGAGAGATTTTTTCGCAGTAGTATCAATACAGCAATAATACATGAGACTCAATCAAAATGTCTCCTAATCTCCTAGCCCATTATAGAGGTGCAGCTTGTTCTCAGCTTCTACTACCAATTCTATTTATATCACACCTCAACTCAACAGGCTCAGTGGATTTGACCATCAAGACCACACTTTATAAAACCCTCTCGGATTCTGCAGGAAGCAATTATTGAAAGCTATTACCTGTTTTATTAGAACGGTCCGCAGCGGCTTTTCAGGCAAGACGGACACTTACATAATATAACAGGAGCTATTTCGTCTGGTTGTATTTTGTATCATGAGATGTGACTAGTTGAGTGCCATTCACTTCACTTCATGTCTTCTAAGCTGACGGTTCCTCGCGAGTGTGAGCGTGCTAGCCGCGGCTCGATCCACATGCTCTGGATTACTTTCTGTGCTCTAACTAGGTAGTTTTCAAGGTTGGAAGTGATAGTGTGGCAGTCTAATTAACCGACCAGGAAATCAAGCGCTGGAAGATCGCTAACTCAAGCGCTCTCCTCTTCCTTAGTGTCACGATAATAAAAATCCTCCATACCCGGAGGTATAACAGCGCCGGCAATCTCCACATCCTCGACAAGCGTGCGTATCTTCTTCTCCTCCTCGTCGCTAAGAACAACATCCACAGCCGCGCGGTTTGTCTCCAAATTCTCGATCCGCTTAGTGCCCGGAATGGGGATGATGTCGTTACCCTGCTTCAGCAACCAGGCGAGCGCGAGCTGGGAGACGGAAGCGCAACCCTCCTTAGCATCAGCGAAGGCCGCGAGGCGCGCGACGGCACGCGCGTTAGCATCGCGGTTTGCGTCCTGAAACCGCGGCATTCGTTGCGCACGACTGTCCTTTTCGTCTGCGAGTGGGGTCCCGTTGCTGAAAGCTGCGGTGATCATGCCGCGCCCGAGAGGCATGGCAGCTACAAAGGCGACGCCTAGCTCACGGCACGTCGACAGTAGATTCTTGCCTGTGGGACCCTCGATGTCCCGCATGAATACGGAATAGTCCATCTGGTATGCGGCAACGGGAGCGATCTTGCAGGCTCGACGGAGTGTAGTTGCTGATGCAGCCGATAGGCCGATGTGCTTGATTTTGCCTTCACTAGGCGGATTGTAGGTGAGTGTCAGCTTGGTACAGATCTATGTTGGTCGGCATTTGGTGTTAAGTTCTTACGCTTGTAGTTCCTTCATTGCTCGCATGGTTTCCTCGATGGGGGTTTCGGGATTGACATTATGGACGTAGTCTTATCGTACAGAGAAATGGGTTAGTCCAGCAGAGTTGTGGCTTTAATGGGGGAGCTGAGATCAATCTCTATATTAAGGCGACTCACACAAATCAATCGAATCGATACCGAGTCTCTTAAGACTCTTTTCACACGCTTGCTTGCAATACGCAGCAGAGCTGTCGACTTTATACCTCTGAGTGTCAACAATATACCCAAACTTAGTAGCGATAAAAATATCGCCACGCTTGCCGGTCCGCTTGAACCACCTTCCGACCAATTCTTCGCTATCGCCGTAGAGACTAGACAAGTAATCTATTAGCAGAGATATCTATAATCTTTTTCCTTTTTACAACATCACGACAGTTTCGGCCTTACTCTGAGCTGTCCCAGAAAGTAACCCCCAACTCGAGCGCACGGTCAAGGATCTTAAAGCGTTCCTGATCGCTAGGGTGTGAGCCATAATGGTTGGTTGACAGACTCTCTAGTCCGAAGCCAATGGCTGATACTTTTGGGCCATTCTTGCCGAGTGTGCGGTTGGCGGTAGTAGAGGACATGATGTATTGTTGATTTTTTTTCAAGGCTGATTTGTGCAGATCAAGTCTTGTAGAGCTGATGAATGATGAAGCAGAATCTTTACGTTATGGAAGAGAGATCAGAGCCAGTTTTTGTACTTTTCGTTCGACAGTATCCTAAGTTGACTCGAGACGACGACGTTCATCATGACGCTAAGTGAGCCAATCATCTTTTATGGTTGCCGAGGTGGTGATGCTTGGCGTTCGCTTTGAGTCTTGAAATTGGATGCCGAAATAGTATTCTTTGACAGATGTCCCGGTGTTTACGATCTCATAAATCCGTAACCAACATGATTGCCCCCGTTTACTCCGTGCTCAGTGCATTGTAATTCATTATTGCTTTGGGACTCGATCCTGATCCCGGTCATTTCAGGAAGCCATGGCCATGCTAGATCTTCGGTCCAATCACATCGCGCAGTTGCCGAGCAGACCAATGAGATTCCGATCCACCAACCCACAGCTACAACGAGAATATGGATTATCGTTACCACTAATCAAAGTTTGGTAGCAGAATGAGAATCGAGATGGCCAAATTCTATCTCTTGTCTCTCTCAGATTCTGTGAAGGACATAGCCATTAGCACCCATTTTGATCCGTGTTATTATTCTACAAAACACAACAGGTAATGGAGTCCACCACTAGTAAGCCACTATGTCCCGGATCTAGGAACCGGCAAAGGTCAAGATCTGGCTGTATCACATGCAGGTAGTTTATCCACTGATTGTATTTCTAGTGGCTTTGGAACTTACTCTTGCCAGCAGGAAACGAAAAATAAAATGTGATGAAGCCCACCCTGCATGCCGTAAGTGCACATCTACTGGGCGGGCTTGTGATGGTTATGGTATATGGGGAGGAGGCGGAAGCGGCAAGTTACATGGGCTCCGTCGGCCCCGAGATAGCATCGTCGCTGCTGTTGCCAGCCCTATGCCCCTTCACATCCCTGTCTTCGTCGCCAGCGCCGTGGAGAAGGAGCATTTCGATTGGTTCCGGTACCACACGCTATCCAAGTTACCAGGGTCGTTTAACAGCGGCTTCTGGGTTACGCTTCTCCCACAGGCTTGTCTTGGTGAGAGAGCTGTTCTCAACGCTGTATTGGCACTGAGCTCTGTCCACCGCGGAGGAGGCAAGGGAAATCAGAAACTGACCTCTATGAAATCTGTCAACGAAGCTGAGATATTTACTCTGGAGCATTATCTGCAAGCTATCACTCACCTACAACCATATTTCTCTTGTAGGAACAGGGCGTCTTTTCGGATCGCTCTGATTGTTTGTATCGTTTTCGTATGTATTGACCTCCTCCGCGGGAACTTCAGCTCAGCACGGAACCACGTTCGCGGTGGGCTGAGACTCATCGCAGATATGCAGCAACTAGTCTTCGGTGGTATTGGAAACAATTTCATAAATAATGTGAACGGCAGAGCTCATATGAAAGTCGTCATTGGTGATTCCATCGACCATTGGATCATGGAGGTTCTCTCACGTCTATATATACAGATCAACCTCTGCCAACCTCCGAGGAGTCATTCTTCCATGGTGCCTTTCCAAATATCCTCACCACTTCCCCCTCTGCAAAAATTTGATTCAAGCAGGCTTGCGTGGCTCGATCTCGATAGGCAGCTTCATCGAATTTTACATATTGCCAGTCAAGCCCGCCAGCGCCAGAGAAATTCTGCCACGTCGTCACCCACTTCTATTACCACAGCCAGGCTTCATCAATCGGTCTTAGCAGACTTGAAGCAGTGGGAAAAGATTCTAAAGGCGTCCAAGGAAACGCTCCTCGGTAACGGATCTGTCGAGTACCAAAAAGCATATTGCATCCTGGCCATGTATCATACAATGGCGACCATCATGGCGCACACATGTGTGTATCCAGAGGATGAATTAATCTTCGACGCGCATACCGACTCCTTCATTCTTCTGATAGAACAAGCCACAGCGTTGTGCTCAATCCCCGACGGGTCTCTGGAGCAGGCTACGGCGCTATCAGAAGGGATATCATTCGACACCTCTCGATCAATTGTTGATGTCGGTTGCCTACCACAACTATACTACACCGCTCTTAAATGCCGTGTTCACCATGTTCGACACAGAGCAGTCGAGCTTTTGCAGCCCTTGGTCCATAGAGAGGGATTTTGGGATGCGAGAATCGCAGCTACTGTTGCGAAGAGGGTTATGGAAGTGGAGGAGGGAGACTATTATAAGCCATCAGAAATAACGGGGGACAACTCTTCTGAGAATTCATTGCCGGCTTTACCGGGATGTTACCGGCTTCGTGACGCCGAGGTTGTTTACTCGGGCGAGCCTTTCGATAGAGTGCTGTTATTCTGTAGGGGGAAAGAAGGTTGTGATGATAAACGGCGAGCGTGCATTGCGCAGTACGATGTTGGCTCACAGAGTTGGATGGATGTGGTCGAGCAATGATTTTGCTAAATGCTGATGCTTTTGACTTCAATACAAATGAATCTTGCGATGGCTGGCACATCATATTCAAAACATAGTACCGCCCGGGTCTGAAGCACCTGGATCGCCAGTGGTGGAGAGGAGAGTCTATTGGTAGTTTAAATAGTAGTAAATGAGTGCCCCTAGTTACATCTCTCATATATCACCGTTACGTGATTCAATCATATCGTTTACTATGGATCAGCCTCAAGTTCTGGCCGCAATTAACTCCCAAAGGTTGCTCGTGAAGTACGTTCCTCGGTTTTAGGCAATCTTGGTGAGTTTTCCAGTCTTAATGTCGTACAAGAGACCCGAAACGTTGTCCCGCAGCTCTTTTCGAATATAGGGAGAAGACTTGACAAATTCTACGTCTCGCTTCGTTCCCGCAACAAGACTATAAAAACCAGTCAGCATCCTTGACCGGCATCATCGTAATATGACTATTGCGAAACTCACTCTGTGGTATTATTGAGCGTGAAGTCGGCCACTTTACCAGCAAGGTCTGGATTGTGTTTGACTACGTGGTCGCGGACCTGGTCGTCCGTAATGTATGTTGTGCCACAATCTGCAATCAATAGAGTCAGCATGCATAAGTCAATGGGTCAAATGCAATGTACTACACACCAGTATGCTTAATGATGATGATCTCGGTAAGCCCAAGCAGACTGTCTATCTGGGCAATGTCCCGGATATTTCTTGCCGGTGTACCTGACGCGGTTCTCACCAGAAGAACGTCTGTGAATTCGTTGAGCAAAGCGTAGCACTGCGAAACAAGAGAGACATACCATCTCCACCGGTGAGCCCAAGGAACTTTTCAGGCTCGACACGTGGATCGATGCAGCAAACTGTTAACCGTGTTAGTAATGTTCCCTCATAGTCATTTTCGCAGCAAACTACTCACATATCATCTTCTGTGGTCCCAGTCCCTTCTCTGTGATGTAAGGGTAAGGCTTATGGTCCTTAGACAGAACCCTATTATTTCACGTTAGACGAAATTCATAGCGTTTGGTTGGTATCCATACTCAGCTCGTTGAATAATCTCTGATGAGAATGAGGAAGACATTTTGTTTTCTTTGTTATGAATGGCAACTAAATTCAGGGTGAACGGATACTGATTTTCCAACGACTCTAGAAGGAAGTATGGAGGAAAGCAACCATATATATATTGACTTCAAAACACCTAGATGTAGCAACTCGGTCATTCTTTTGCCTCTAGTGACTTTCATTCTCCTGATCACTAATACGTTTAGATCGTGAGTTTGATGGTGATGACGTCCCATGAAATCCTCATCATCATTGATTATGAATGTCCTGCAATAATTCTGAGTAATTGCTCATTTGAAGTTCTCCTCGGAACTACAATTGAGTGCGTAACAGTCGTTTCAAAAAACGGGATTAGTCACACCTTGTAACTAGCTAACCAACGTAAGGTTAGAGCCATTCGCATATCCGCTAAGTAGTTAGTAAATTCAATCAGTAGGATCACCAACAGTCCTGGATGATGTTCTATCACTCCGAAACTCCGGTAAGAGGGTTGAAAATTACCAGTTTCTTCAATGCATTGATCTTGGTTGCTGTTAGTTAACTTTTAGAGTGAGCAATAAATCGTAAGGAGACTCACTCCGACGCAAGCTTCAAAATCACCACATGCAGATGTATTGTGATTACCTTAATAGTTAGAACTCCGAAACCCCGGTGCAAATGCCGACAAGGAGGGGAGTATTAATCGCTTCGCATCTTTGATCTGCTAAGTGGATGCTGAAAGGCAGCTTAGTTTCAGCTGCTGGGTATCACTTTGTATATGCTGGGAAGTGTACAAACCACTCAAACTGGATCACAACTATTTCAAGAATATAGTGCAAGAAGGTTTAATGAAACTACGTCAAGACCGGTATTTTATGTCAAGTGCAAATATCTAAATATCTGTTAACCATAAACTACAAAGTTCGAACTCCGATCATCCCAGTGAATTGTCAGAGCGTAGAAGCAGAGCCCTCCTTCTAGATTCTAAGAGGAATATACCGCAATTCCATACTATCGAAGATCTTGACACTACCACAATGATAGGATTTACAAGTTCTCCCCCAACCGTTTTCATCGATTGATGGATACAGTCACAAGGATCACAAGTAAGTAGCTTCTATATGTAATCAAGATAGCTCTACAGAGGTACCATAGAGACCTTCGCGCAACGACAAGTGTCCATTCCCTATTCAAATAAAAGGAATATCATAGAACCCGTCACCTGTGTTTACTTACTCAGCATTTCGTTTCTCTACTCGGCCAATTCCTTCAACATCGTCGTTCAGAGTCTCAAGATAATAGACAATAAAATATGCAAGAGTGGTTTCTTCAGTTGTCTTTTCCGCATCTCGAATTAATTCTTCTCTAAGAACAAGCTTATGACACTCGGCTCATATTTTAAGTATACAGCGTGTAAGGTCAGCACTTTCACAGCTCTTAGGTATAGTCGACCCGGATAACTTTCCATAGTTTGTTTAGATACACCGTGAGGCGATTCAACCCATCAAACTTGCTTATTCTCAATGTCAATTACGTGAATATCACAGGTGTGTATAAATATGACTCTTAACTCTAATCTATTAGGTTGGGTTGAGTCCCACTTATATTCAAGTGTACGTGGACTTACTAACCCAAAATAAGACATACGGATTACATAGTATTTGCAGGATATCAAAGCTTAGCTTCACGACTCGCCCCATAACTTACTACATTAACATTAGATCCCCTGAAGAACTTACATATACCGACTACAGGACGGCTAGCTTCAGGCTAGCCGGAACCTAGGCAATTGGTAGTTATACACTATTGTGACAGATAATCTTTAAGATCTTAGAAATGAGTATACTGACTTGTAACCCCGCGAACTAGACTATGGCAAGTACCGCGCTAGGCAGCCAGATGACGGCTGTCGCACTTAAGTTTTTGGTGCAAGTATCTCGAGACGAGATACTTCTTGCGTGGTGGGCCGTAGATTAGCGCGCCCAGAATACCTGACAATGGTTCACTTCTCAGGAGTCAGGCCAGTCAGTATACGTAGATCGCGATCCCGCATCTCCGGGATCATTAATGTCAGTTATCTTGATATTTGTCTCATGTTCTACCGAGCGAAGAATAGCTTTGTCACAGACTAACAGACCCTCTCCAGAACGTTGATGAGATGCTTATCAATCCTGAGAATAGTCAAATTCAGTTTCAATCACTCATTTCATACTGAGCTAACATTCATAACCCTGGGAGTGTGCCGTTCATCAATTATATTCTTGCGTCCCGGAATACACTAGGCGGCCTACACAGCTATTATGCATCATAATTGATCAGATTTTCCTAAACTATCGAAGATAACATGACGCCAAACCAGCAAGGACCGCTATCAAACAGCGAACTGTTCTGCACCTATTGAGTGCTGCTAAACTGTACAAGTGCCAAGGCTCATGCCACTGTCATGTAGGATAACCGGGCACCCTCTGGCAAACGAAACCTGTCGTCCAAATCTCCATGAACGACCCAGACCGTAAATCATATTTGTCACACATTAATATACCATCGTTGCCTATTGCATAACATCGTTACTTTCTATCATCCTATACACCCGATTAGCCACTGCACATAACACAAGCTTCGGGGTTCTCAATGCTACCTGTAGCGTTGTCAGTTGATGTCTCCGAGAGTCACATAAGGGCTACTCACAAGCCAGAACAGCGTCCGCATAGATGTCGTATTCACGCTCCTTGCTCTTATCCTCCTTGTCTTCGTCTTGCTGTGACAATTTATTGTCCTCAAGTGCAGCCTCTGGGAGCTCATCGGCCTTAGGTTTCTCCATAGGCTCAGTTGCTAAAGCCTTAGGACTTTCACCTTCAGGGGCATCTGCTTTGAAAGTTGTAACTTTGATAGACGTCGCGACTGGTTCAGCAACCTTTATCTCCTTCATTGGGGGAGGTGTTGTGCTAGGGGTGGGAACTCCATGGGGGGAATTGACAATGTTGGAGTCTTGCCTTTTAGCATACATTGGTCGGGAAATAGAAGGTGAAGGAGATGACATGTGAGTGCCAGAAGGAGGGGCTCGCTTCTTCAACGCGCCGAGTTTAGCGGCAGCTGGGTCAGTGACCTTCAATGCTTCCTGGTCAACAGTGAATTGAATAGGTTGGGCGGCAGCTTGTGTTCGCAAGTAGTACATGCCAGTCTTCAGACCGAGCTTCCAACCAGTGAAGTGCATGCTGGTGATCTTGCCCATAGTAGGCTCCCTCATGTGAATATTGAGCGATTGTGACTGGTCAATGAAAGCGCCACGGTCAGCAGCCATTTGGACAACTGTACGCTGAGAAATTTCCCAGACAGTCTTGTATAAGGCCTTGACTTCCGCAGGGATGCTGGGAATATTCTGAATGGAACCATTCTCGGCGATGATGCGGTTTTTCATGTGGTCAGACCACAGACCCAGATCAACCAGATCCTTTAGAAGCCAAGGATTGACGACTTGGAATTCGCCTGCCAAGACACGACGAGAGTAGATATTGGATGTGTACGGCTCGAAGCACTCATTGTTGCCTAAAATCTGCGAAGTACTCGCAGTCGGCATAGGAGCCATGAGCAGACTGTTACGGACACCATGCTGCTTGATCTGCTCTTTAAGAGTAGCCCAGTCCCAAAGATCCGAAGGTGTAACATTCCACATGTCGTACTGGAGAATGCCCTGAGAAACAGGGGAGCCCTCGTAGGTGGAGTATGTGCCTTCTTGTTGAGCAAGTTCCATTGATGCTGTCAAGGCAGCATGGTACATGGTCTCGAAGATCTGCTTGTTGAGCTGTCGGGCTTCCGGTGATTCAAAAGGCATGCGGAGGGCAAGGAAAGTATCTGCTAGACCCTGAACACCAAGACCAATAGGCCGGTGGCGCATGTTGCTGTTACGCGCTTCAGGGACAGGGTAGTGATTTACATCAATGACCTTATTCAGATTGCGTACAACGACTTGGGTAACCTCGTGCAGCTTTTGAAAGTCATAGCTTTCTGTGTTATAATCCACGAAAGATGGTAGAGCCATAGAGGCTAGGTTGCAAACAGCCACCTCGTCCGGGGCAGAGTACTCGATGATTTCGGTGCAGAGATTAGAACTACGGATTGTACCGAGATTCTTCTGGTTGCTCTTGCGATTGGCATGGTCCTTGTAGAGCATGAAGGGGTTGCCCGTTTCTGTCTGGGCCTCCAGGATGGCATACCAGAGTTTCTGAGCCTTAAGCGTTAGGCGGCCGCGTCCTTCAGCCTCGTACTTTTCGTAGAGAGCTTCAAACTCGTCACCATAGACATCGGCAAGCCCAGGGCACTCGTTCGGGCACATCAAAGTCCAGTCGCCATTCTTTTCTACACGCTTCATGAAGAGATCAGGGATCCAAAGAGCCAGGAAAAGGTCACGAGCGCGAACTTCCTCCTTGCCATGGTTCTTTCGCAAATCTAAGAATTCAAATACGTCCGAGTGCCATGGCTCCAAGTAGATGGCAAACGCACCAGGTCGCTTGTTACCTCCCTGATCAACGTAGCGAGCTGTGTTGTTGAAGACTCGAAGCATAGGGACGATACCATTGGATGTACCGTTTGTACCGGCAATGTAAGAGCCTGTGGCACGGATACGGTGGACATTGAGGCCAATACCTCCAGCCATCTTAGAAATCATGGCACATGTCTTGAGGGTGTCATAGATGCCCTCAATACTGTCATCTTTCATGTCGACCAGGAAGCAGGACGACATCTGAGGCTGTGGAGTTCCGGCATTGAAAAGTGTAGGAGAAGCATGGGTAAAGTATTTAAGGGACATAAGGTTGTATGTCTCAAGGACCTTCTCAATATTATCTCCCCAGATACCTACAGCCACACGCATGATCATGTGTTGGGGTCTCTCGACAATCTTGCCATTGATTTTGAGGAGGTATGATCGCTCCAGGGTTTTGAACCCGAAGTATTGGTAGTTGAAATCACGGTCGTACACAATTGCAGAGTCGAATTCTTCTTTGTGTTTCATGACGCAATCGTACGTCTCTTGTGAGATCATAGGCGATGGTTTGTTGTTCTTAGGGTTGATGTAGTGGTACAGATCGCTGACAACAGATGACCACTGCTTCTTTGTCTGCTTGTGCAAGTTTGAGACGGCAATACGTGCGGCCAGAATGGCGTAGTCTGGGTGGGTGACGGTCATGTAGGCGGCGGTTTCGGCTGCCTGTTGTCAAGAATACTGTCAGAGAACTGCCGTGTCAATCAAAGAGTAAGTAGTAGGTATGCTTACCAGGTCGTCAAGCTGGACAGTAGTGACACCTCCGTAAACTCCCGAGATAACCTTCTGGGTGATAGCAACGGGGTCGACATGGTCTGTGTCGAGTCCATAACATAGGCGTGATACACGAGCGGTGATCTTGTCGAATTGGACCCGCTCCTGGCGGCCATCTGCCTATTGTTCAGTGGCCGGCACAACGAAAAAGGAGACTTTGGAAAACACACCTCTCTTCTTGACATACATCGTGACGCGTGGATCAGGAACAACCTGTGGGGAGGAGGGTTGGTGGAGGGAGGGGACGAGCTACCAAGAATAGTAGATATCCGGACAATGCAGTGGGCAGTGATCGTAAACGTAGAATTCGGTTCGTCGGCAGCCTCTATGCCGTCGAAGGTCTATGGGTATCAAAAAGAGGCGATTTACTGCTGCGTTGAACCTGTTGGCAGGTGTGTGATGTTGAGTAAAAGACGGATGAAAATGGTGCACCTACCGGCCAACCTTAAATAGAGACGCGCTGTTCACTAGGAAACCGCGTCTTAGCACTTTTTAGCGCGTCAAACTGCAGAGACAACAAGCTCGGGGCAATATACTTAACTAACTAACTTATCCCTTGTTCCAGAGCGCACAGCTGAGAGACCCTCTACCCGCCAGCTGCAACCTCTTTAGCAGTTGCTCTGTTGCTAGACTTATTCAGCAGGCCCACCAGCCACTCAACGCGCATTGACGCGGTTCCCCAATGGCGGGGTTCGCTATCAGTGTGGGACCGCCGTGGAGAATTACCTGCATTGTAAATCCCATTGCATGCAGCCACTTCGGCTCGTTGCATTAGCTACGACTTTCTCTACCTACGTAGTAGGTACTCTCACAATTGTCACTAGGGATGATACATTCCATACAGAAGATTACGAGCTATTTGAAGTATACGTTCTCTTGGAGTGTCACGAACCGTGGGTCAATGCCCCACATGGGAGGGATCATTAAGACGCGTAAATTGAATTCTTACTAAGTACCTTATTGTAGCATCTTCTAGGTATGTTTGTAGGTATTTTACAGTGAAGTGGGGCGCTTACAAATGAATCTCGATATCCACCTGGCCAGTTCGAGTATGTCGAACAGAAAAACAATGTCCAGGAGTTCCGAAGGCAGAAACTAAGAACGGGTCTGCCAATCCTGTACAAGGAGCTCCAAAATGTTCTAATTTCTAAATAAATAAAAAAGCCTCTCGTCGCTTGCTACGCAGGTTACCTATCCTGTCGAGATCTTTTCTAGCAAACGTTGAGTATGTATTCAAAATCTGAGACGCAAGGGTCAGAATACATTAGTTGTCCGGTAAGTACGATTCACATTGTGAGTATTTACGTGAATTATTATGCTTGAAGTAGGGGTTGAGCACTCGTCGCGCGGAGGGCTCCAATCCTTGAAAGTGCGAACCCTGAGTAAAGAAATACCCTATGAAAAATATTAGCTAAACTAGCAAAAATCAGACCACTTCTGATCTTATAACTTAACATCGGTGTTGACGTATGTCAGAGGTAAGTGCCTGCAGTGAACAGAGAGACCTGCTTGCAGCCAGGAAGGTAGGTTAGGGCCCAATAGAATGATCAATCGATCCCTCAACCACCCAAATCAAGGGGGGTTCAGTCACTTATACACACAGAATCCACTAGTTCTACGCCCTAGGTAGCCGTGAATTAGTTCCCTAACGACTTACGACAAGTGATGAATTTTAGATAGTCGCTTATAGGATTCACTCAATTCACTAGCATACATGTGTTATTCAACTTGGCACAATGTCACTGTAGACTATCTGTATATAGGCCTGGCCTATGAAGGTTTTTGGAGTCCTTGACATAATCACAGGCGCTCAAGTTTAGGATTTCATACCTAAATATAGGCGTTCTCTGGCACTTGGGATCCATGAATCATATCTCGAGTAGCTAGGTGTCTGAGTCCAGTGATTTCGCTAGGTGAGCTACATTCTTACCGTAGCTGAATGTTTCACGATGCCTTGGTGTTTTCTACTTATGATTCCTGCCGTTGGTTATTTAGATAGCACGGCCCCAGGCTCAGTGAGACTATGAGCGAGATCATCTCATTCTGAACACATGGCTCACGTAGAAATTTCATTCAAATTCAATTTGTTGCATATATGATTCAATAGCCTACTGCTAGAATTGGCCCGGACTATTGACGAATAGGGTTTTGGATAAGAAGCTGATAAGCCTACATAACCAAAATTAGAATTATAAGACGATAGAATTTCTATGTGCTACAGTGATACTATTTTGTAGTGCTCAGGGTTCTCTGAGTAGATTGACCTGTTGACTATATACCTATGCTCCTAATC
This sequence comes from Xylaria flabelliformis, assembly GCA_007182795.1. Classification (NCBI taxonomy): domain Eukaryota; kingdom Fungi; phylum Ascomycota; class Sordariomycetes; order Xylariales; family Xylariaceae; genus Xylaria; species Xylaria flabelliformis. The sequence goes on along the minus strand of VFLP01000020.1, from coordinate 187,730 downwards.
TCTTGGCAACCTATATTGGACGTTGTATGGACCTTAACGGAGGTATACCGGCTTAATTCTCTACCCATGCTTCAGAAAAGGAACCAATTTGGACTACCTGGGTAGCAGAGGTTATGGCGGTTAATAGGTGTATTGGGCCGCCATACACCGACAACCCAACCGAAAACTTGTCGGTGAGCAACACACCGATAAAGTAATAGATTGGCGCAAAGCCCATATTGGTCCAATACTACCCTCGAGAAGCACCATTCAAATCAAATCAAGTTAGAAAGTAGCCAGAACACGGACTATTGGATCCACACGATACGTGGACAGTCGGCGATCTATCTAGCGCAAATCATGGTTGTTCAGCTCATGGAGGTGGCATAAGGCGTGCGAGCTTCACAGCGACAATGTTTAAGAGGACGTAGTCGACGATCGCATTGATATCTCAGGTAGACGTGGCCTGGTTGTCTCGACTCGGCTCTGCGTCTACTTCCTCGCTTTTACTGCCGGCCATTCACATCAACTTTCAAGATGTCTATGGGATTTGAGGAATGCGCAGTAGTCAGAGATGGATTCCCTCGGCCTATCCCAGAAACGCCTTCCAATGTTTTAGAGCAGTTTCGGATGACTGGCAAAGTAGTTGTCGTGACTGGCGCTGCGGACGGAATTGGATATGCAGTGTCAGAGGCAATGGCCGAGGCCAACGCCAATGTTGCCATGTGGTACAACTCGTGAGTCGGCATAGAATCAAGGCTCCGGGATGAAGTTTCTAGTACTCATGGTCAAGTAAAGAAACGATGCTGCTATCTCGAAAGCTAATAGATTGGCCGAGGTCCACGGTCTAAAGACGTCCGCGTATAAGGTTGATAGTAAGGGCATCACCTACTCGGCAGCACGCTGTAAGACTAAACAACACGCTCTAGTCTCTAACCCCCAAGAGGTGCAAGATGGAATCAAAAAGGTCATGGAGGACTTTGGTAGAATAGACGTTTTTATTGCCAATGCCGGTGAGTCTCGCACAGGCTCCTTCAAGGGAGGCCTACGACTAACAGCCTCTGAGGTATGGCGATATCCAAGCCTATCCTAGAGACAACGCTTGAGGAGTACAGGAAACTGATGTCAGTCAACGGTAAAGCACAATTTTAGAGCCCACGGATATAGAGTTCATGCACTGACTGGTCATTTAGTTGATGGCGTGGTGGCCTGTGCAAAGTACGTTGGTGAGGTATTTAAACGCCAAGGCACTGGGAACCTTATCATAACGTCAAGTATGAGTGCACACATCGTCAACGTACCGACGGACCAGCCCGTGTATAACGCGACGAAGGCTTTTGTCACGCATTTCGGCAAGTCATTAGCTCGTGAGTGGCGGGAATTTGCCCGAGTGAATATTGTCTCTCCTGGCTTTTTCAACACGAAGATGGGCGCCAGTCCGCTTGGCATCAACGAGGCCTACCGAATGGCAGTGCTGGGAAGACAGGGCCATGTCAAGGAAATCAAAGGCTTGTATCTGTATCTCGCTAGCGATGCCTCAACATACACGACTGGTAGTGACGTTATTGTTGATGGCGGATATGTTCTGCCATAGCATTACCGGGGTGCCTTGGTATTTCGGGAATGGTGTCTTGATTACGCGTGGCGGGACTTGGAGCCTGCCTTATTAACATAACGGACGATATGCAGAAGTCGGGTAGTCTGTTACCGGGCCATATGCACATAGACTAAGTTAGTACTGTCATTGAGATTGGCTTGTGAATTGAACGCATCCTAATGAAGTCTTCAGGTGCTGTGTTGACTCATTCGTATCGATGCAATTTCACTGCACTTTTCTTTATTTAAACGGAAGATACATCCATGATTCGCAGTAAAACATATATCGACTGTCTTACACACTTCAAGACCAGCCGGTTGCCCGTTTCGGGCTATCTGATGAGATCCCTCTCACCTATCTCAACGATGGCTTGTGAGGTGACAGGTCCTGCACCTACTGCCGCTACTATAGATCATAGTTCAACATACAAACCACGCTATATTGATGTAAGTGAGAAGTAGTCTAAGGCTATAAGCTCGTAATCGTCCCTTTGCCTGTTGTTTCGATGCTAACTATATCTTCATCAACACTCATAGATCGGTATAAACCTCGCAGATCCCATCTTTAGAGGCGTGTATAATGGCAAGGAGCGACACCCAGATGATCTACAAGCTGTGGTGTCCCGCGCGCAACAGATCGGATGTCAAAAGCTGGTCGTCACTGGATCTGACTTCGCAAGCTCAAAACATGCGCTAGAAATAGCCAAAGAATATCGTATGCGGACTCTTTTACCCGGTTATCTAAAGAATAGCTACTGATGCTCCTGTAGCGAATGTTGTATACACAACAGCTGGCATCCACCCCTGCTCAAGCTCAATTTTCAGCTCATCACATGCTCATCATGATTTAAAAGACTACACTATGCCGAGTGACCCCGACCCGGAGAAGCCCGTACCCGAGGATCATGAGCCAGACCCGGAGAAAACGAAAGAAATCATTTCGGAGCTTCGCACACTCATTGAATCAACCAGGAACACGCATCCGGGTGCCCTCGTCGCCTTCGGCGAGTTCGGTCTCGACTACGACAGGCTGCATTTCTGTTCTCGAAAGGTCCAACTACATTCCTTCGCGGCACAACTTGATCTAGTACTGGCACTCACGCCACAACCGCCACTATTCCTTCATTCACGGGCCGCGCATGAGGATTTCATCGGGCTTCTCAAAGCCAAATTCGGGAGCAGGCTTGAGAAGCTGGAGCGTGGCGGCGTCGTACATAGCTTTACTGGGACGGCGGCTGAGATGCAAGAACTCGCCGATCTAGGCCTACATATCGGCACAAACGGATGTAGCTTCAAGACAGAGGAGAATTGTGCTGTGGTTAAGGAAATACCGCTAAATCGGCTCATGCTTGAGACGGACGGCCCTTGGTGCGAGATCCGGCCTTCACATGCTGGATGGAAACACCTGCTCGAGGCCAAGGCCAAGAGCCAGGGCATCTATGCTGCTCTTGATGGTGACTCCACACTTGCAACGTCAGAATCCACGCCTACATCCACCGCAACACCGACTCCGAATGCCACAAGAACAGCAACGCCAAACCCGCAGCAAGATCCGTCTGCAGCCGCACAATCAAAGCCCGTTAAACCTCCCAAGAAACCTAAGAAAAAAGAACCCGAAATTCCGGAGCGCTGGCCCACCGTCAAGAAGGAGAAGTGGGTCGAGGGCGCCATGATTAAGAGTCGTAATGAGCCATGTATGATCGAGCGTGTCGCGCAAGTCGTTGCTGGCGTGCGGGGCGAGCCGCTGCGTGATGTGTGTGAAGCTGCCTGGGCGAACACCGTGAAGGTCTTTGGACTGGGTGAGAATGAGAAGCGCGAATAAGGATTCCAATAAGCATGCCTTTCCACATACCGGACTTGAACTTCCTGGGGCGGGTAAGACATATGAGAGCTGTGTTTGAGTGCAGAAAGATTAGAGTGCATACCTATACCCCGAAACTGAGAGGCGAAGGCAAGGGCTAGACTAAACGACCACTAAGCCATATAGAATATGCGCATCTCTAAATGTACAATGAATAGACAAAGCACGAAACTTCCAACGGAGCTGATGAGAACACGTATTAACCGCCTTACAATGTCAAATCTCCAAAGTTTTCATGCTTCCTTGTGGCGAGACCGCAAAACAGCATTGTATTCATACGGCTTGTTCAGCCAGTAAACTTGTGTACCCAGGCTTAACTCACAGTCCCGAGCCTCTGAATCCTTTTATCCTTCCATTGCGTATAGCTCCCATCGTGACCCCTTCTTCGCCCGTCATCCATCCAGGCATGCGCTCACCATCAATGAAGCCAGCCTCGACGAGCTGGCGGATGCCCGCAAAGACATGAGATCCATGGAGCGAGAGTCGGACATTGGGTCGCCATGCCCACTTCTCTCGATCCCTATCCTCCTCTTGACGTGCCTGCCGGCCCGTGGTGCGAGCCCGTTTGTCCCCAGGGCCATTGGTTCCTTGATCTCTACCTTGTCGATGTTGCTCCGGGTTTTCATCTTCGTCATCTTCGGCTGCTTCCAAAAGGCTGGCGTCGACGCCATTCCGTCGGCCCTTTGGTCCGCGTCGTGCCTCTTTAGCATCCTGCCCATCATCTTCGTCCTCGACATCTGTCGCGTAGATGGGGAAAGGGTCTTCGATCAAGACGTCCACACGCTCGATACCTTTCCCGTCATCTATCCTCATGTTGTCGCCGAACCGTGCCTGGGCAACGAGTTTCGCGCGCTTATGCCGCTTTTCCTCTTCCAACACTCCAGGATCCAAGGTCCGCTTGCGAGTCGTAGTTGCCTCCTGGCTCCCTATATAAGCAACCCGCTTATCGTCCTCTTCGGCAGTATCATCCGATAACGGCGGTGTAGGCAGCAGCGAGTTAAGCGGGCTATCAGTACGGGCATCGGCGGTTTTATCTCCCGCGTAAACGCTCCATCCGCCCGAGGCCGCGTTGCCACGTCCCGAGCCCCTAAGACTGAGCATGGCGTCTAGGTTCTTGGTCTGCAGGTTGACGGATTTGAGAGTATACCGCTCGCGCGGCCGCGATAGCGCCTTGGGGATTCCCTCAACAACAAGAGCGCGCAGCGACCGCGTCTCGGCGTTTGTCGTCGGTCCCGCGTTCTGAGACTTGCTAACGAATATGTGCGGCGAGGCGTCGGGGAACGCAACGTATATTGTGCGCGAGGTGTCAAAGCTCGTCACCACGCGGGCGGCCGAAGACGAGGACCCCGACGCAGCAGAAACGGCGAGGTCAGTGTTGTAGGGGGAGTCAAGCACAAAAATACGCAGGAGGAGGAGCGGGAGACCTTTCGGGCGATCGAAGTTGTAATGTGCCTTGACGTCGGGCAGCACCTCGGCCTGTAAGTTCCGTAGGAATGTGCTGGGGTGGAAGCGTGGGACGTGCATGGACAGCTTGTCAATCTTGTCGTAGCTGCGGCCTGCATCGACGTCGTCCTCGTGCCCGGGCGTCTGCAGGCGATGAATCTTGTAGCACGCCCATTTTAGCGTCCCCGGATGGTCGTATAGGTATTGTAGATCTGCCATGGCGACCTGGTATAGACTAAGGCCCTCTCGCCAATCGCCTTCTAATATGCGGTCCACGACTTCACGCTTACTGCCCTTGCGCGTCTGCATGCTGGCGTATACTTCCCGGAGCTCGCCCAGCGAATGCGCCGGCGGGTAAAGGTCGCTCTCGAAGTCATCTTCGTCCTCCTCGTCGGATGGGTTTTCGCGGAGAATCGGAGGGCAGAGTGACTGGTTGCTCGGGTCGAGCCAGTCGAGGGCGAGTGAGAGGAGCGATGGCCGCGAGAGCCGACTCAGGACCTTTATGACGGAGGGGTTGGAGGGGTTGACGCGGAGGAAAGACGGTAGACGGGCTGTGGTCGGGAGGGAGAGGGGCGGCGCCATGGTTGCGGGCCTGGCCGGTGAAAATAATGTTCTGCACTAAGTATTCCGATGAGAACACGAACTACTACCTAGTATAGTCTGCTGGCGAAGAGAATTGACATGTTGTGTAATATCTTTATGTAGATACGGAGCTAAATGATGTGCAAAGGAACGCGACGCGTCTCCAAAGGTCCCGGATATTTTGGTGTTTTGAAATCAGTTAGTTACACAGACAGTTAGGTGGGTAATGTGACTGATGTCACTACATAATGATAACAATAATTACATGTCAAGCTTTACACGTAGAATCCGTGTTCCTGTTGCTTTTCTGGATTCGATAGTTCTATCATGTCATGCTACGAGTTATCAAATCGTTGATGTTGTAATTGCTGACCCTAGCATATGTTATCATCGATATGGGGTGATGGCATTATCGCGATAAGAATCTGCGAAGCTTGGCAGATGTGGAGGAATTACAGTGTAAGAGTGCCTCAGCAGAAGCAACTCCAAATGAAAATTTCACCCCCAAGATAACAGCATGTACTTAGACTATCGTTTAACATTGTAATTCAACAAATAAAAGCTGGGGGAAAGCCACAAAAACCAAGAAGTTATAATAACTTCGATTTTAAAGATTAAGAAATTAGGAAAGATTCTCGAGCAAGTTATTATGCATTGATTTAATGGTGTTTCTTGGGGGTGTGAAATTTTCATTTGGAGTCGCTTCTGCTGACATTTTGTTTTCTATGCAGTGAGAACTTCACATTACCCAAAGAGTTATATGAACAAATCATGCATTAATTCGGGAGCTCGCTTCGATGTTTTTGCTGATACTCGGGGTAAGTTCGGCCGATCCCATGGCAGACCCATTAGGTGTCTCGGTTCAACTCCAACCTCCAACTCGCTATTCAGGCTTACCCAACCCGGAGATACGAGAGTGGCATTTGGAGTAGACGCGTAGCCTGGCTGATATTGAGACTGCCAGCGGGAGACATTAATGATGGTTCAATATAGTTGTAGTGCAGTTCAACACACAGTAAACCCACTCATCGGTACAAGCATTTGTTTTCTAGAAGAAGTTGGATGCTTTGCAATCACAATGGGGATGTTTGCTTATAAAGCACGCTTGCGGTGTGAAGACGTTGCAATACCCTTAGCTTAAGGTAACATCAACCAAAGACCGAAAAAGAAGTTGCCAACGGCTCATGCGCATCTGTATGTTGGGGAGTATGCAGCATGTAAGTAAACCCGGAATGGGTACAGATTCGTATGCAACCTGTGTAAACCCCGACCCAATACCATCCATCCGCTCTTATCCTGCAACATACGGCCTGGAAATCGCAACAAATTCTCTGCAACTTTATCACCCGGGTTTTGGGAGCTTATAAATCCGCGACGAGTCGAGACAGTCTAGGCCCCATACTGCGCGCCGTCCCATTCGCTGTAAGGTCGGTTATATGTATGTTTTACATGCGCCGGTAGCGGGCTGTGGGCGCCCCTCTTGGCAAGTTTTCGCGGAGCCCGAATACCTATCTCCATCTTGAAGGCCTAGCGTTCTGCATTGCTAATAAAGGAAGGTGACTGAAGGAGGTTACAGACGTTAAAGTTGAGATATACTAAACACTTGACGTCAGCCATCAACGTTCAATTCAGTTCAGAAATTGTATCCGAGAAAGCAAACTTAATGTGGGAGACCGGTGCTAATAACTAGTTACTGGTAAGTTAGTTAGTTGTGCGGAACAAAGGGAAATGCCGAGATCGGGTTTTCTCAGCGCCACATGCATCTATGAATCAAGACCGGAAGTAATCTAAAAATCATTGATTATAAATCTGTAACGGCAACATACATACAATACTGCGTAGTAGCCTGCTACTAGCAGGCAACTATCTGGATCTAACCCATTTGGGAAAAGAACCTCGCACACACATGCTACCCACGCATCTGACACTGACCATGTGAACAATATGTTATCTGGGCATCTTTATATCATGTACATGAGCGCAAATAGTTTCCATTTATGAGATCAAGAGGAGAGAACAAAAATTGATTAAAATATATCTACTATGAGATCTACTATGTGGCAGTGGCAAGAATTATTACCCTGCCTATCTTGCGAGTCGGGAGAATTAGGTAAAACTAGCGTGGGGTGAGACCCTTTTCAGGCTCTTATTGGCCAATTTCGACTGTGGCTCAAGCCCACCCCGTGCTTCGCAACGCTCCTCCTTCACCAGCCTTATTAAGCCGTTTATGGGTCCAAAGCTGTGTTTTCAGATGTAGTATTGTATTTAAAGTCCGAACTTTTACAATCGCTTACCATTTGACCCTAATATGTGGTATACATCATCTTATACCAACAATTATTCCAACTTGTACCGGTGTAGGCAGTAGATTGATTCCCAACCAACTGTGTTGGAATGTTGCAATGAAGCTGTGTGGTACGATCTTAGTTTTCAAGTCTTAGACGTCAGGTGGGCGTCAGCCGTTCGCGAGCAACCCCCCACTTGCAGCCAAGAAGGTAGTATCGCAGTAGTGAGAAACATAGGTCTTCGGCTAGCCTATTTGGGAGTTTACCGGTGAAAAGGCCACCAACAATCGCGGGCTTTTTACGGGTTTTTCTCTAGTTCTTTGAGTGCGAATAGTCGCCTTTGATGCTCCCGATTCATCACCTTCCGATCGACCCACTGAGTACTATAATGCTATTTCCTTTTTTCCACCCCGAAACTCTCACGCGCCCTCATATCGACAACCCCTCAACATCTACCACAAACAAGGACAACCGAACCGTCGATTGCGAATTGAATCACCAAGAGAAAGAAAGTATCATTTGGATGACGACACGACACACAAGCCTCCATCCTAACATACCCAGTTCAGGATACGAACAGAGAGGAGATATCGGTTCTCTGGACCCGAATTGAGCCGCGCTCGCTCTGGAGCATTGAATCATTGGAGTATTGGTCTAGTTCGAAAGGATAGGTTGGCCGACTGTAACGACGACTATTATCCTAAGAAGTCGACGACATGTCTGCCTACAGCGGGCGTCGGGGCCATCCCGTCAACGTGTCGCAACTCCTGCAAGATCTCAACAGGGTTCCGGAACCTGCACCACAGCCCGATGACAATTTACCCAGTCTCGACGACGAGTTGGCTATGTTCACCAACACAAATTTTATAGACTGGGATGCTGCGACTCCTCGTGGAAGCACGCACGAGACGTCTGCTACCACATCACCCACAACCGAACGCATCCCCTCGGATGCAATCGGGGGTGACCTGTCAAATTTCGACTTTGACTTGCCAGGTTAGTGTGGTTTGAACCTTCGTCTGTTCTTATTGTCTATTGTGTATCGTCTGCATTGTATTCTTACTGGCATTGTTTGCTTTATTTGATGGTGCCATGACTACCCTGAAGTCGTCGTTATTCGTACTGCTTTTACCTCCCCGCCTAGTTTGGCCTCTACCCCCCCACATGCAACAGTCAGCAGCACGGGTCTCTTAATTCCAGAGGGATGTGTGCAAGCTCATACGGCACACACCCGCCGAACAGTTTCCTGTTTCCTATTTGCCACAGACCTTCGCAGTCTGCAGCCTCCTTGACCCCGAAGACCCTTTTTCCGCGGTTACTATACCCATTCCTACGACCGAGTGGATCAACGATGCATTGTGCCTAGCCGAGCATCGTGGTAGTCCGCAGAAAACGACATCTTACACCAAGATGCGTTCTTCTAGCCTTTCGCCGACTGTATCACCCCAAAGCGCTAGGATCCACCCGACTCCACTGCAAATCGCAGTTTCTGAAGCGATGATTGGCCTGCGTGCGGTGACGTGGGGGCTCAATCCTGGCAAGCGCCTGAAGGTTCATTCGCTCGACAGAATAGCATGCTATGGCGCAATCAGCCCGATGGTGCAATTTCCCGTGATCTTGAGGTGATCGTTGGGAAAGGCCGTAGGCCACATTGAATAGCACTGCTCTGCATTCAAGCTTGCTGGCGCTTGATAAGATGGCTGTCAATTTAAACTTTATTCCTATTTCTCTCTATATTCGAAGTTGTCATTGAAGGTGCGAAGCACCTCAGATTTATACCACGTCGTTTACCTCATGTCTGTTCATTCACTAGCATCACGGCGGTCTAACATCACGTCATGACTTCAGGCGACTTTAATGGCTTTGATTTCCACAATTATCCGACGCCAAACGTGAACGGTTTCTCAGATAACTTAGCAACCCTGGCCCCAATTCAGCCGTCTCCTACCTACCCCCCTAACGGGGCACAGGGCCCCTACGGAACGTCGATGCATCCCGGAGACAAGATACCTACAGATACTGCACCTCGACGTCGCCAGCTCTCTTTCGAGGAGCAGTCGAGGTTAGCTGCCGAGGAGGACAAGCGAAGACGCAATACCGCAGCCAGCGCCCGCTTCCGAGTGAAGAAGAAGGCTCGTGAGCAAGCCCTCGAGAAGCGCGAGAAAGAGCTCAGTGACAAAGTTGGTGCACTCGAGAGTCGCATATCATCACTAGAGACGGAAAACAAGTGGCTGCGAGAGCTCGTCATGGAAAAGAACGGTGGCAGCGACTCCGTAGTGTCTACCTTGCTCGAGAAGCAGAAACCCGAGTCCACAAGAAAACCAGCATCACAGACTAAGCCAGAGTCGTCTTGATATATCCCAACAGCGGGGCTGCATTGGAAACACGCGCATGTTTGTATTACAGGGCCGGCGTTGAACAGGAAGGCAATCATCTGGGGTACCTATATCCTCTTGGAGCTGGGGGCGATGGCGGGGGCATCTATGATTGTTACATAATCTGATTTTAAGCGTTATTGTTCGGCCTTTGGGTCGCATATATATACCTCTCTTGGCGGCTATGTTCTGCCTGCGACGACCACCATACGCCGTTAGAATTTGCTGCGTTTGATTCACGATATGTTCATCCATTGCGACATGTCACACAACATCCGAATGGTCTCTAAGTGGTGATTATTACCTAATTTTGATGCGAGCACGCCATACAACAGAGCAATTACGTTTCTCCGCCCACTACTTGCCCCAGCTATTTGCTTTCTGTCACATTTTCGGACACATTTTCGGAATTCCCCGACTCCTTCGCCGCCCGCAGTTTCGCGAGACGCATTTGGTTCCGCTTTCCCACTACGCTCATGAGTCAGCACCGTTGCGTAATGCAGTCTAAAAGATAGGACCCCGAACAGGTAAATAAGAATGGCGATCTGTGATATATAATTATAGGGTAATGACAAGATGGTTGGGGGAAGGTCGGTTGCGTCAGCCGTGGATATACAAGGAGCGAGGGGGGTAATTGAAGAGAGATGATAAGAAAGAAAGCACCTCACTTACGTATCCGTAATGTGTTTTCTCGCTCGATATCGGCCATTTTCTCCCAGTTCGCGATCCGACTAAGCGTCCCGTCCTCATTGACTACGAGCGGGCCTAGATGATCCAGACGTAGTGCCGCGCCGCCGACTTCGAGCGTCGATGTTGCGCCGTCAGCAGCTGGGAGAGCAGGGAGAGGAGCTGAGTTTGAAGATGTTTGAGATTCGGGTTGTGTGCCGTCGTTGGTTTCCGACTTTGTTTCTGTTGTGTCCATGATTGGTGATGATAGAGGGTGAGAAGACGATGAGTTTGCGGAGGTAGAGTATGGGGAGCCTGTAGATATAAAGAGCTTTGAGAGTGGTAGCGATGACTGCACTAATGAGCGTCGGGGTTGAATTATTGTAGTTGAAGATGTGAGATTTCTGGTGGTGTATGATATTAATCTCGCGGGATGCTGTGCTTGCAGTTTTTTCGTGTAGAAAGCGGCTTGGAGGCAGCGGGCCAATTTCATGTCTGATATTCGTCCAAGTGGTTGTAATATACAGTATGGTGGTGAGTGAGTGAGTCCCGGCGTTACGCGAAGATTCTGGTATTTTCGGTTCAGTGCCCAACTCTTTTGTTGCACTTTCAAACTATTAGGAGAGTAGTTCGCTATAAGATATCACGCAAACCAGAAATTCTGAGGTATTTCCTAGCAACTTACCGTTATCGTTCACAGGTAGGCATAATAGAGTTGAATTATTGAGTGCGTCAGTATTGATGGGTAGCCGCTTATACTTTTCTGGACGATTCTGGAAATAAGACTACGGTGGATCTGCATTAAAAAAGTCACGTGGTTTCGCGTTGACGCATATCAGAGAAGGAACAGCTTGAATATTAGAGCTGGAACAATCTATTATTTGACGAGGTAAAACTCCAATGTTAATAGAGCCACTACCTACTGGTCCAATACTCAAGAGCAAATAGACAGCTCAAATTAAACCTAATTGCAATCATAACAAGTTAGGCACCTAACACGCTAGCCTTCAGCAAAATGAATTCTTCCCTGCTCTTGAATCATCTCAGTGAATTTTTTTTTATGCCTTCTGAGCCTATCCTGAGAAGAAGGAAGAGCGAATAAGCATGATGAACCAGGAGTGACGCTTGGACTCAAAAGGATCGTTATGGAGGCGCATCCGGTTCCCGCTTGAATCGTGTACGTGGGAAAAGAGCGAAACAAATAGATGAGTATGTGAAATGAGGCGTTTGCGTTTGTTTTTGCCGCTCTTCGTCTCAGTCAGGGATCGGCTCTCTGAGTTCGCGATAACTGTTTCGCACAGCCAAGAAAAGTACTCCCTGGCGCATTGTCCGAGCTTAGCCGCAATTATTGCAGCCACTGATAAATACATTATGATAAAATCCCACAGTCGTTCTTCGGCATCGCTGCCCATTTCTAGCAGCTAAACAGTTGCCTATTTTGGAGCCCCAGTACTCGTTTATTATCGCCCCGCAGGAGCTGCAAGAAATTCTGATACGAACGTAGTCGCACATTCTGGACCAAGGCGAATGTCGATATGAGCCGGGGATATGATCCGTACAACGCCAAAACTGGATATTAGGCGGTCTCCTCAAAGATGAGTACGTATAAAGGATAAATCTATTGATTAAGACGGCTAGCTTGGAGTAGTTTGCGACGTTCAATTGACTCTTCTCGATACCAACAAGGCAGCGCCATTTTATATATTCGATGAAGCGGCGGCCGGTGTCGCGTGCTTGATAGCATCCCTATACCCAGTATCACTTGACTAAACTTGTATACCAGTACCATCTTGAGAATATTGATATACGTGTAAGGTAGCGAAAGTTTACCATGTGGTAACAGAAAGTGGTACTAGTTTATTGTACAGCTCATATCTTCCCTCGTTCAACGTCGGAGAATGTGGCCAGGGGTGATAATATGAGGTCGTGAATGTCTTATGACCGGAGAAAATCGTCAACAGGTATACCTCGCTAACTAGCGGTAACAGGACCAATGACGGTACGAGTCAAAGCAGAGTCCTGTGACCCAATATGCATATTGTAGATGGTTTTGTGTAAGGCAAGTACCAAGCCCCTGGCGTTCACGCAAAGTAGCTCGCTATAGGCCGACAAACGACTGGTAAGCAGAATGGGAGACTAGGATTGATGGTATACAGCTCGATAAATCCAGACGAAAAGTAATAACTCCAAAGATGTAGGGAGGATATGAAACGAAACGAGACAGAGGGCGAAAACGTGGCACAATTCTCCAAGATTGTTTCATATTGTAGGACTTCGTTGGCCCTCCCTGTGTCTTGACTGGCAACACTCAAAGCCAAAATTCCTCACAGTTGTTAAGAACGGGAGCACCTATTCCATCTGAACAGCATAGTAACCGATTCCGCAACAAGCTTTGTTTGGCACAAGTTTCTTGAAATAGTTGACAAATAGCGGCGCGAGTGCGTGCACCAGCTGACCCTGAGGACTGGCCGTTAGCCACCTGTCGCTTTGCTTACACGGCATATATGCCTATCTAGGGATGAAAGAAATTACCAACACTAAGCCTTCCAGTGAGCAAGATCGTAAATCAAGAAGCGTACCGTTGAGGTACCCACAGTACGTGATTCCACATTCTCTACATGACGGTCGTACAATACCACGTCCAAACATATGATAGTAGTATGCCACATAAGTTTGCTTAATAACATCTCAAGGCAACGGTATGTAGGAAAGCAGAGTGATAGATAGATGAGCGATAAGCACTGTCACAGACTGGTCATGGTGGTCTAACCGTAAGGCATGTGTACGTAGCTACGGATGTCAAGGTGCCCACCTTGATAGCGTTCTAATTTTATTGGTGTTGTGGTATAATGCTGCAGTCTTGCTTCGTGACGCTGATGAACTAATCCTATTGGGAAGTTTTCTGTAAGATAATGCGAAGACATCGGTGATCGAATACATCTTCTCTGTCTTTGCCATTAGTTCTGAGTCCACAGCCTTGATTGTACTGTATTATATAATGGCTTGGAGTAGATTGTCACACGGACCCATGGACTAGGACTGCATTGCATTCGAAAATCGACGGGCCGAGGCTTCAATGCCATATAATATGTACATATGAGCTGCGGTTCGCCCAGGCCTTCAATTGTTCGGCTGCCCGTGTATGCCTGATTAAATGGATTAGGTAAAATAAAGTGAGATTGTCAAGGCGAAGGTGACGAAAGCGAGGAGCAACAGCGATACTTTAGAATTTAGGTCACTACATATGGAAGAGGGCCTGCAAGGTATGGCCCACAAGACACTCTAGTTAGTTATAAGTAAGGTGCTTTTCGAAAAATTAGATAAATTAACACCGCCAAACGCAGTACACAGATATCCTAGATTATCCAGAAGTTCTAAATAACAGTAGGTAGCGCTATACAGAAGAGCCTAAAATAAATACACGTCAGATATGGGAGTACTGCATGTGAATCGTAAGTATCTCAGCCTCCTGATTTTTACAAACATTGAATCTTGGTCAAGACTGTCATAGCTATTACCCAAACTGTAATTATCCACCAATAGTGATATACCTTGCGAAAGCGCTGACGGCGTCGCTCAGCTGTAGTTCGAAGCCGATGAACAGAATTTTACCGCACATCAGCCTGCCTGCTAGTTCCTGGACGAGATGCTACCTGTTGTTCATACTAGCCTTTGAGAAATAGCAGTCTGAGACGTTTCGGCAACATTTATGGTGTTCGTGTTTGACAGAACAAATCATTGATGTAAAGACACCGATAGTGTTGACAATTTAGACATGTTTGTCCCAACAGCCTTCCTACGAATACGATGTCTGGAAAAGCTCGGGGTTGCTCACACGGACCTCGTGAAGGCCTTGCCTAGCAATCGGGCCATATAGGAAGCTCTAATACAAGAGTCGCAATTGCACAAACGGTATTGTATTGACGGTGAATATTGGCACTCTTAAAGGTATATTAGTCGGGGAGAACGACTTCTCAATGGGCTTCATGGTAATGAGAAATGGCCAATCAAGGCCCTGGAAACTCTAAGGGCGGAGAAAACCAATTTATGGCTGACTGACTCGGGAAGTATAGCATGTCGGCAATAAAGCCATGCGTATATTGACACGCCTAAGATTTGCTAGCCTATCATGAACTTGAATGACTTGTTGCTTGGTGAAGCAACGTTGGCAAAGAAGAAAAGCATTGTGGAAAGAAGCTTGGGAGAACCCACGAGAACAATACAAGACGGGGTATCTACCTAGTGACAAAGAACGGTAATTTGGTGTGCTACACCAACATTAAGGCAATAGCATCATTTGTACAGGTAGGGTCACATTGGCGACCAAGTATCATACCACAGTCACTGGAATCCTTCCATGCGGGTGAGCAAGATGATTAACGGCTCGTGTTGCGAGCTTAGCAGCAAGCGACGTTGCGCCAGCAAGCCTTGGCTTCATCTGCCTCACAAATAAGACACCGGGTATTCCCAAGGTGAGACCCTACGCTTGAATCGCAAGGCTTTTCGCTTCCTACAATATTTCGATCTTCGCATTTCACTCAACTAACTAAATCATTTCGCATTGTACTGCAACAATGCCACTGTGAGGTCAGGGGTTTCAGCGTATGGACCCTGGCTCTCGGCACGCCGCTTGGTTCCGAAAATCGCCTAGTTAGAAATACATTTATGTTCAGCAGTGAAAGTCAAGATCTGCTAATACCGGTCTTTCTCGCCGCCATCGATTCCTTCTATTTCATCAATGGTGAAGATGGGTAGAGCTGTATTCCGTACTCTCCTCTCTCTGTCGAATTCGTTGAATTTTGGTGATCTTGGAAGGTTGAATGTACTCAATAACTTCGATGAATTAGATGGGGGCGGACGATGTCATTCGCCATGAGCGTAGGTTTAATTACGGTTGAGAACTTTTAGAGGCTAACTAAGGTGCTTGCCTAGTCAGTCGGAAGACCGGGTATAGAATGATGTCAGAATTAGGTAACAGAGCAAGGGCAGCGCGTCGTCTTATAGTGCGACGCGTCTCCCACACGACTCGCTGGAGAGCAGCAGCAGGAGCAATGAATGCGACCAAGCACCGATGACCCTACGAATCTAATTTTCATCTACTATGTCTCTCGCTCTCGGTCTGCCTATCGAACTCCTTTACTACATATCCAAATGTCTCGATAACACCGACTTGTCATCATGGAGCCGGTCTTGCCGTGCTTTCCATGCAGCCCTTACTCCCCTTTTATACCAAAGTGTCAAAGACGACCCAACTGTGATGTGCTGGGCTGCTAGCCAAGGTCGTCTCGACACCGTACAGCGCCTGTTAGCTGCCGGGGCAAACCCCAATGTTGCTTGGTCGCAAAACAGGCCAAGATGGCGGCCGCTGACGGGCCTGATACAGCCACAACCAGACGAACACTTCATGTCGTCTGCTCTTGCATTAGACAGGCTCTTATCTCAATACCCACAAAGCGAGAGGAATCGCCTCAAGTTTTGCGTACGCGCCTCCGAATGGTTATTGTGCCACACTGCCATTGAGCACGAAACGATAGAGTGCTTTCAGGAAGACTCGTATGTCGTGGACGACGTGAATGGGGCGGCCGACTTGGGTTTGCTAGAGGAACGCAACATGGACCCTACACCCTAGCCAGAGCCCCATTATTGGAGCCCGTACAACTCTGTCAAAACTTTCCCACAACGATGCTATTGGACTCCTCTTCACATTGCCGCGGCCCAGGGTAACGATAAACTCGTCAACCTACTATTAGACAATGGCGCCGACGTAAACGCCCTCTCGCGCCTCTTTTGCAAATGCACCACCCTTTCTAATCGCCGGGCCGCGCTTCTCTGGACACCTCTCCATACCTCCATGTGTCACAGACATGAGTCCACTGCTAGACTCCTTCTATCACGCGGAGCCTCCACATCCATTACGACGCGATTCTGGGGACAAGATAATTATCGATATACCGCCCTGCACTCGGCTTGTACACTGGATCTTGTCGATGTAGTACGGACACTAGTTGACGGAGGTTACCAAACCGATGTTACAGTCCGTGATCACAGAGAGCTGACACCATTGGCATACGCATTTTTTCAGGGCAACTGGGCTGTAATTGATTTCCTTCTGGAACACGGCGCGGACATAAATGCCAAAATTGGGCCCCTGAATGCTTTAGGACATGCTTGTTTGCTGGGTTATTACGAGGAGGCTCTTCGACTTCTTGATCTCGGCGTTACTCCCCAATGCCAATCTGTCAATAATGTTGAACCGCCTTTCTATTTTCATCTTATCGCTGTTGCGGGAGCTCCGGAGTTCTCATCGTCTCGCGCATCCAAACAAAAGCAGTTCCGCCTTGAGCTTGTGAATAGGCTGATCAAACATGGAATAGACGTAAACCAGCGGGGAGTCAGTGGCGTCACGGCGCTTACGGAAGCTGCTTCGTTTCACAGAATCGATGTAGTGAAGGCTCTGTTGCATTCAGGTGCCGATGTCCACATTGGCGAATGCGGTTTCTCGAGTATGTGTGCTCTCGGGAAGGCCATATCACTGTATTCAGAGGAGTCACAAAAGACTCCGAAAGGAGCCATGCTCAACACTGTCCGAGCCCTGCTTGAAGCAATGGCGGAAACCCCTGTCGCCCGGCTCGTAGATACCGGGGAGGCGGGACCTAATACTGACGAGTCTAACACGACTAACGACTTTCGCATAAGGGGCGCCTTCCGAATGACCTGTATACTTCCTCACGATCATGAAGACAAGTTGGAAGTAGCAGATCTTTTACTCAAGCACAATAGGCGTGTCGAAAAGGCATACGTAGAACCGAATCTCGTTGTACGTACAAATACCTCCCGTGCCTGGTTCCTCAGTCATCCTGTTTCGTAGGGATCGTCAATCTCTATGATTCGAAGCTAGACCTTTTAACTAATGTTTCTTTACACGCAGTATGCAAGTATTCTGGGAACAAACTTTAAAATTTCTAACCTGTTGCTCGAGAACGGATTCGATCAGCCAGTGAGTAATTGTCAAAACCATTCTCTTATTCTGACTACTTCTACAATGCCAGCTTCCTTTCTCGGCTAAGACAGCTAAAAGCTACTCAAATTCTCACAAATCGCGCTCAGCACGGTTATAACTGACCGCAAGTGTACCAGTGCGAGAAGCGATTCGACGACCTCATAGAGCGGTTCGTTGAGAATGATACTGCTGAGGGACTACGCTATATTCTGAATCATTTCCTAAGTATTGCTCCTCGAATACGCCGCGGCCAAGTTCTCTACGATGCTATCAAGGCCGGGAGCGAGGAATGCGCAGAATTCTTGATTAACGAAGGGGTCTCGATCAATTCCCGGAACGAAGATGGCAGCAGCCTGCTATTCGCCGCTTGTAAGATGGGAGACACTCATACCGCCGAACTTTTACTGAAGAAGGGAGCGGATCCAGATGAATGTACCCAAGAAGGTATCTCACTAACGATAGTAGCTGCCTTTGATGAAAATAGGGATATGATTAAGCTATTACTGGACTATGGTGCCTCTATCCATAGCAGCCCGCCCGGAAAGCCGACGCTGGACCCCGACATGGGGTTCCTAGATATCGCCATCAGTTGCGGGCTTATCGATGCTGTGGAAGAGATAGCGAACCACAAAAACTTCGGCTCTCCCACCGATGAAGAGATCTCAAGACACTGGCAGACCATTCTCAAGGCCCCTGATTCGTCGAACGATCTGGCTTTTATGATGGAGCTCCTCCTTGGTTCTAAAGGATTCGATAAAGACCAGATCTTCAGGATCACAAAGAACAAAGCTGACGGCTTGGTACCAGCAACTCCACTGCACTTGTGTGCTGCAATTGGCCTTATCATAGATAGAATGGAGCTCATCGCGTATCTAATAGGCAATGGGGCGGGTATTCATAAATGTCTTCTCGTTCAACCAAATACTCAGGATCATACCTGGAAACCCGATTCGAACCAGAAAGGAGTGATGGAATTCGAGGGGACGACTCCTCTCGAATGGGCAATTTCGTTCTCCTCGATCAGGGTTGTCCGAGCATTGCTGAACAGAGAGATTCTATTGTACGATCGGTTCTTGAGCACTGAATTAGAAATGACGGAGACGAAGAGGATGGAATTGATGCTACTTTACGCAAAAGCTGCTTGTTACCGCCAAAAGCCTAAGATGTTCTCCTTCCTGTTCAAGAGCGGCTTGGATCCCACAATCTGCGACAGAAATGGGAATACGATCATACATATGATATGCGATTACGTTGAGACATTCTGGCCCAACGATGAGCCCGAGTTTACGATGGAATGTATCGCCGAGCGGTCGGCTTTCTCCCTGATCGCATGTTTAAAATGGGGTGTCACGTACCATTCGAAGAATGAAAAGGGCGAGTCTGGAATGGACCGTGTACTCCAAATACTCAAATACTCTGGTAACTGCGAGTTCCATCAGACACTGGCCAAAAACTGGCATGAGAAGATTGGTTATGTCGAGGGCTCGAACCCGGAATTAATAGCAAAGTGTGCTGCACTTGATGACTCCGAAGACGAGGAAGAACTATATGATGAAGAATCTGATGGAGATGTTTCGGATAATGAGCCGTCTGAGGGGAGTTTGGATCTAGACAGCGAAGTTTCGGATGAACATATTTTCTTCATATGACGATTGTACATTATGGCAGCATGACTATAGATGCGTCAGAGGCATGTAAGAGTGTGGGTATGGACCGTATGGAGCAATTTGTATCAATACTTTGTAAAATCATCTTGTACCAGAATAATAGCTGATCCTATTATCCTTTAGAGTTGAGTTCTGAACCCCAACGCTCTTATAATCATTCGTAACCCTCTACGCCTTCCCCCAGGGAACACCCTGGAGATCACCTTTGCAAAGCGATCGGCCAATGTCGACGGAATTTTCTGTTATACTCAAGATTACTGTGCCACAAACAATAGTATCGTCGAAAGTACAATTGAGCAGAGGTGTAAAACAAGCTCTAGCACATTCCTAAAGATAGAATAACTGCCTAGGCTTGGCTACACGGTATAGCTCGAGACAATTATCCGGACAAATTACCCCAGGCGTATAGGTAAATCCTCAATCAGGTGGGCATTGGTCTGTTTTCCTGCATTTTAATTAACTTTCTCTCGGTAGTCACAGTTCCTCGAATAAAAAAAGGGCAAGGCGAGATCCGCAACTGCCGAACTGAAGGGGGCTCCTTATCAGCTACAGATGGATGCTTTTGAGGTACTTGCACTTGCAGACCGCTTAGATTGCGACGTAGTCATATAGATGGTGACTGATCTAATAACTATTGAAATAGAGGGTATATGACCTGAAATCCAGCTTGCTTCGGTGTGAAAATCAGGTGGAAAAGGCTCTTTAATACATATGCACGATCTTGACTTTGATCGATATCTAGTTGACTGTCCCTCCAACGATTAGATGATCAAGCTTGAAACTTAGAGAAGTCAACTCTGAGATCTTATTTCTTCCTGACATGAGAGGAACGTATCAACGGTAGTTCCTACTCATCCTCTGCTTAGTTTATCTTAGACCAGCAGCCGTAGCGCGACTACGACTATGACCATGTTCTGGAAAGCCATCACGCTCGCCGCGCTCTTTGCGCGGGATACCTCTGCACAAGTGCAAGGATCCGCGGATTTTCTTCGATTTGGCTGCTCGCAGCTTGTCATCGAGCGAATTGATCCTCTTGTGACCCCTGGAGCAAACCCATCTCCGCACACGCACCAAATCGTTGGAGGAAACTCGTTTAATACTACTGTATTGCACCTTAATATCCCTTATTCGAGGTAAAGTCGCTAATCATACTCTAGATGGATCCCAACACGATCGATCCGCCGACGCAGTCTACTTGCACTTCCTGCAGCTACACAGAAGACACGAGCAATTATTGGACCG
This sequence comes from Xylaria flabelliformis, assembly GCA_007182795.1. Lineage (NCBI taxonomy): Eukaryota > Fungi > Ascomycota > Sordariomycetes > Xylariales > Xylariaceae > Xylaria > Xylaria flabelliformis. The sequence continues at coordinate 167,034 of VFLP01000020.1, read as the reverse complement.
CCTCGATCTACTTCCAGTCGCCTGAAAATGGGACATTCAAGCGAGTCCCGCAGATGGCCAATGGACGCTTGAACGGGACATTATTGGAGCAGGAGGGAGGGCTTACAGTTTACTATATGCGGCCGTTTAGTGGCAGCAACAAAAAAACAACCGTGCCCAAACCAGTGAGTTCTTGACTCCCTCGCTTCGAACGCGTGTAGTGCTTAACAATCACTTTGTCAAGGGCTTCCGAATGCTCGCGGGAGACCCGACACTCCGTAGCAAGACTGGAAATTTCGCGAATATTTGTCACCGCTGTCTTCAGGCCCGTGACCGTGTAATGGGAGGCAGCGGTGCCCCTTGCGACTCCAGCGACACGGCATCCTTCCCCACCAAGATGTGTCCGGGCGGAATACGCGCTACCATCATATTCCCTTCCTGCTGGGATGGTAAGAATCTGGATAGCCCAGACCACAAGAGCCATGTGGCATATGCGGCTGGGTCGGCGCTCGCGGGCGACAAGTGTCCGAGTACACACCCGGTCCGCATCCCTCAGGTCATGTACGAGATCATGTTCGACACGACGCAGTTCAATAACCCGGATTACTGGAAGAACGGAAAGCAGCCGTTCGTGTACAGCTTCGGTGATCCGTGAGTCCACCCCTACCCCCCTTTTGGTTGTTGAAGTTCCGGCTATAGCTGACGTTACGTACGTCTTCTCATCCTAATAGAACGGGCTATGGAGCGCACGCAGATTATCTCTTCGGGTGGAAAGGTGATGCTCTACAACGGGCTATGGATGCTCTCGGAACCAGTTGTGCAAGCGAGGATTGCACGAAGGTCCTAAAGATCCAAGATGGGAAGGATGCTATCGGGTGTACCAAGGCACAACTTGCCAAGGAGGACGTCGGCTCTTCTACTTGTAAGTCTAATCGACTCCATTGTGCTAGTAAACATACGAACTTATGTCTAAACCAGGGATCGAGACTCTCCCCGGCGGTATGCAGGTTATGTAACCCAGATCGTCAAAGACGAAAGCGGCTGCAAGGTTGTGTGAATGAGTTTTGTCTATTCTTTGACAAACTCGATGACAAGGTGCTAAATTTGCTTGTATCATGCAAAACACCTTAACCTTTTGCCTAACTATCGTCAAACCCCAACTCCAATATGTTACGATGTGGTTAGCCTAACAATGCCGTCGTCGCGTGTCTAAGAAAGGCCTAAGCTTAAATTTTACCAAGACTTCGTATATGGCAACGTCCCGGACAATCTGTAATACTGCCAATAGGGCTGGAACTAAATCCACCTCGAAATGACGCTTAAATCTGACAGCCGGGGTCATCTCCATGGCGGCCCCATTCCGGCCAATGATGGCGTCCATTTGTGCCTCTCGCACGTCAACCGGCAGCAGATAGCTCATGTTTGAATTACGTACAGAGCATGGATCGTACCAAAATGCTCTAGGGTACAGAGCAGAGCGTCATGCTCGAAGTCCTATGAATACTACGGTACTGTATGTTTTCAGGCAACAGAGGAGTATGAGATCATATCTGGATGATGATAGCTTCCCTGTCTAGCAATGCAGGCCCCAACGTGCATTCTTGCGGCTTTTGGCCCCCAACCTCGTAACATCCTGAGGTTTGACGTCACGCTTCATCGACACATATTTGACGCCTACCTGGGAACCTATAAAGAAGTGCTGAGACATCCGAGGAATTCAGTGGTAATTGTGAAGGACATTGTTTGAATGTAATTGAATGTGTTCATTTTTTTCTCGATACTCACGCCCCTCATCATCGTCTTGAAAGTTGTCGACATGCCTCCAAAGAAGAGAACAAGATCCAGCAATGCAGGCGGGGCCAAGAAGCAGAAGACAGCCAAGGGTGCCAAGCCCTCACAGCCCACTATTCCTATTGATGAGGGATTCAAAGAAGGTGGTGAGTGTTACCGAGCATTTTGTAGATTCATATGTATGAATCTAAGGAGTATTGACTGGTCTCGCAGGTGACGTACACGTCCACATTGACGACGATGGGACAGTTTGGGATGCATCTCTAAATCTGAGTAATGTTTCTGGCAACAATAACAAAGTAAGCTGCCTCATCAGCAAGACGATGCGAGTAACAATAATTCTCATTCTTTGTTAAAAGTTTTACATGCTGCAACTTCTTGTCGACGACAAGAAGAACAAGTTCCATGCACATAACCGCTGGGGAAGGTAAGAGTCATGCAGTCGACTATGCGCCAGCGGATCATCATGAAGCTGACGTTCTCCGTAGGGTCGGCGAAATTGGCCAAGTGAAAACAATGAGCTTTGACGATCTAGAGTCCGCTAAAGAAGAGTACGACAAAAAGTTCAAGAGCAAGACGGGCCTGAAATGGGAGGACAGAGGCGAAGATCCCAAGGACAAGAAGTACACTTATGTCGAGCGGTCCTACGACGATGATGAGGCGGCCGATGCCGAGTCCGACGAGGGCTATAGTAGCAGTGGAACCGTCAAGAGCGAATTGGATATTGCAACGCAGAGACTCATGGAGCTCATCTTCAATGAGAACCACTTCAATTCGGTACTAGAGGAGCTCGGATATAACAAAGATAAGCTACCATTGGGCAAACTTGGAAAAGCCAGCTTGCAGAAGGGGTTCGAGCAGTTGAAAGAACTATCGAGTCTCATCAAGCATCCTAGTCTGGCCAAGAACAAGTATGATAGGGATCGAGAAGAGGTTCGTGAGCTATTCCTGATAAATTCCGTTTGTTATTACTAATTGAAATATCTACAGGTCATTGAAGAGTGGACAAACAAGTATTATTCCACCATCCCTCATGTTTTTGGTCGCGACCGTCCACCATTAATCGACAACGACGATATGCTGCGGCGAGAAGTCGCGATGCTCGACACACTAACGGACATGGAGGTCGCTAACACGATCATGAGCTCGACTTCTAAATCGCGTGATGCAGCGTCGGTGAATAAACTGGATGCGCATTTCAAAGATCTCAAGCTCAAGGAACTGGCACCGCTTGAGCACTCGTCGCAAGAGTATACAGAGATTCAGAAATACTTGCTTGACTCGAGTGCGCAGCAACACGGTCTCAAATATCGATTACAGGACATTTTCAGAGTTGAGCGCCCTGGCGAGAGTGAGAGGTTTGAAAAGAGTACAAAGTCGATCAAGGATTCAAAGAGACTCCTCCTCTGGCACGGATCACGGACTACGAACTATGGTGGCATTCTATCGCAAGGGTTACGCATTGCGCCGCCTGGTTAGTGAAGTCCTTTCTCAACTATTTTCTGTCCACTTTCAGATCTGTTGCTTTTGACGGTTCTTTTCAACTAACTTGTCTTTTCCCACAGAGGCTCCTGTCAATGGCTACGCCTTTGGCAAGGGCGTGTACCTTGCCGATTTGTCCTCCAAGTCAGCTAACTATTGTGTGTCGTCGCTCAGTGGTGACGTCGGTATCTTGATGTTAGTCGAAGCTGAGCTCTCCAATCCCATGTACGAAATTACATCCGGAGACTCGGCCGCTGCAGAGAAGGCGAAAGAGAAGAACTGCATCGCGACTAAGGGCGTCGGTAGGACTGGTCCAGCCAAGTGGAAGGATGCCAGCTGTGTGAACAAGCAACTGAAAGGTGTAATGATGGTGCGTATATATTTCCTCAAGTTTTGTCTGTGTGAAGAAAATGATTGCTGACGAGCAAGTTACGTGCAGCCTGATGGTAAGCCTGTGGACTCTAAGAAGGACAATGGCGGCTTTCTTATGTTTAACGAGTACATCTCTTATAATGTTGAACATCTCAAGCTTCGCTACCTGCTGAAGGTAGCTATGTAAGATCAGGATTTGTAAAGTCCCAACGTAAGGGCAATGGCCAAAGTCGATCAGCTCACTTCAGTCTTTGGGCTACTGATATAGGCTAGGATCTTGAGATTTATGTAACATAAATATGTGAGATGAGCGATAGTATGATAAACGAGACATGACATAATTGATATACTTACGTTGGCCTTCATGTAAATCTCTTTTCCTAAGTACATTTGATCACTTGGTTGTTCAGCTATGGATTCGAGATAAATCGCAAGATCTCGTAATCACAATTCGCAACTTGGAAGACTATTGGAAGACTATTAGTTCTTCATTTTGTTTCCGTTACTAGTCTATCAGTCTAAGGGTTTTTTACTTGTTATCAGTCTTCCATTGTCCTATTCAGTAACTTTTCTGCTTTCAGCATCTTCTGCAATTGTTGTTTTAATATCTTGCAAGTGTGCGTTATTGATCAAGGCACAGTTACCTTAGTTGGGCCAGAAAATTGTAATCATAAAAATCCTATATGCATACTTTTCTTTGAGATGTCGAGTTTCTTGTTGCGTCGTATCCTTTATACATCATGGCGAGCATTCTTACTCATGTGCCGGATTTTTCCACCGTACTGATTAGGAATTAGTTATCAACAGTGTCTTTAAGGGCCTCATGGACTAACCCTATAGAAAATGAAGGGAATCGGGATAAAAAGTACGGCAATTCCGCCAAGCAAAGAATTCCCAGGACCAATACCGAGTGTTTCGAATAACTGGCGTGCCTGTCCGTTCGCATCTTTCGTTAGGTACAAGCAGACAGAAGTGAGAGGATCCAACTTACGAAAAGTGGGAAGGTAGCACCAAATGAAGCTCGGAAAAGAGCACTGCCAGCGAATATTGAGGCGGCATACTTGGGATATGCAATGCCTAGATAGTTGAAGAGTGAGTTGAACAAGGTGATCACGCCAATAGAGAAGAGACCCGACGCGATAACAGGAACAATCCAATGAATACTAGCGCGCGCGGTCCAGCCGAAGAAGAAGAGACAGATTGGAAAGGCGAGACATCCGACGAATGTTGGCGGAAGGACCATCTCGGGTTTAAAGCCCGGCTTATCGAATCGGGTGGCTATGTTTGTTCTTATCCATAGCAAAAACAGGGCCAACGTGATTAGAGCGAAGACTAGAATGCTGAGGAAAACAAGTCCTTGCTCGCCAGGGCTAAACCCATATATTCCTCCAAAGACGATAGGGAATGACTCGAACCAGATGAACAGGACGCCATATAGCAGTCCGGCATACAAGTCCATCAACAGAACGATAGGCTCAAAAAAGGTAAGCGTGAAAGCCCTGGCAAGATTGACTAAATGATCTCTAGCGGTCGGGATGTGAAGCTCAGAATGACTTCGATACCGGTTGTCTCCTGTTGTTTTCCTGAATCTTTTGGCTCGCTTGTAGAGAATATTCGACGCACTAGTCTCAGGGAAGAAGAAGAACATAGAGACGAGGACAGCAGCGCACAAGAATGTAACAACCCAAATTGTCCAGCGCCAACCTTTCACCGGTGCCAAATATCCGCCGACGATTGGACCAAATACTGGACCGCAGGTACCAGCTGTGCCCCAGATACATATCAAGTAAGAGACTAGAGCTGGATCGTATAAATCAACAATAGTACCTGCCCCAGTCGACAGACATGGACTGCCGCAGAAGCCCGTCACCCAACGAAAGACCAAGAAGACGGCGATATTGGGGGCGAAACCGACTGGAAGTTGAAATACAACGAACGCAAAGAGTGTCCAGAAAAAAATGCGGCTACGTCCAATCTTTGGCATTTCGGATAGGGGAGACCATAACATGGGACCGATACCATATCCGCTAGCAATGACGGAAAGATGTATCAGCAATTATGGGATTTCTAGTAGCTTCTAGTAGAGAGGGGTGTATGTATGCCTTACAGAGTGAAAAGGGAGAGTCCTAGGGTAGCAACAATTACCCCCACATCAAAGTCCGCCATGAGGTCTGGCTCGCCAGGTACGTAGATGGAGCTTGCGATATAGACACCGAAGTTAAGGACGCACAGCTGAAACATCATGGCATGTTTCCACATGACAGGCCAATTTTGGGGGTTCTGAAACCGAGGCCTTTGTGTTAGAAAGCCGTACTATGATAAATAAAGGCCGGTACTTACTTCTGGATCATCCGGACCGTACCAGTCTACTAGGAAGACATCTTCGTCGGTGCCATGGGTTGCTATGTTCTGGTCTTCTTCCTTCTCTGACTTGGAGTTAGAGTGATTTAATTGTTCCGAATCGTCACGGCGAACGCTTTTCTTCAATAGCGAAGAATCAATCTCATCTGGATATGGAAAGACTCTGTTGCCGGACAAGAACCGGACCAACTCGCCGAAAGTAGTAGTACGTAGGAAAAAGGCGATATCACTATGACCAGCCATGTTGATGTCCCAGAGATGGAACTTCACAGCTGATGTTGTCTGGGTAAAGAGAAATGGCTAATTCTATAACATACACCATTCTTATAATACTTGCTAGACCATGTAGTACTTTAATCTTGCAAACCAAGGCCTACTATGATAAATGAGAAGCTTGGCTATGAAAACTAACAGGTGAAGTTGGTAGATACTCGGACTTTAAGGTGGAGCTAAGTCTTAATCCCGGGCAGTTGATCGGTTATTGCATCTACTTCCAGAGGGGATGGACTCTATAATTTCTCCATACGCTGGGACCAAAGCGATCGTCCCGTCTAAAAGTTTGGCGATCTATGAATTCTATCGTTTGAAGGAAAAAGAAAAAAGCATGGCCAGAGCTTGCCACCAAACAAGAGCAGCTGGAATATTTGCAGGTACAAGAGCACGACTGTGATGACGCTGGAGAAAGCTTTCTCGAAGTAATGCAGTGTTTCGTATTTTAGCATTAAGTTAACATTAACCGTATGTTACGTCGAAAAAAGGTGTAGAGCTCGAAATGGCTGCAGCGGAAATGTCTTGGCCAAGCATAATTGGAACGACTACTCATAGCAACGCCAGTAATAACACCAACATCTATAGTAATACTGTGATAAAAACGAAATTCTCTTAAGTTGCTAGCCTATATGTTTCATATATTTTCCCAGATAGCCACTTAACTAGTTGGAATCATTTATTATCTTTTAGTTGGGCTTCATTCTGAGTGGGGTCGTTTTAAGGCGCTAGCAGCACACCTCCGATCGGACTCTGTCGGTATAATTGAAGACGATACTACCGTTCAAGATTTGTCGATAGACCAAACAGTTATTCGACTTATGACAGGTCATATCGTAGATATGATGTGTTGTTGGTAACTTTGACTTATAACAGTAAGTGTATAGAACATGTTTGACGTAGTCTGCCCAATACTAGTGCACACTAATTGCGACTACCGGCACCTACCGAAAAGGATCTAACGTTAATAAGACTATCTATTATCTATTCGCCGAACAACTCACATCTCCTACTGGGAGCAGATCTCAAAATACAGTACACCCTCCTTGGATTACCGGTGTGTGCTTTATAGAGGAGTAAACTACTGTCATTCCATTTATACGCGTTATGCGAGGCTTTCTATGACAGCGATATAGCTAGTTTAGATACCTGAAGACAAGACAACATTTGCGTAATTGCTCGCGGCGTGGTTTGCAAATAATGGCTTTTTTCTAAGTAGGAACAGCAGTATATAGTGTAAATAGGGATCAGCGTATAGAAGAACTCCATTTGGTTTTACTATAAATGGATCTATTCCACTTTTGATTCATTTTTTTCCCATGCTATCCTTTATCCCTTGGCAATATCCCTGAATAAGAAAGGGGCCCCGGAAACCCCAAACGAGACAGACAGGGGAAGTCCCGCTGGCTCTATTCGACGCTCGATAAATATTTGTTGGTTATTGGGATACGATTTCATCTGGAGATATCAGCCATTGAAAATCTTTGTCTAGATATTGTTGGCATTCGGCCCAAGCTTTTCGGATTCGCTTAGCGCGCTCGGGGCTTCGACACGTTATCTTAGCCTGGAAAGGTTGTGGTGTGGCTAGCAAGCCGTCGGCAAAATCGTCCCAAGGCGGAAGAACTTTATGCCCTAGGTTATCCACGGCCTTGTCGATGTTGAACCCCCATAGCAGGCGCGCCACACTAAGCATCATGGTGCGCTCTGCTATATGCACACCCGGACAGATGCGGCGACCAGCTCCAAAGCCGAAGTGATCCCGTTTAGTGCCGTCTGCCAGGTTAGCAGACTCACTGGCCGAGGTGAGATCACCATCGAAACGGGCAGGGTCAAAAACTCGCGGTTGTGGGTACCGATCGGGATCCATGTGGATGCTCCTACCGTTCAGTCAGCGGAAGTTATAGCAGAAATGAATATTGCCAGAGCAGGGTAGGGGTAGCTAGTGTACATACCATGTGTTTAATGTAACCGTGGCGCCTTTTGGGATATGGTAGCCCATATATTCATCGTCTTTGATAACGCAATGGGGCAGGGCCAGGGGGGCAATGGTGAGCCAGCGGAAAGTCTCCTTGACACAAGCATGGATGTATGGCAGACTCATGGCGTCTTTCAAATTTGGGAGATTGTCACCAAACGCACGATCGACCTCTTCTTGGCCCTTTTCCTGTACCTTGGGATGGAGAATCATGGCTTGCATGAACGCGAGGACAGAAGAAGAAGTAGTATCGGCACCGGCTTCTTGGAGGACACCACACATGTACGCGGCTATATCATCCTTGAACCCCTCGTGTTCTTGTAATCTATTTACTTCGTCTGAGAAGCATGGCTACAATACGCTAATTAGTTGTTGATTTCAAGTGAGTTCTTAACAATTGCTTACTTTAATTTTACCTGCATTAATCGACCTTTTTGCATTTCTCCAAAGGGCAACTAGAAACTTTCTCTCGTTCTCAAAATGTCGACGTGCATGCTTTCTAATAGGTAGGAGGAAGTCTGGGAGCTCCCTCAGCCAGGGAAAGGTGTCAAACAAGATACCCGCGAAGTGGGACAACTGTACAGCTTCATGAACATTTGCGAAAACTTGCTTTATGTATTCATGGTCCGGTGTATGCGTGCGAAATCCAAAGACCATCTGCGTTGCAAAAGAGCTTGTAAACCGCTGCACATGACTGATAAAGTTCTCGGGTTGTTCGAGGAGGTCCATGAGCATCTGCTTATTCTCAAGGTCTTGATATGGAACGTAGGTTTGTGAAGCATTTACGTTCAGCACCGTATGGGCAGTACGTCGTATCATACGCCAAGTCTCTCCATATTGCTATTATCTCATTAGCCAAAGTTCCTGTAACGAAAACTTTCAGATTTGGAACTCGAACCATGAGAGTCCAGCGGAGGCCACCACTGGTAATGTCCTGGGTAAGATACATTTGGGGACGGGATGAATAAATAGCGCTTCTTTTATCTAGCAAGTCTTTCACCGCCGTGTCCGAAGAGATCACAATCATGACCTGAGTGCCGAGAATGAGAGAGTATATGGGCCTTCCATGATGATTAATAACGTGATGGTTATACTTGAGAGGTTGTAATCGCAGTGATAAGACTTACCCATACTCACCCGCCCATTTCTGGAGCTGATCATGAACTTTTGTTTTCGGCATCTGGTGAAGGTTGCCGATAACTGGCAAAGTCGGGGGGCCAGGAGGATATCCATGAGGCCTATGGCCTAAGTTTCTCAGTTGCAATACTAACCAGCCGAGAGTCACGACCACGACTAAGTAGACCTAGTAGGCTACGGACCAGGACCTCACGGACCAGGCAAAGATTTAAAGACCTATAACTTATAACCCTTGTTTAAAAAAGTGGATAAAATAACTAAAATTAAAACACTAATGAATTAAAGTAAACTAATAATAAAATAATTATAATTTAATAAGAAAATTAAAATAGCTATTTTTTAAAATTAATAATAATTATTTAAAGTAAAAATTAAAAAATTTAAATAAATTAAGTTTTAAAGTAATTTTAAAAGTGGAAAGAATAGCTAAAAATAAACTAGCTTAATATTTTAATACTATATAATATTATTAAGCAAAATAAAATAAAAGAAAAATTTAAAAAAAATAAAGGCTATTTTTTAAGATTAATAATAAAAAATTAATATTTTAAGCTTTATTACTTTAACAGATTTATATATAATATATTAGTAAAATTGTTAACTGTGTAAAATTTTTAAGGAAAACTAACGTTTTAATAGCGTATTTAAAAGTAATAAAAGTGGGGACCTATTTTTTTTAATTTTTAAATAATTAAATAAAAGGCGTTAAAACTTAAATTTTAAAGCAAAATATTTTTCTTATTTTTATTAAATTTTATTTAATATATTTAAGTATAATTTTAAGCATATTTTAATAAAAACTTTATATGTAAAAACGTATAGTTTTTTATACTGTATGTTTTTTCATATAAATTAACCTTTAAAAAAGCACTTAAAATATTATTTAAAATTAATTATAAAATTAAATAAAAACAATAAAAATAATTAGTTTAAAATTTTAATTATGTTTTATTTCCTTTTAAATAATAAAAAATTAAAAGAAATAAGTCTCCACTTTTATTACGTATAAATACGCTATTAAAACTTTAGTTTTCCTTAAAAGTTTTACACAGTTAACAATTTTACTAACATATTATATATACATCTATTAAGGTAATAAAGCTTAAAATATTAATTTATTTATTATTAATTTAAAAAAATAGCCTTTATTTTTTTTATTTTTTATTTTATTTTATTTTACTTAAGAATATTATATAATATTAAAAAATTAAGCTAGTTTATTTTTAGTTATTTTCTCCACTTTTTAAATTACTTTTAAAACTTAATCTTTTTAAATTCTTTAATTTTTACTTTAAATAATTATTATTAATTTTAAAAAATAGCTATTTTAATTTTCTTATTAAATTATAATTATTTTATTATTAGTTTACTTTAATTAATTAGTGTTTTATTTTTAGTTATTTTATCCACTTTTTTAAACAAGGGTTATAAGTTATAGGTCTTTAAATCTTTGCCTGGTCCGTGAGGTCCTGGTCCGTAGCCTACTAGGTCTACTTACCAACGTAATCGAAACAATCGCCATCGCCAAAAGATACTCGTTAATAGCTAAGGTAAATCAAATGATAATCTTGGGCTAGTAGCTATTGTCGTTAGCGTTGACAAGTAATAAGTTGGATTTCTTTTCATTCCAAAGTATGCGTACTTTAAAACGTGTCGTACGAGGAACACGTGCAGTTCGCTTATAGCTGACCGAGAAGAAACGGGCTTAGAGTTTCACCGCCTACTCAAGACGTATGATATCAGCACCGTTAGCTGTGACATACATATAACATGCAGGGCTTCAGGCAGAATCAGCGACACCATGGACTTAACGTTGGTGCAAATAATATGCTCTAGTCTAATTTCCGTTAATTCCGTCTACGTATCGACGACATAGTCTTCAGCTGGATTGATAACAATATACTAATCACCCTAACATTGCAATTGGCGGTATTGTTGCTGTGGAAGAGACGGAGCGATGACATGGCGTCTCATATGACGGGCCCAATCCTCAGGTGTTCCAGCTTATGGCTAACCCATACCAGTATACCCCCTATCTAATAAGCGAGTACTCTTCACTCTCGTCGCCAATCCGGGGCTTCTGGGATTCTGTTTAAGGAAGTGGCTATAAGTTAGCGTCCAGAAATTACCCCAGCGCACATTAGTAGGCGTTACATTCCGAGTGGGGTGCTAGAAATGCACTATATAGATCTTGAGGCGTAAAGAGAGAGGTACCTAAACCCCCCAGCGTCTATATTCCAAGGTTCTCCTTAGAACATTCGCGCTTCGCCTAAGTTAGGTGCTCCTAGTCAGTTGTTCGTCGTGCCTGATTGCTTTGTCGCTGCGAATCTCCTACTTGGGCTTTTTTACGTCAGATCTGCACTCATAGATAGCACAAATCATGAGCAGACAGGAATGGAGATAGAGATGGGCATTCAGACGCAATAGGTCGTGCTCGCGTCATGCGATGCGTTGATTGCAACAATTGTGCGTAGGCCAACAGGTTAGATCACCATGTTCTCCATGTTACTAATGAAATCCAGCCCTAAGCCATCCTCTCGCACCTTTTCCCTGTTCTCCTTATTCTTTTGCCGCATAGACGCTATATCCTTTCTATTATTTACTTGCTCGGAGGGATGGTTCGTCTCAACTACACGGAGCTTGCGGCCACACTTGAGAGCTCTCTGATCATTATCATCCACGAATTTAGCTAATTTATCTGCGCTATTGAAGCAGACAAGATAGCGGCCACATCGGCGATTTTCAGCCTCAGGATGACTATTGGCGTGGGGTCCATCTTGTCCAATAGCCTCGATAGAATACTTCCTGAAATACTTTTCGAGCTTCAGCGGGCTGTAGATCTCGGGGCCAGGGCACTTTCCGTCCTGCATACAAAGAATCGCTCTGTTTCGTTCTCAAGAGTTAGCGATTACTTACCAGAAGAGTCCGAAGATATATTGCCGATTTCGGAATAGTTGATCTCCATTGCCAATAAAATGCACGGCTTGAAAATCATGGAATAAGGGGTAAATAATCCTTGATGCTCACCTGAAGGGGTAATTTTCCTGAATAAACCGCTTGCTCTTAAGCAAGCTTCCTTTTCGCATCTGTTTAAAACCATTATATGTCTGTCGAGTTTGTGGCCGCTCCTCACGCAACTGATCTAGCCGCAATCTTAAGCCAGAAGTAGGTGTGTGGGCGAGGCAAGTGAAAAGGGCTAGAATACGGACAGCGTCGTTGCCTGCACAATGTTTAAAGGATGTAGCTTGATAACCTTTTTCAAACGCAAATCCTGCCATAGCGACAGACATTGAAGGCAGATGACCATAATGGGTCGGGGTTCCGGCCAGTCGGTCCACCTCCCCTATGATGGGTTGTATGTCGACCCAGGCTGATATATACTGGACGACGGCAGGCATCCGGTGAAAAATTGAGTTGAACTCTACATGCATGGCGAAACCAATGAAGGTAAGGTGTTGGACGTCAAAGGTTTCTCTGATATACTCCAAGAATTCGATCATCTTGGCTTCAGCCAAATCGATGTCGATTTCTTGTATCGTCGCTTCTTGGAGACGCCATTTGAAATGCTCCCTATGCCTGTTTTCTTTCTTCTGTTCTTGAGATCGGATCTTAAGACAACGAAAGGAAACATTGTGGTTCTTGGCGAAATCTTTGATGTCGACAGGCCTCTCGTGGCCTATAGAAGATAGAAATGCCATGCCGATCTCGGTAATACGTCTATCTGGGTGAGACTCAATATCGAGGGACACGAAAGCGGTCGTTGTCTGCATGTGGCTCTTGAGCGCAGTAAAGTTGCTGATTCTCCTCGCCCACAGTGATCTATATTTTCTTGTACGGGCCCAATCCGGGATTCTCGTGGACGGCTGCGGGATACCAGCAGCTTGATAATTCGAGGCTGTTGACGAATCTAGTGGCATTGTCGCGACTGCGGAAACGAAAAGAAACTAATGGGCAGAAGCGCGATATTTTTGTCACAGTGACAGGCTTGCAATGTTGTAGGGCCCCAAAGGAGGCACAAGTGTTGGCAAGTTCCAAGTAACGGTTAGAAGTGCCAGTGATAATTAGATAGTGGGAAGAGATTGACTAGATATACCTGGATACCTGAGGACTAACAGGACAAAACCTTCCACCTACTTAAACGTATCCACGTAGGTTAGGAAACACCTCAACTAAGATTTTCCAGAAATTATAACCTACCTACCTAGGTATGTAAGAAGCTAAAAGCTTCAAATTTCAGGCCCCGGTTGGGAGCACCTACATAGGCACCATTTGCACTACTTGTACCTTAATTTCTACGCAGAGCGACGGCATATTAATACCTATACCTGCCCCCCCTAGTGTCGGTCGCACTGATCTCCCTAATTCCAAATAATTAATTATCGACGACCAAATCTCTTGGTGCATCACCACGGGTAGATATAGGACGTATTTAGTTTCCATGCACGTGTCAGGTTGTTGATAATCGTAGGCCAGCACTATTATTTAAAAGCCATACATATAAACACTTTCTTTTCATAGTGGTAGTACTACCGGTAATATGGAAGATACTAAGACTAACTACGCAGCCCGCCATCAATGTTTGCTATGCGTGGCAGTCTAGTACGAGGGAAGAAATCACATGGAACCGCGACTAATCATTAATACTCATGAGATGCTCTGAAGTACCTAATATACTTCATAACCAATCCCCATTGCTACATACAAGAATGTAGTTACTAATGCCAGCTACTTGTAGCCTTTCACTTCACGTGGTGTTTGTGCCTGATGGGTGACTTTCTTCCGGGGGTATCAAATTCAGAATCCTAAACTGCACGTAGTATTGGCACCTTGGCAAAGGCTGGGGGTACTTGTATATCCCAAAAGACAACGGACGCGCAGACTGAAGAGACCGAAATCGCCAATGAACTACTGCACTACTAACTAGCTATTACCCATGGTAAAGTTATATACTATACTAACAAAGAAAAGGCGATGCCATGTGCAAAATCCGAACTCAAGCGGTTTGCTCTAGGCGCGGACGAAGAGGGTGAAAGATCAGTAACGCTCAACTGCTAGCGTAAAGTACCAAGTCCCCCCAAATCTCAATCATAGGGAACTGTGGTTAAGTACCCCTGAACCCCTGATCATAGACCTCTACTCGTGTATTTGGGAGCATATTTTCTACGCTCCCCAAAACACCCTTGAAGCTCTACGTTTTCAAAAGAAACGCACGCTCGCTGAGCATCGATGACATAACTATAACCACCGCACTGTTCATATAGTTGAATCTGCCCCGAAAGCAGACGGAGAGCTGAGATCGAGCTTAGGGCGGCCGATTGCGGTCTAAACAGTTGTTAGCATTAGGGGAACTAAAGTAACTTTCGCGAGGAATCTGCATCTTATCCTCGAATAACTCATAGAAAGATTCTGCCTTGCAAGAAGTCTCAGTAAATAAACAATAGCTCCTTACTTTCTCGCTACCCCAGTTGTTCTGAGTTATATCCTTCTAAGAAATTATTAAAGGGGCGGAAAAATTAATTAAGTCCTTTGTGACATGGCTTAGAGGTCACCACTTGCTTTCTTATGCCACTCCTTTGCAATATTACAAGAAAGTAGCTTATGATAAGTCAGCAGACCCTTTCATACCGATTGTCTGACATTGCATACGGCAATTCAGTATGTGGTACTCAACAACAGCCGCTCTAAAGCTTTGCTTACAAGTGTGGAAGAGTTGGTATGGGAGCCTCTAGTACTGGAGGTCTTGGGATTAGAGCTTTGTATACCACTTAGCGACTTATAAACCCTTCCACGTATAATGTGCCTAATCTAGAGACCTCTGCTAGTTTAGAACAAGCTAAATCTAAGACGAATAGGTAAATACATTCGTAGACGCTATCTGGCTACTTCCCATCGATCCGCGCCCGCGAGTCAGCGCCGCGTGATAGATACAAACAATGTCATGAATTTTGCTTACAAATTTGATCTTTTGACGCAGTGGTCGTTTCTGACAGATGCCATCATTCTTTTAAACATTCATTCCCGGTTCAGCCACGCGGTAGTTATCCGGGCCGACCTATGACGACTAATATCTTTATCATCCCATGCAAGGATTCCCCACACTAGGTACCCATGCACGCGCCAAATATATGACATGCATCACTTGGCGCATGATGCGCTCAGGTAATGAAGTGTTTTTAATCTTCGCTCGGCGAAGGGGAAACACCCCTCGGCGAAGTATCGCATTTCACTAAAGGTAATGATGTCAGATGGCGCTCTTGCAGGGTCTTGCCAGCGGAGACATGCCACGCGATTTCGGTCTTGGGCGAGAATCGCGACGATCCGGGTTTCGTGTGTTATGCTATGGCATAGGTATAGGTAGACCTTATAGCCGCCGTGAAGGCGTCGCCAGACTAGGTAATAATAGATACGAGCTAAACCCGCCGGTATGGGTGCGTCAAATCCGTGGCGCCGGGTACGCGTTGCATGGCTAGAAAACAAGCATTTCTGAGGCATCCTACAAGCTCTTGGCACCAAGACCTTCCCGATTAGTCTCATGCCTGGGAGCTATACATCAAGACTTGGCAAGGGTCGCCGGATAGAATCAAGTTGCCAGGCGCCAGTTGGCCCAGCCAGAAGCGAGCAAGCTACCTATCGTAACAAGCAAACGCGGTATGTGTGATGACCTGATGGTCTGCATGAGCAGCTGCTCACCAATCGTGACCAGCGATCTTCACCACACGGCCAGAATGAGATACCTCAGCATCATCTGCAGGTTTACACTCACTCACTTGCTCATCCATCAATCTACATGCGTCATAAGCATGAAAGCCGACACGGCCTCCCGCGATAGTCACATCAACGACGGGGACCAACAACTCATCTGCCCTGGACCCCCTGTCGAGCTTGCGCGTTCTTTGAGCTGTCGCCACTAAAACGAGCCCCGTTTCGCTTCAAAAGCATTGCGCTAGCTCTGCTGAAGCAATGCCCCCACGCTGGATGCGAAACGATCCTCTATTTGTCTACATCACGAGAACGACGTGCTTCATCAAAGACTAAAACAGGTTTAACATCTTATGAGACGTCAAGCCCTGTGGGCCAGGACGACCTCAGTCTTGCTGCTTTCACCGCGTCTATATCTTCGTCATGGCTCCCAAGGGCATTACTCCTTGCATTTCTCTTTTTCCTTTCGAATAAACTATTTGTATCCTTTGTTAGACAAAAGTTCCACTAGTAAATAGTACCCCATGCCCATCAGACCTGCCGCTATCATGGACGGCCTTGCCAAGCTCAGAGTTGTTCGCAACCCCAACTACAAGCGTTCGGGCCTCAAGTCCTATGTTTCTTCGATGAACAAATACGGCTTTGACTCGATGAAAGAAGGCCCATACTACCATATCAACCGTGTCACTCAGCGTGGTCTTGCTCGTCATGAACATCATAAAAAGGGAGGACGCGTCCATAAGGAACACGTTCTCGTTAAGAAGACTGGCACCACACAGACGGGCGAGGTGGGAGCTGATGACCAGCAAGGCGACACGGAGTAAGTTTTTTTGAGCTAGATCTAAGAAGCGTTCTATTCCAACATCCAACGCATTACCAAGGAATAATACACTGACTTACAACACCCCAAAGATACCTCGTCCAGGTCTCTATTGGTACCCCGGCCCAGAACCTAATGCTGGATTTCGACACCGGATCTGCCGATCTCTGGGTAGGTCGCCTTGATTCTATATTCTAACTCATCAAAGCTAACCGCGTAACTTGTAGGTATTCTCAACGAGTCTTAGCAGCTCTTTGCAAAAGAACCATAACGTATTCGATCCCACAAGCTCAAGCACATACAAGGCCCTGTCCGGTGAGAGCTGGAGCATCTCGTACGGTGATGGCTCGACCGCCTCGGGTACCTGCGGCAGCGACGTGTTAAACGTCGGCGGACTCAATGTCACAGGCCAGACAGTCGAGCTTGCCACTAAACTGTCTACGCAGTTCGCGCAGGGCACGGGCGACGGTCTCCTGGGACTTGCCTTCAGCAGTATCAACACGGTAACCAAGAACGGGCAGTCGGACCCGGCTCCGACGCCGGTTGAAAACATGATCTCGCAGGGTGTGATCCCAGCGGACGCATCGCTGTTCACATCGGCCTTCTACAGCGAGCGTGATAACGAAGACAGCTTCTACACGTTCGGGTACGTAGACCAGAACCTTGTCAGCTCGTCCGGAGCCGACATTGTATACACGGACATCGACAACTCGGAGGGGTTCTGGATGTTCAACTCGGAGTCGTACGTCCTTAACGGCACCACGTCGC
Source organism: Xylaria flabelliformis (assembly GCA_007182795.1). Classification (NCBI taxonomy): domain Eukaryota; kingdom Fungi; phylum Ascomycota; class Sordariomycetes; order Xylariales; family Xylariaceae; genus Xylaria; species Xylaria flabelliformis. Next base: position 149,383 of record VFLP01000020.1, on the reverse strand, counting down.
AGCAGAGCGGCAACAAGGCCATCGCCGACACGGGCACCACCCTAGCTCTTGTATCCGACGAGGTTTGCGAGGCCCTGTACAAGCAGATCCCCGGCGCTACGTATGACTCGACCCAGCAGGGCTACATCTTCCCCACGAGCGTTACCGCTGATGACCTACCCGATTTCTCCGTCGCCGTCGGCGACACCCAGTTCGTTATTCAGAAGGAGGCCCTCGCCTTCGCCCTCGCCGACGACAGCCACTGGTACGGCGGTGTTCAGAGCCGTGGCACCAACCCGTTCGATATCCTAGGCGATGTCTTCCTGCGCAACATCTACGCTGTAAGGATACCCTACTTCCCTACCACCTGTCTTCGCTCTCCTCTACATCCGCTAAACTTCTCTTGATTTGTCGCTTTCCACTGACTAACCGCGTGCGTGAAATAGATCTGGGATCTCGGAAACACCCGCTTCGGCGCTGTCCCCAAGATCCAGGCGACGCAGAACCTGACACCACCTAGCAATGATGCATCGGCTGCTAGCAGCGACAAAAAAACTAGCATTGCTCTAGCCCGTATGTAAATCTGCACTCCGTATGTATAGAAGTATGTGTATATGACGATTGGCTTGTTCTATTTTGTATCTAATGAGGATCCGAATCCAATGAGGTTGGAAGAAGTAGAATTTCTTCGTGGAACATGCTATACCGTCACGATCGATGAGTCAGCAGAGGCGTTCAGATACACAATCGTTGTTGGGAATTTATGTTTTAGTCGGGGATGATAGTGAACTTCATGCTAGAGAGGTACATAGAATAACGTTCTACAAACAGCGTTTCCAGGAATTTATAAAGGCATCCAATCGTTCAATGGAGCACTCATATCTAATGTGGATAAAACTTTCTCTCATCAATTCGAGAAGAGAACTACCAACGCTGATACCCATAAAAGACTGGGTTTTCTAGAGCATAGGGCCACCGAGTAAGTGACGCCCTGAACAGGGAAAGGGACTCGACGAATCACATTTTGTCAAGCCAGCCTCACAGGACGAAATGAGACAGTTAGCCGCCCTTTGCTCTGTGGTTGTACAAACTTTGCAAGGGATTCAATAACAGGTTCACCCCTTACAAAGACTTTTGGCAACATGTAGATGTTTTATACCTGTCTGAAGGGATCACGCACAACAGAAAACGATAGTTTGCCCATTGCTGGTTCCTTGTACCCAATGCACAGGTTGGTCCGAATTATCGGCTGGTCATTAATCATTCTTCACAATTCAACGTGCACCATGGTTTGCTACGATCCCTTACGTCTTCAATTCTGGGTAACTCCGATTTGTACTGTGTTCATGTTGGGAAAACCATAAGAAACCCCGAACTACGCGATCTACGCGCAGCGTATTCTATTCCTCGACCTTCCCCTCATTTCTGTTTGGCCATATATTGTCCATGATTTGCAGGCAAATCCGTTCGATCCTTATTATCATCAGCTTCATTTAAGATATTTCCACTATCTCATTTGTTATTTCCACGCAGATATTTATGATCGTATTGTACATTTCATTGACATTACTGAAATCGTCTCTCTTCAAAACCCTTCGCGAATCTTCATCATGATTAAGGTAAACACTCTTTGTTCAGCACTTGTTGTGTTCTTTTGGTGCGGTATTACCCTCGTAGCCATTATTCCGCACATAGAGGCTCGTGACTTACGACGTGCTACTGCTTTACCAACGAAATCGGACGTTCAGCCGTTCTCAGTTGCAATAAAACCTCGCGATCCGAGCCCGTATGACAAAGACCTGGCAGTCAGGTCTCAGAACATTTCGGCGTATATGCTTGGAGATGCCCCTGATCCTACACATCATGCACATCAACTTGGGTTCATTGCTCAACATGGAGACGATGGTTCTACAACATATTTCATGCCACCACCAAGCAGCAACCCCCTAGGACCCGTACTTGCCTCCCATAACCCCGACCTAAGCTGGAAAGTTGGACCCAAAGGCATGAACTTCACGACACCGGGTACTGTCATTAGTGGCCGAATCTACATAGTCGACGGTTATCTCAACTTCTATTCAAACAATGATGGGAAGATTATTCAACCAGATCCTCATAATACGGGCGACGTAGCCAGCCAGGAACGTTGGGGCTTCATCGAGTTCAGTCACGTCAAAGATTCCGATGGTAGCAATGAAGACATGACAGTCAATCTGTCATTTGTCGACTGGGTCAGTCTTCCGTTGGGTATGTCTGTGACGTTTGAAGAAGGAGGCAATCAGACAACTATGGCTGTTCCCGGCCTCAAACCCGACAGCCTCGTCAACATATGCAAATCTTTGTCTGCTCTCGATAGCTTCTGGCCTAAGCTGTGCATTAGAGGGAGCGACAACGCACCGCTCCGTGCCCTGTCACCAGAGAAATACATCAGTCTACATCCGGATGACCACGACGCTCTCAGCTATTACGAGCCCTACATCAACGAAATTTGGGAGAAGTACAAGAACGTGGATCTAAAAATCAACACTCAAGTAGACGGACCGAGCTCCAACAAGAAGATCGACGATGGACGAATAGTGACTTGCCGCGTTGGTCAGTCAGACAATGTCCTCCACTGCGACAACGACGCAGGAGACTTCAGTCGTCCCGTATCGAGTGACATTTACGGATGTAATTCAGGTCCTTTTTCCAATCCTACAGATGCAGCTGCAGAGTCGTGGTCGCGCGCGCGTGTCCGCCCACGCCTGTGCGCTGCCTTCGTTCGTTCAACACTGCATCTAGACGCTGTTCAGCCCTCACACAACATCAGCTCCGACAAGTACTACCAGGATCATATCACAAACCACTACGCCAGACTGGTCCACGAGAATCTCATTGACGGTATGGGATATGCCTTCAGCTATGACGATGTCAATCCTGGTAGTAGCGAAAACTCGGCTGGCTTAGTCTCGACGTCGCGCCCTTTGCAACTGAAGATCACTATCAATACGTAGAATGTGTCATCTTCGAGTTCATGTCAGCACGCGATGGTGACAGTCTTACGAGCGCTGTTAGTGTGACTATCGCCATTTTTATTCGAACCCATGAGAGGTAAATATCGGCGGCTTCTGGGACGAGTGACAAAGGCGGGCAAAGGCAATAGGAGCTGGCTTACATCATACTTTGCATAAAATTATGCAGCTGTGGTTCTGCCGATTGGCCAGAACTTATACTTATGATTAGGGAGGCTCGTCGTGCAACAACGTCCGGACTTGAGGATATCATGAATGAATGGAGCGCCCCACTTACATGAGAGTTCTTGACCAATTAGGGTATTGAGCTTACGATAACAGCTGGATAAGTACTTAAGTAAGCACCAGCAATAGCATCGGTTGCTCTGCGGGAGCGGCCCGGGATGATTCTTAAAGAAGGAATTCTGATAGTTTTACTACATAGTAGAATATAGCCTATGACAGATCACTTGAACTGCTCTGAGAAGATGGCTTATGTAAATGAGTGTTTAATCCATGCTCCTTAGTCAATCACAATTACGCGCTGCTTCATCGGAAATGGTGAAAAGGAAAAATATACCCACGGCATCCAATGGAGCCCAAAAGCTAAAAGAACAAAAGACACATGAAAAGCTACGCACAAGGCCTCCTCCAGGAAAAGTAAAAAGCACAGTGGTATAGAATAGGCCTGTTTTGAAGTGATCATTGTGAATGATGCCTGAGTGAGGGTTGACTGCATTTGATGATTTATAATTCATGCAACACACCTACAAATACACATAGTGGCAAAGACTTCTCATGATCCGGCTGGCATCTGTCATTTCGTCTGATAAAGCACTGCTTCGCCGTAGCATAATGAATCACTTACTAAATTATAACTTCAATAAGACTATGTTACATGCATTCACCCAAGGCCATCCACGACGATTGCTAAATAGGCATGCAAGGGCAAATGAAGCCGAAAACATATAGCGAATAGCGTACGTATTGCTCAAGTGTGGAGGAGTGTATTAAGTATAAATACTCCTCACATCATAGACACCTACCTAAAGTAGATGGGTGGGGTTTGGTGCCTGGCGATAGCGCTAGGTAAGGCTTCGGGACCCGCTGTACAGGGTTTTCCCGCGCAAGTTGCCAAGAATACCCGAATTCTATCTCCTCTTGGCGGCGTATACTGCCTTAAAACTAGGATATTCCATAAAATTCGGATATAAGCTCTCTCCTCAGGTAAGACTAGTATACTTAGGCCTAAGTAGGACTTTGCTACCCTTGTTTAAGGTTAGATGCTGCCAGTAGCTATTTTCACTACGACGAATAAGCGTACATAACTCTAAGAAGATCGCTCTTGGGTAAGCGAAAATAAATACATGACTACCTATTACTTATTGTGCCGCATCGCTTAACCCTTGTTACAGATACGGCGTAGAGCCGAATACGATATTTTTCGAAGATTCGGATTCTCGTACGTTTTCGCATAACTTGTCTCAACACTCCCAGAATACAAGACGAAAGAAGGCCTTGATACAAGAATCAAAACCCCGTCACAGCTGCGACTCCAGCGTTACTTTCTTGCTTAGATACATTGCCAACCGGGCCCGTGAAAACCATCATGGCGGGGGTTTCTACCCGTGTAAACTCTGTATAGAGCTTCATAGTAAGGGTGTTCTCGGGGGTACGCATATCCGTTCCATGAACATAATAGCCCAGTGGAGTATATTTCAGTACCGGAGCTGTGATCCAAATCTTACAGTACACTCTTGGACAAATAGTTGGTCACCTGCAGGAGGAGGCGGGTCGAAGGATTGCAACTGACACGGTGGCGTACCTAGGTAGCACTAGTCCTAGCTAGGAGAGGTTTCGTTTTTACGGCCGCAGATTGCAACAGGAAAAACCAATATCAATATCTTTTAGTTTATTTTGGTCAGTTGTACGTGCTTGAATAATTGTTTTTGTTGTACTGATAAGGTCATGTATATTACCTATTATACCACTTGTAAGTGGGTGCAGGTTGTTGGGCGCTTGGCATTTGCCGTACTTAATGTTGGCGAGGTTGGTAAGCACTGGTTTCGGTTGGTCAGCCCTAGCGAAACCCAAATACAATGACTTTGGAGTGCGGCACGGGTAATAAGTAGGTTAGTGAGCTAAAGATCGATACCAACGACCAGGGATGTGAATGTATACTATTAGAGGCTGAGCGGGTCAACCATAAGACCACACACGTGCGATTAACCTTCCGAACTCAACTACTTCAAAGCTAAAATGAACGACCAAATAAAAGCACAGAACATGGGGAAATTAACATAAGATATGTTACTGTAATTTTTAAGATTCTGATTCTAATCTGTTGGTTTTGTTCTTTTACTTGAATAGTTTATTCGACCTCAAAATACTAGAGTCTAGGAAATCTGTGTCATACTATACGTATATGCGGCACACATGTATGCGTTCTTTTGATTGGAGGGCTTTATCGCAGGAATACATCGAAAAAAAGGTCGCTGCATTCGAGTCCTGCATAACAAAATGGTACTATACCCCACATAGACTTCTACTACCTACTCGTACATGTACTTCGTAGTAGTAAGGCTATAGACAATGTTGTAGTTGACCGAGGTATGTAGAGACAGGTAATGGAGTCGTTGAAAATAACTGTCTCCGTGAGGGATCCTCGAATACACTGTCCTTCCTACCTTCCTACAACGTCTTTACTATTGCAGTCTTACAGTAATCTTTCGCGTGTTAAAATGGCGTTGAGTACAGGGATAGATACCAGATCGGTAGCAGATACCGTAGCACTGACCCGGTATTAATACCTCGGTCCCCCGGAGCAGCTCTACCATAATATATATGTATAAGAAAGCACTTGGTAAGTGCTTTACTCGCGCTCTTCCTCCGGCCATTCGCAGCATCAGCGGCGAGGGCAATTGAAATTGCCAGCACCAATCAATCATGTCGGTGTTTTCATACATTCCTCACGCATTTATTGCACTCCTGCTATGGCCGCTGGTCCGCGCCGCTGGCCGTGTCTTTTACAATATCTTCTTCCACCCCTTACGTAAATTCCCCGGTCCACTCGTTTGTCGTGCGACGAACCTCTGGCGTGTTAGAAGGATCTTATCTGGCGATCTACCCCAGGAAGTCAGGCGACTCCATGAGCAGTATGGCCCCGTAGTTCGGATCTCTCCTTACGAGTTGGCCTTCATCGACTCGCAAGCCTGGAAGGACATCTATGGACACCATGCCTCCTACGAAATGGCCAAGGACGATAAGTTCTACCGTCCACTGGGTAAGCGCGTGGCCGACACGATATTCTCCGCGGACCGCCAGCATCATAGTTTGCTGAGACGCCAATTGTCCCATGGTTTCTCAGACCGCACTATGCACGCCCAAGAGCCCATCTTCCGCGAATACATGGATCTTCTTACCAAGCGACTGGCTGAACGATCAGATACCGGCAAGCCGGTGGATATGGCAGCCTGGATGAACTTCATCACTTTCGACGTTATTGGTAATCTTGCTTTTGGATCGGATTTCGGTTGTCTCGAGAATTCAAGTTATCACCCGTGGGTTGAGGCGATTACAGGCAACTTCAAAGATGCAGCGAAGATGAGGGTCATTCTACAATTCATGCCCCCGCCCCTGCTCTTCGGACTCTACAAGCTCGGCATTTTCAAAGGGAGAAAGACACATTTGGCCTATACAAAAGACAAGCTTCGCGGCCGTTTGGAAGCGGGCACCGAGCGACCAGATTTTATTGAGGGGCTTCTTAAGAAAAAGGATATCGTGAGTCTACTATTATTGAGTTATCGGAAAAGTTGATATATTAACTAGGGATACAGTCGGTGGAAGAACTTGAAGTGAACGCCGCAGTTCTTGTTCTCGCGGGCTCAGAGACCACAGCTACCCTGCTTAGCGGCGCGTTATATCTGTTGGGTTTACATCCTGAAATCCTTGCGAAGGTTGTCCAGGAGGTTAGAACGTCATTCAAGAGTGAGGATGAGATCGATTTAATATCGGTTAATGGTCTAAATTACATGTTGGCATGTCTCAACGAATCCCTCAGGCTGTATCCTCCTAATCCCGCCGGATTACCGAGAGTTGTGCCCAAGGGCGGCAACAATGTTGCTGGACATTGGATCCCGCAAGATGTGAGTTTCTTTCCCTTTCTCTGCGGATATGATAGAGAAGGAGAGAGGGAGAATTCAAACTGACTGAAATTTACAGACATCTGTGGCAATTTGGCAGTTGGCCGCAAATTACAGCTCTAGAAATTTTACCAAGCCAGAAGAATTTCATCCGGAGCGTTTCCTCGGCGATCCGGAGTTTGCTAAGGATGATCTTGCTGCAGTTCAACCCTTCAGCGTTGGACCCCGTAATTGCATCGGGAGAAAGTAAGCGCCAGGATTCACCACATATTTACAATTTTACTAATAAACACTTTCTAGTCTGGCGTATGCAGAGATGAGACTCATCCTAGCAAGGATTCTTTACAGGTTCGATATCACACCTGCGCCAGGAGCTGAAAATTGGATCGACAGGCAAAAGATCTACTCGAATTGGGAAAAACCGGAGCTACCTTTTTACATAAAATCCGCCGCCAAGACTGTATGATCAACCATAAAAATTCATAAGGGAGAAAAGTTCGCTTGCTACACAAAGGTCACATGGCCGTAGAACGAGAATCTTCTGGAGCCAGGCGATAAAGGAAGTTTATTGCAAGAGCTGGTTTCTCAAGACCTTTAAATATGACTTGACCAAGGAGTTTAGGTCTCTTCCCATTACAAGCCTTGGATATAGACTCTGTTTTGTATCACAAGGCGCAGGCTCATAGCCGTGGACAATGAGACTCCCTGTATATAGTCAGATAACCCTCGCGAAGATGGGTTTAGCGATCTTCCTGCGACAATAAGTGTTTATTGCTTGCCTCAAGTACAGGTCACTAACGGTATGAATCTACGTTATATTCCGTGTCTTTATCTTGTCAATTATTGTTTGTTGATTAAGGTGTTTTGTAGATCTACGTACTGGAAAGGCCGGAGAATAAGAAAACTCTGTACAATGTACGGTCCTTGAATGGCGAAATTGCGATTGGCCTGGGCGAAGTTGTTTAGCATGTCAATTTGGCTATTGTTAGTTAACCTTATCACGATCCTGTACCCCAAGAGACAATCCCTGGTTGTGCTGATGCCTACATACAAAAACGGACGAGTCCCTAGTGATTACCTAACCTTAAGGCAGAAATTAAACATACCCAATGATCGTAGACGTATGCTGAGTTCTTGATGAAATTATGAGATCGCGCGCCCTTTTCTTGCCAAGGAAAAAACAAACAGCTCGCAGGTTGCTCGCTTTGTACCATCTGACGATGTTGGCATAGAGTTGCCAAGACTGAGCGGTGGGCAAGCGGCAGGGCTGTTGGGTCTAATATGCCTAACCTAAACGCCACTTTCATTTAACCTTGGAAGCTTTTAGATTATATCAACCAAGTCTAGATCGCCGAAAGGGGGAACATGAGTTGGCCAAAACTTTGTAGGCCAAGTGCTTTCTCACTGCTTAGGCGGGCACTGAATCAATACCAAGCGTGCTAATTACATGCCTAAGTCTACTAGAAATTTACATTGCGTGGGAATCAGTCAGAAATGACTCGTAACTCTGAACCTTCGAATTGAACCCGGCAAGAACAGGTTGGTCACATTAGCGATAGTCCTAAGACACCCAGGGAGCATGTCCCTCTTCTTGTCTTCTTATGAATCAATATTTCCGGTCGAAGAAAGCTTGCCGATGAAATATTGGTAGTACTTCTATACAGTATGATGTACAGTCTCTTTAAACTCAAAAGAGGGTTATGGCAGCGTTCCAACAACATAATTTAGAAAGAACCAACAAGAAGAGTCTGATTAACTGGTTTGACAAGGTTTTTTTGAATTATTTGTGAACAACTAGACATTGTCAGGGGCCGTGGAGCAACTAAGGCCCCCCATAGGTTCGGGAACAATTCTGTCCAAGAAGTTTCAGATCTTACTCACTTGGCTGTATTCGAATTTATCTCTTTACTCTATGACCAACCAGTCGCTGTTTTCGGGAAGCCAGAGGCAGTATTAATTATAGTGATTGAATGAATTATTGCTAGCTCAGTACAGTATTCATCGTTTCAGATCATTCACATGTCCAGATATACTCAACATATCACGGGAACTCAATCCCGTAGGAGGGAAGTCACGACAAGTCATTCCGCAAATGTATTCCTGATGGTGTATAACGGGATATAACCGCAGCACTATACAGATATACAGAAAAATGGAGTGTTATCAAGGTGGGTGCTTCACAGTCTGTCACAGGGCAAATAAGTGTAGACTATGATGATAGGTACACAGAAAACAAGACTCATGTATTGAGTAAAATAGCGTCCATTGAGGTATATTAGAGTCCTTCACGCAACAACAAGTGTCTTTGGCCTACCTTAAGTATAGGTTTCTGACACTATTCATTGCCGCTCACAGTCGAGACCGTGGCACGGCAAGTTCGGCTGCAATGCAGAATGAGTGTACTATATCAAGCGAATTAACTTGTTTGCTATCAACAACGAGCGATCCGCCTACTAAGTGTACTAAGTATACTTAAACACATATCGTAGATTATTAAGAAACGAGTAGAATGCTTGGCGTATTATCGTACACCGCAAGTTATCCAGCCAATCTTGAACACATAAATGTCACGTCTCGCATGAGACATGGTGAAGCGGAGCTCGAAGACTATAGACGTACTCGGTACTCTATCCAGAACAGGCGTAGAATGCCAAAAAAAAAAAAAAAAAAAAAAAAAAAAAAAAGGAAAAATATCACGCAACTTTGCGAATTTTTCTTGACAATATAGCGGCATATTTAAGATCCTACAGATAGTAGCTATCTAAATCGGTCTCACGAGTGAAGAAATACCCGGGAATTTACTATGAGGATGTCTTTTTTCTTATAGGGAGATAATGAAAACACCTCGCCATCACATGGAGAGGGATAATATAATATATCCTACATAGGACCAAGGGCGTCTCGCCATTCTGTTAGCAATATGCTCATCACCTTATAACTACGCAAACTCACTGCAGCAAAATCATACAACAGCATCTTGTAATTTATTGAATTATTTCCATTTTTATATTTCGTTACATAGTTAAGATCTCTCTTAGCCAGTTCAAGCTTCTGTAGGTCGTCTCCCTTATGACTGTTAAACCACTCGCCAGAGCTCTTATTACATATCAGAATCAAACTGTTTTATCTATACCTTAGATCAGCCTCTTTATCGGCGTCCACTTTGCGGTAATAACTAGAGCTCCACGTGGCAATCCCCAAGACTTACTCATGGCGGCTGAAAATTACCGAACATGAAACCTCTCCCAACACGTGCAGTTAGTTGAAACAGTTAACACACAATAAAGGAATTACTGTCTCACAGTCGGGGGCGCTTCTTGCTTGTTGTCACATACTTATCTGTGATTCCTTATCAGAGTCTACCGTATTTTGTGGTACGTAACTTATCAGGAAACGCGGGATCAGATAAACTTAACTTTCGGGCATCCGAGACATTCTCCCCACGAGTCTAAGACAAGAAATCATGTACTTTGCTATATTATCACGGAGAGGAAGAGAAATGATGGACACAGTGTGAGAGGATAATATGAAGTACTTCTGAGAACACAGTATCTGGCAGTTCAGATACATCCTCGCTATCATAAACACAGCGATCATCCCCGCCAAATATTTCAGGGGAGGGGCAGCTCATCGCCCGACCAAATCTTAAATTTGTCATGGAAGGCATGTTCTCAAGTCCTAGCCTGCACAGAAGCCTGCGGTTCCGTAAACTAAAACTATTGAGTTTGAATGGTGACCAGGTTGCAGTCGTATCGAACACCCTGCAGGTCATAAGTGCCATCCGATCTTGACCACTAATGCCAAAGGCCCAGGTAGGGTTGACGATCCTGTGGGTTGGGTGTCTCGTTGCAAGAACAAGTCTTACAACTCTCCAGTCATACAATCTTTGTTGCACCCTCTTACTTCTCGCGGGGATGGGTGTTACCCTCCATTCTAGCGGGGCTCGTGATAGTGTCTCCAGACATACCTATCCACAGTAGGGTCACCACCAAAAAAATAGGGCCGCCAGAAAGACGCGTCCAGTATGTACAACAAGTATGGAGCACCATCTAGGGACGGTACTGGCCGTGTCTCTCTACGGGGATCTGGGATTGAGGCAAGTAGGTTAGGTGTGTAAAATGATCAGGACGAAAAGTCAGACATGCAGTTTGGAGAAGACGCTAAGTAGTGAGCCAAAACATATGAACTCATCCTTACGGCGCTTCTCCGCACGTACCACTCTCGGGCGGTCCCTTAGCACGAGATGTCTCGGCTGTGGCGGAGCTTAGACTTCGAGACCTATCGGCAAGATGCCTCTCCGCGCGAACTGGGATTTGTCTTCTAATGTAGGTTTCCGTCATTTAGTTAGTGTTCACGGTATTTAGTCAGACATGTAGTCATGGGACGACTTAAGACGGCGGGTGATTTGATAAGCTTCGCTACTAGCCCACCCCATACCTTCTGGCGTGTTGCGGAGAATGCTCCGGGGGCCTACGCTATCGAATGCCTAACAAATCGATGATGAGCCACCACGGCCACCACATACTTCTCCGGCATTTCAGAGGTTATGCATATTCTCGGGAAGGGTGGGGCCGGCATGGAAAAGACGTGAAAATTGAGAAGCTACTATGAGATAAGCCAAAGCGAACAACCATATAGCGCTGAAAGGAATCGAACCTAACTCGACATATACCTCACTGGTCTTGGCACCCTAACTACTCCCCCCTCAACATGAGCCGCCCCCGGCTCTTATCCTAACCTTTCACTGTACTTAGCTAACTCAAAGTCTTATTACCTGTTTTCTTTGAGGGACAGGAATTATAGCTTCGAGGATTACAGCGTGTCTTCGAGTTACTTAGATTCGGAATTGAACCAGTAGCCTTAGAGTTACCTAGCTACATGCTATGAGTTGGTCCGAGCTTTCAGCGCTACCAGATAAGCCAAAGCGAACAACCATATAGCGCTGAAAGGAATCGAACCTAACTCGACATATACCTCACTGGTCTTGGCACCCTAACTCTATGTAGCACGCCAGATATCAGAGAGTATATCTCAAGTACGTTGCAAACCCTAAATGTCTAATTACTAGTGTCATCTTATAGTTGTCTCCTGATGTGGAAGCTTGATTCAGGATACTAACTGAAAGATTTGCGACATTGAGGGCATCTCCTTATCGTAATGTAAATACTTAGTCTTTTGATTGATAATGCTTCAAGATCGCGCAAATCTTTCTACAGTACCTATTTCAGCGAAAGAGCTTGGCGCGTCACATGTTAGACATAGCGCTGATCCTGGAAATGTCTGATACACACTGATAAGAAGTTGGGTAAACTATCCAAATAATCTATGACGGAGTATGCACATAACTATGTGTGGCTTGAGGAATTTCAGAGAGGGCGAGCTGCAGGCAGCCACATACATACACACATACAGCAATGTGCAACCACTCCGTATTCGCGTTTCAGTGGTGGTTGTGATGAGTTGCCTTGTAATGTACTTATCAATAAGAATACCATTTAAGATGATGGTACCAAACAGTAGGTAAACTGGAGGGTGTGGTGTGTTGCGTCCGTTCGTACTGAACTATGGACTATGGGGGGCTTTCTTGTGGCCGGATTCGGATTGGCTTGCATGGATTGTGATAATAACGATGTCGAACAGCGTGCTGATTGGTTGTTGGCTGCTGTAGGATGACGTGCAGACAATAGCGTATGGGCCGAGATCGTCATAGCATCCTTTTGCGTGTTATTTTTGGTTGAGAAGTTCGGACGCGGAGGAAGCCCCTTGAAAGACTAGACAGACTAACTAGACTACTGTACGTATTTCTGCAGACAATATCAACTCAAGGGTAGTCTTATCTGCTTTTTCAAAGCTGCGGCGCAATACCGCGTTTGCCTTTCTCAACATGCAGGATCCCCTCGCTAGTGCCTTCGAGCTGAGAGGCCTACGAGGACCATAGTTTATGGTGTCGTGCAATTTTACGCAGTCCTACACCCAGAGCACGATAGGTGCCTCGTATTGAGAATGTGTTTAGGTGGTGTAGCTGAGCGTAGTGGCGTTGACGCTCTTTAAGTCTTATACACATAGGTATCTACGTAGTACAGTGTGATGAGGATGACGGTGGGCCTAGTTAGCCGAGTCGATAGTACTTCCGGTCGAGTTTCTTGATTTTGCGAAAACTCCGAACAGCATTCTCCGAGGAAATGAATTCCACCGTGAGCAGCACGCTTGATCATCTCATAGTACAAAATTCTATCCGCTATTATAGAATCGTGCGACGTTCTTATAAACAAGGCTACAGAAGGACAGGTCCATGAGGGAAAGATGGCGATATTGATGAATAGCCGGTGGCGTCCTTCTTTCGGCCGTGTAGGCGAATCGGCCGAGTGATACCCTACACCTTAACCATGGTCGTTCGGCGCATTGTAACCAGCTTGGACGGGTTAATAGGCCGGGTCCTCCGCATTTCCCCTTGCGAAGTCAGGGTCATGTCGAGTCTTAGAGGATCTGGGGTAACCCCAAATGGGGCCTCTGCGCCGGCACTACACGGCTTACGATGCAAAGTCTGGAGAACGTATGGCACCTACTGCCGTCTATTGGCACTGCATTGAGGGTCTCGTTGGGTAAGGATCGTGTACCATTCTTCAAGCTTCTTTTTGTTTTTAAGCGACAATGTCACCCACAACGAACTGCATAAGGATCTAGATAGGTTAGGTAACTGTCAAGTAGGTACGGAGTGCCGCTACAGAACAGAGGTAGGATGATTTGCAGCGATGTGGCTTGTGTGCTTGTAGGAAACCTGCAGAAACCTGCACTGTAGGCGAACGGGATGGTAAGAATTGATTTGCAAACATGCTAGATGGCACAAGCACTACACTATGTATGCCTACGCCTGGTATAGCGCAGTGCGAACGGCTTGTTAGTGCGAATCCAATGGCGTCTCAGCAAAATCCTGCCGTTGCCTGCAGGATCGGGCATGCAGAGGCATCACGGCGATTTACTATGGGCAACAGACCCTCATCTTATGTCTTGTGCGGTATATACGATTAAATTCGGGCCGAGACATATCGTCCGGACACTGATACTGGAAAGCGAACTGCACGTCTCATTGCGCTGGAACAACAGCAGTAGCAGTAATGATTAGAATATCATGTTTATCGAATAGGAATTTAAAGGCTCGTAATAGGTAGTTAGGATGTTCATTCACTTGTCGTCGAGCTGATACTGCGCGCGGGCAATGTAACTATAGAGATTAGTAATAATGCTACTGTACGAACTATACCCACCTAACTGACACTATAATTGTGAGCCAGATCTCGATCAACTTGACAAGTCACCTTCTTCATATTGTCAAGGGCACTCGCTACTGTAAGGTTAATTTTTCATGCGACTTCGCGCTGTCCGCATCTGTAGCCACAATGTCCATGTTCCTAGGATTGAGCAAGTAATTAACGCTAGACTTGCCGCGTCTTGCATAGCACATTCGTGATCTTCAAAGAGACACGAGCATTGATCTGGGTTGGTGGTGTGAACTAGACTAGATGATTGATGATACCTTCTTTCTGAGTGTGTAATGTACATACTTACATCCGTGAAGATTGATCACCTTACGTCGTACTAGTAAAGTAATGGATTCATCCGGCTTACCATTGGTGTGCTTGGCCTCATCATTGATTGTTCGCCAGTATTAGGTATACAGCCAGCACTGTCTCATGTTTAGATCTAAAAGCATAGCAGCAGGACAGAAGAAATATGATTCCCCAGAACATCTTCAGGATCGCATCGTCGCTTGTGGCGGCGGATCACAAAAGAGTAGGCTTGCGGAGTGCGGTATCTTGACCCCGGCCTCCGAACCTTGCTCCCGTCTCTGCCGCTAGAGTGTCGTGTGGCTTCCCGCAAATACCTCAGTTACAATCGTCTTTCAGTTGAGACCTCAGATGCTACACTGTACGAGGCCATAATTTCAAGGTGCTGTGCGTTCGTCAAAGTGCATGTTTCCTGCGTCTTGTAACCATTTCCTGACGTAAGGGCCTGTAGGTCTTCTTGCGACAAAATGTCAGACTACAAGTACCTATAGTGTTTTGATTTGACAATGTTGTGCAACAGCAACAGTTGCAGAGTGACGACCACGGCTGAATGAAGCCTACAAACCGATGGGCCTAGACCGTTTAGATTGCAGCGGGGGCGGTATGTAGGCGCCTACAGTAGTGCTAAGGACCGACAACTTAGTGTATCGAAGCATGAGATAGCGGTATCGTGAGGGTCATCGTCGCAGCGCCAAACTCAAATCGTGTACTACATGAGGACAGGCCAGAACATGCTCTCGCATTCTGATCCCTTACTCCGAGTCTGGTCTTCGTGGATGCACTCTCGCCGTTAGCGCCAACAGTCAAAACTTGATTAGGTAGTTGAAATGAAGGGTTGTATAGCTGGCTTGTCTACGATGATGTACCCAATGAAACCATCGTGGGGTCGAAGTTGAAGACGAAAATTGCGAGTGAGTTGGCGGGGCGTAGACGGAAGGGAGTTGGTTCACCCAAGTTGTTCTCAGTGCTCACACGGCAGCTAGTCGGTACGTACATACGGTACAGTAACATCACCGAAGCGGAAGAAAACGAAGCAAAAGAGACGATCTCCACTAGTCTAGCGTTCATAGGCGGAACGGAACGTATGTAGGTAGGTATCTACTCAACCTATTCATATACTTACAAAGTCTCCAGCCATCGCTGAGTTCTTAACTCTGCATATCTTGTCAACTTCTCTGTACGTACTTCTCTTTGGCAGATCATTTCATAGATAAATAGGGAGATCCGTCTCCCCGGCGAGTTCAACAACTCTTGTTGTCAGCGTACTTAGAGTAGGTCTGGCGGTACCCCTGCTCCGCTTTCGGGCTTGGACCGCTGCAATTTGACGTGTTGGCCATGGTGCACCCTTGCATCGCCTGGTTAGGCTTTTCTGGCTGTCTGATGCCGACTCCAACCAATATTAGTCGCTGTGGTGCGGCCTGATTGGCATCGTGAGCGCCTCTAGTATTTGGAACACTGCTTTAGATGTGCCGGCCCCGCGGTCCAGACTCACATCGATGCAGCCCCCTTGGGCATGCAGGCAGGATAATCTGAATGAAGGCAAAATCGGTGGAGGATTATGGAACACAACACTCACCTGAAGAATCGTGTAAAGGGGGCAGAGAACTAAACCTTGCTTGTTATTGCTGATGTGACAAGCGAAAGAGATGGGACACGATGCGGTGACGGTGTGCATTCGTTCGGCAAGGAAACAAGGGAACGATGGCCGTAGTACGGAGCAGCTAGATGCACAGCTGCGACTACAAACATTCTGACAGGGATGGACTTCATTTTCGGATCTTGATGCACTGCTCAATAGCAATGCAAGTGCGCAAGAGCCTCATCCTTTCCTCACCTCAGCGTGAACTCTTCTTCATCTTAGTCCTTGAATCAAGTACATTACTGATGAATAAGCACCCCGGCACGTGTTCGCAACTAGGGGCCGGGTCCCTTGCATCCTATCTTGTCTTGTCTTGGAAAAACAATCGTGAGTTTTTCTGGATAGTGGCTACTGGCCATGTGTCATCCAAGACGCGTGTCATAAGTTCACCCATGCCTACCAATCTCGTGGCGTGTTACTATTGATACTAATAGGCCAGACATGCGAGGCATACATGTTGAACCGATTATATGATGTACCTTGGCAAAGTGGCGGTCAATACCCAAGGGCTTGAGTTTGCGAAGGTCGGGAGCCATTCGGAATAGCTATAGGCCTATACTACAAGACCACAAATGATATATGCACTATATCTTGCCTTTTGCCGCATAATGTGACACAGGCTTGATAGTAAAAGCTAACAGACAAAGGAGATCGAGTGCTCAAGCCGCTTCAACGTTGATATTGCCGGGCCGGGTAACTAATAAATACCTCGACATAACCCGACGGTGTGGTTTTTTGGTGTGACGTGAACGGTTTTCCACATCCATACTCAGGGTGTCCATCGATAGTCGACTATCATACGATGTTTTAAACAGACCCATCTAGTGTATCGTACGTATATGCAAAGGGTAGCAGGCTCTGTTCTATGTCGATTGTTAATGTAGGGCCTATGCTCCAGACAAAAGCTGTCCCTATACCTAGGATTGCCAACAACTCGTAACAAATACCTAGAGCCAAGTTCATTCGTCTTGCTGTACAAGATGGAAATGTTTTACAATAGGTACACCAAGTGAATCAGATCTTGTCATTTCGGCACATATGCTTGCGTACGAAGGAAGACAGGGATTGTTGGGCAGGTACAAGGGTTAGCGGGTACGAGGAGCTTAGACTGTGCACGGTAAGGTCCTTTTCTCCATCTCACCTACGACATTGATATTTCCTGCAGCCAATCAAGACATAACCTATTGTACTTGCTGCATACTTGGTATGTCGCAACCTTTGGCATTGGACTGATTCTGGTGTATTCTAGGTCTAGCACACAGTGGCGTGTAACTGCGATCTTATCGCTTATACTTTTTTGTGGGTGAGCACCGATAGGCCGTGGCAAATTATATTAGAACGGCCGTCATGCAAGCCTTGAGTTTACTTCTGTAGATATGCTCGTCATAGGCGGGGCTCTAGCAATGTTTCTCAGAACGACCTAAGATTAGAATGTATTAGCTAATTAAGCTACACGGACCAAGGGAGATAAGCTATCTACACAAAAACGGTCTTACCTAGCACATATTAGTAGGCTAGGAGCACGGACAACGTCTTATAGACCTTCAAGGTACCCCTGCTACCGTATAAACACTGTAACACTATCTTAGCTTCCTGCATGTTAACCCTTGCCTGGCTGCTAAGACATGTACCTTTTTCCATATACTGTAGTGCATCGTACTTAGCATGGTGATATGACTGGCGAGACTGGCTGTAAAGCCGTCTCCTACTTCCTTATAAGCCTTTCCATCGTATTATTTACAGTGCTAGTGTTGGATTGATTGCCTAAAGACTTGAAAGTTGGAGCCGATTGACGCAAAGTTAAACGCTGGTGCACTAACTTTAATTCTACCTAATGACAAGATGAATTGCCGCGGAGAAAGTGGTGAGGCAGTTGTCAGGATATGCTCAACGGGTCAGCTCACACTTACATACTTTGATGCTTAAATATTGAGTATGGGTCTATATGACAGTCCTGAGATAAACCTGATTTAAGATAGACTATAAACATGTATAAGGAGATGAATCCAGTTAGCCAGTTATCACCCAAGCAACTTTCTATAATCAATATAAGTAACTAATTAACTATTGCTATTTAGGTAACCTTGATATCTAGAACGTCAGTGTTTGAACTAAAAAGACGTCTCAGATACCTAGAGCAAGACATGTACTTTTGTCACAATAATGACCCGTGCTGTATCATTATGCGCCTTCACAACCCGTCATTGGCTCACATAGGCAAAACAGGCTTCTCGGTGCTCGGCAGGCTGGGCACATGCAGCTAAAGAGCAGATCACAGTACAGTACTGCCCAGTTTCTTGTAAGTATATGTATAACCTATCGCCTATTACATCTCTATCAAGCAGGGGCGCCTAAATACCATAACAAGGTAGTACACAGTAGTTGTATACGTGCGAGCTGGGACTCCGCTTTCGACTGCACAGTTCAGGTACCTACTGTACCTAACATTGAATCCCTAATGCCCTAAATTGGGGCCTACTGCACGGACATTGTGGTGTGATGGGTACCTCCTAGGTAAGTACGAGAGTACCTCTTAGCTCCTACGAGGTAGCGCTATAGACATATGTACAGTAGGTACTGTGTGGTTGTTGCGACCTTCAGGGCTTTCTCGGCGCTCTCTTCCCCCCATGCACGGCACCACCTTCTCCCAGCACACCCAAAGACCAAGCCTCCCGCCACCAACTCTCGATATCTTGTTATCGCCTTCTTCATTCTATGATTCCTACTCTCCGCCCTCTACCCTACGCAACGAGACCTTGTACACTTAACTTCCGCCATATATCTCGCTTCTATCTCTCTCTCATCCAATCCTTTTCAATATTATCCTCTCTTGTTCTTGATTACCTCAATCGCAGTTGTGCTAGGTACAAGATTCCGACGATGGCCTCTTGACGATCCCGTCCCCTCCGCTCTCTATCCGTCTGTCATTGAGCCCTCGAGATCGCGACGAGATGCTTCAGCTGCGTCTCAGAATGACGACCGCCGCCAAACCACCACGATTTCAACCACTCCCTCGTCGCTATGGATCCTCATCAAGTACAGCGTCCTCATCTCTCCATGACCAATAACACCCCTCACCTCCCCGCCATCCCGTCGCGCACAGCAAGCAGCACCCCGGTATCCTCCCCTGGTCTCTTTAGCCCTGCGAACCTCCGTCCCAATTACTCTACCTCCGATGCCTCGACGCCGGCTGCTGTGGCGAGCAGCCCTTATCTTCACCCCTTGCAAGGTCATAAAGTGAGAGAGTGAGTTGTCCGTGCCTTTGTCGTGTTGAAATGACGCCAGCGGGCTACCAGAGCAGACCCCCGCTTGCCCGATACAGGAGGTTACTCGGATTGCTGATTTATCGCTGTTGCAGAACTCACAAGGCCCTCGTAGATCTCGACTTAATGACCGGACGGAAGTTGATAAATCAATATGAGGTCATAGAAGAACTCGGCCGTGGTGTGCATGGCAAGGTGAAATTGGCGCGGAATCTGGAGAACAATGAAAATGTTGCAATCAAGATCATTCCACGATTTTCCAAGAAGCGCCGTCTTGGGAAAGTTACTGCGTTCCCTCAAGATAAGACCAAGCGAGAGATCGCCATCCTCAAAAAGATTCGCCACCCAAATGTTGTCGCGCTGCTCGAAATTATTGACGACCCCGAACTTAAGAAGATTTACGTTGTCCTAGAGCACGTCGAGCTTGGCGAAGTGGTGTGGCGAAAGAAGGGCCTTCCATTCATTTGCTACTGGGAGAGGAGAATGGTCGAGAAGGGGATGCGTGGTGAGCCAATTACTACAGACGAGGAGGAAAACGAACGTTACCACCAGCTTCTTGAAAGACGCCGAGCGGTTAACAATGCAAAAAGAGCTAAAATGCAGGAGACGCAAAGGGGGCCTGGGGATTTCTGGAGCATAGAGTATGGTGCTGCCAATGAAGATGACTCCTTCGAGGCTCAGGCATATTCGTTTCCTAGAGACGGAGACTATACCGCTCAGCCGTCTACGGCAGTTCCTTCTGCTTCTCATCCAGGGTCTAGAGCGGCATCAATAACCCGCTGTTCGAGCCGATCAGCCATGTCTGGCTCCTGCACTAATACTCCTTTGCCCTCAGAGTTTGATATTTCGTCAGTCGATGTCGATGCTGAGAGTGAGAGGGAAATACCGGGCACTCTGCGCTCAAAGCATGGATCGTCAGCGGCTTTGGATGGGACGATGTATGGTGCCTATACAGAAGATCCCATGTTCCGTGGCCGATCGCCAAGTATGGCCGATTCAATCATGTCTCACATGTCCTCTGTTGACTTCACTTTCCAAACTCACGACTCCTTTTCGGACGATTTCTCCTACGTTCCTTGCTTCACCATTGAAGAAGCTCGTGCAACCTTCCGGGACACAGTTTTAGGTCTCGAGTATCTCCATTACGTAGGCGTCGTACACCGAGACATCAAACCCGCAAATCTGTTATGGACTAGAGATCACAGAGTGAAGATTTCAGATTTTGGTGTCTCATATTTTGGCCGACCCATCCGAGAAGGTGAACCTGACGAATTCGTCTCTGAGTCTGAGGCACGGGACTTTGATGATGACCTGGAGCTGGCTAAGACTGTTGGCACTCCTGCATTCTTTGCGCCGGAGCTCTGTTACACTGAGGTGGACCACGAACAGCCTAAGATTTCGGAACAAATCGACGTTTGGTCTTTGGGCGTTACCCTCTACTGTCTAATATTCGCTCGGATACCATTTATGGCTGAGGATGAGTTTCAGATGTTCAAGAAGATAGCTAAGGAAGAAGTATACATCCCGCGCCGGCGCCTTCGACCAGTTGATCCGCAGCATTCCCCATCGTCAACCTCCTTTTACAGGCGAATTAACAGTGAGCCATATCGAGATGACAACGTCCTAGTTTACGAAGACATCGACGATGACCTTTATGACCTCCTCAGCCAAATGCTCACCAAGAACCCCGAGAAACGCATCAGGCTGAAAGATGTCAAGAGGCATCCATGGGTTGTCGCTGACATCAACATGCCTGTCAGCCAGTGGATTGATGAAACCGATCCGTCGCGCCGCTTTCCCGGTCGCGAAATTGAGGTCGATGAGAAGGAGATTACACGTGCTGTCGTGCCTCTCACATTGATAGAGAGAGCACGCTCGGTTGTCAAAAAGGCTGTCAGTAAGGTCATGCACGGTGGTCGTACAGAGAAATCGGAGAGCAACAGCCAGACTCGTAAGAGGGCGGCAAGCAGCGTTGCCAGCTCAGCTGGCGAGACTCCTCCGAATGCAAGCCCGTTCCCGCTTCCGCTTCTACGAGATTTCCGCCGGAGGAGTATACGGCCTGACGATTACTTCGCCACTGTCAGGGAAACCGAGCACCCTCTTTCTCAAAGCGTCAGCGCTACCCCGCATGAGTCTCCAGTTGGAGAGACCTCAGCTTCTCCACGATACCAGTCGACTCAGTCAGGTGATGATCTTAACGCCGCAGTCAATGATCCGACTAGTATATTCGATATATTGCCAGGTTTGGGTCCTCCGCTCTCCTCCTCAACTTCTCTTTCCTCAGGCCGAGGCTTGATTCATCAGCGACACGGGCGGGTCAGATCAATTAGCAATGCGCAGATCGCATTGGCCCATGCAAAGGAGGCACAAATGACGCCAGCTAGTTCTGCAGTAGGTAGCACAGTTGCAGATGACCCAATCACCTCACTAAGGAAGACACGCGACGTACGGATACAAGACGACCCTACCAGGTCGAAGTCGGTTGATCGTGGGTTGTTTGCCAACGAAGATAAACGAGCGGAACCTATGGTAGCTGTTAGTACTGCAATGGCACCTGGCAAAATAGAATTGCCCACACGTCCCTTGTCGGTCGATCCCAGCTATGCTGCACACCGCCTATGGCCGTCGTCTCCCACCTTCTCTCCTGTGGCTCCTCGTAGCTATCAGAATGGTTACCCTAAATCCGACCCAAACATGCATGAAAATCATTTCGGTGCCCTCGAACCTGATCGGCGGCCTATGACGTCCCATCGAATCATGCAACTGGAGGGTAAAACATACCCACAAAGGGTATACAACTCGTCCACAGCAGAGTCGCTGGCTCGGGCCCAGCAACACTTTATTCGGCAACAGATTCGCGAAGTCGAAGCACGCGCCAATTATGACGACACCTTCTCTTATAAAATGTCACCCATTCCACTATGCCCTCCCTCGCCAGATGCCGAGGTCACTATCGTGAATCCACCATATAGGGTAGACACTGCAGGCACTTTAGCAACCTCCACTTCCACATCTGCGGGGACTTTATGCACGCCCTTGACTAGCCCAAGTGCAGTAGCTAGTCCCATAAGTATCGAAAATCTACCTCAGCAAAGTTTCCGCTCAGATCCCTCGCTACCGGCACTGCTTAGTGGCGCAAGCTCTGTGTCAGCGGACGCGGAAGGTGATTTTCTATTGAAACCCGGGTCACTCGACCGACCATCCCTTATAGATACGACAGACTCCTTAACGCCACCAGCGTTAGGGAAAGAGCCCGTCGAGGGGTTTCCTCTAAGAGTAGATGAGCAGTACCAAACCTTGCTTCCGCGGACGCCGCATGAACTCAATACTCCTGCCTTATTATCTCCTAATGTCGTGGATGATGACGAGGATAGCGACAGTGATAGTGACGGTGGTCTTACCATGGCCAAACCCAGGAGACGAGCTCTACCAAAAGATCATGCCAGCTCTACGATTTTTGGAAGAGTGGCAAACCCGAAGAGACGAGACACACAAACAAGCATTACCAGTATCGGCAGTACAGAAACTGCTAAGAAGGTTGCCACTGCAGAGCCTTCAAATAGTTATCAGTGATACCAGGCACCACGCAACCTCACTCCCCTCAATTACAATCTTTATCTGATCTTAAGGCTACATGGCTGGCGACTCCGCCAGGTGTCATCTATTCAGTTGATCAAGAAATGTCACGATCGTATCAAGAGTACAGTAACCAAAGCAAACTTGCTTATAATTTGAACAGTACAAATAGCATTCGAAAAGAGGAGGAAACTTCGGGTGGTACATAAAACGCCGAATATGGGAACGTGTTTATACGAGACTTGAGAAAGCCATGACTATACGTTATGGTTATAGAGCACGTCCTACTTCATGAGATACACCAGGTTCGAGCGAAATGATTGAGTGTCATCCAACCCGCTCACTTCTTAACATGCTTCTCATACGATCGGCTGCGTTTACGCTTTACATTACAAACAACTATCCGAGCCAGATCCCCCGTCTGTAACAGCCAATTTAAACGGCTTGAATACGTATTGCGGAGTCGAATTACTTCATTTGTGGCATATCGGGCGAAGTGGGTAACTTGCATGCAGAAAGCGGGTATAGCATTAGGACTGGGAGGGTGGCACTTGTCGAATTCGTGTATAAGTGGCAGTTTGCGCCGATAGACTCTGATCTGTGGAGCGTGCATTCCATTGGAGTTCCTGGTTCATAGGTAGTTTGCCTAAAGAAATTGTTCTACTGTTTAACCATAAGTGCTGTTGTTACATGACATATTGAAGCGACCACGGCTGACTACTAACCCCGTAAACCTCAGCCAAGGAGGAAAGTTACCTAAATATCACGCATCCCAGACTGGTAAAATCCAGCTAATTCAATGGAGACTTGCGTGATTGCGCGAAGCAGTAGATAACCAAGTATTTTAGAATGGGAATCAAGGATGAATTTAATTGAAGAACTAAGTAGTGAGGTCGAAAAAATTGAGGTGTGTATGGCTAAGTCAGTATAATAATGATCACAAAGACCCCCTTATTCACTAACCCCTTACATGAAATCTAACCCCTACCTAGTAAGTAATTTACGTAAACAGACCACTTATGTTGTTACAATATCATTTCGTGTTTAGTATACGTAAAGTCTTAGTCGATCGAGTTTAGTAGTCCTATCAGAAAAAAAAAGAAAAATTTATAACCTTGAAGCAGTCGCATTGCCTTTCATAGGACGAAACGACCAGTAAAATAGAAGGGAAAAAACGGCGTGAGATGTTAAATTAATATGTTCTTATGTTCAACCAAGCGGATATCAAACAGACATTGTGTCAATCCAGTACCTCATCGTCTTTACTTGAGTTCAGAGTACTCTTCACAACTATTGGCAAAATATATCATGAAGTCTTTTTAAGTTTTCGTCTAGACCTAGATGAGAGCACATAATTAGACATGAATTATGTCTCTTACCTTGTTCGTAATAGAATATCAGGAATTTTGATTGGCCTCTCTCTTATGAACACTTTCCACCTAAAAGCGCTACATCTTTCACAGAGCTATCCTCTTAGTTGTTCTCTAGAAATCAACAAGACCTCTAATGAGATTGCTCTCCCGAACCCCTCGGCAATACGCTAATTTAATAATCTCCATAAGAGGGCGACGCAAATTACTACGAATATTCATCACTGCGATTAGGTCAAGCCATGGCGTAATACATACTGTTCGATAAAGCAGAACTTTAGCCAGACTGCTGAGTATAGTGGGCGAGACGAAAGTAGGCGAAGGAATATCCCATCCGCGTTAATCACCCCAGATAATACTGCAAGCCGTACACGTAAGCCATCAGGTTTCTCATCTCAGTAAAGTTTTATTTTCCTAAATTTGAACTGTTTTATGTGTTCCTAGAACTTACTTTTTATGTAGCTACAACGAGTTATAGGTGCTACAGCTGGTCTGAGGGACATTGAATATTGTTATATCTTGCTAGGGGTTTAAGTTACTGCTAATGGGGCACATCCATAAACCATTATGCCGGATATAACACTACTTTGTCCACACAACAACACACAACAAAATATAGCCAAGATTCAACATTTTCAGATTGAGTAACCCGAGAACGTTGAGTGTCCTTGCCTTTAACAAAGAAGAAAGAATAGAGCGAACAGTTACTATAGTCTAGCCTGTTGATTGTGTAATAATTTCCTTGGTGTGGTCCGTATAAGCTCTGTTGTTGCACGAAGAGTCTGCTCACTCTCTTGGGCTAGTCTATAGCTGTATACATACACGCTTATTGTTTAGGGTGATCGTCACACATCTATCTAAGAGAAGTTTCTGAATACTCGTAGCTTGCCCAGCAACCAGTATAGAAAGCCAATGCTAATAATTCGATATCCCAGTTTCCAAAACGACATTATGTGCAGCCATTAGCGCGATTGCTGAAGCAAACATCACCCCCGTTTCCAGATCCATTATCGTGACCCTCACAACTCTCATTGTCATCGGGTCGCGAATAGTAGCATTTTGACCAAGTAATACCGAAGAATCCAACTTTAACGTTGTAATTGGCCCAAGTCATGCAGCAATTTTGCCCGCCCTGGACCTCACACCTGCTTCTAGGTGCTTGGTTGATCGTTACATAAAAGTTGCATGAGTATCCCGAAATACAGCTGAAGAAACCAGCACATAATGCCATAGACACTGCGTTCTACATTTAAATTGCTAGTTAGCACAAGGTGTATGGGAATTAGCTGAAGAGAGATATTGAAATCCGCAGACTGAAGTTGAAAGGGCGAATAAAAGGAGACATACGCTTTTGCTCCAAGTCCAATATGCGTCCCTACTAGATGTGAGCCATCTGAAATAGTCGATGGAAATCCTCCGCCATGTCGGGTTCGGATTCGACATACTCCTTGCCATGGAGAGCGCCAACAACGGCACCAACTCTGGTTTCGAGTGGAATGTCGGGAGATAGGTCTTTCGCCAAGTTATGGAAAACTGTCTTATTATAGTTGGTGTATCCAGCCTCGATGTTAAAGCCTGAAAGGTTGGCGGGCGAGTCCAAGAAAACTTTAGAAGCATCAATAGTGATAACTGCCATTGGTGAGCCCAGCTCATCTGAGTTGAAGATAATGAAGTCGCTATCCGCCACTATGACTGAGGCGGTACTCAGAAAAGCGATGGTGATACCGGAAAGCTTCATGATCATTACTGAGAAATGAGCCAGTATTTCAGCAGCAAGTTAAGTCTGAAAGCTGGCGAACAGTAGGAGTAACAAACTCTAGCAACTTTGAAAGGGACTGTTTATTGAGATCGATGGGGAACGGTGAGGTTGAGGACCAAGTCCAAAATTGCAGCTTTCCTGTTGATTTATAGATGATCGAACATGCACAAATATTCAATTATAGAATATATCATCGTTTTCGCAATCCGAAATGTATTACGCGTGCCCTTGGAGGATTCTCAAGTACGAGATATGTAATAACGTGCATTAGTTAGTTCTAGCGTACCATAATATCATTCACATATACTTCAGACAGTATTCAAGATATGAGCGCGAGGCTGAGATCGAATCAGGCAAAGAGCAGCGAGAATACTTGGACACGTAGACAAACTATGGACATGCACTCGGTCGAATAGGGGTAAATCCTTCATAGAAACATAATTGCAATGCAAATACCTTTTTGGTCTCTTAGTAGACATGAGCTGCAGACGGATGTGTGTCTTGCTTTACGTCGATTTGACCATTTGATTATGGTGTACGATGAAATTAGTCCAAGGTAATTAAGGTAAATGGGCCAATTCATTTCTTATTTCCTTATGTTACTATTAAACACCAGATGAATGAATGATTATAGCAAATCTGGACGGCCACTTGACCAAATTGAAAAGTTGGTAGTAGAATAATACGCAACCAATACCATAGATATGTACACCCCTCCTTAACATCTGCTTCAATTTCGGTGGCGCTTTTCTTTTTACAGCTGATCATTCAATCCATCAATATTTGTTTCATGGTACGAGGCAGGTTCCGTCTATTCCTGTTAAATATAGAGCCAAAGACAAGATACGAAAGCACACCATTACGTTATACAAGTTCAACTTAATGTCGCCACGCACGAGCGACTGGGTTTGAAAGCAAGTGGATGGGAACTGTGGGCGGGTCATAGGTCAAGTAAAAGATCCAGTAAGAATGGGTGATAGACACTACACTATTATATACCGTGTTGTTCAATGTTAAATATACTACTCCTCTTACTCGAAACGATACGATAACAGCACTCGCATTGGTCAGGTAACTATGGATCTACATTTTTTGGTTGCACAAGATATTCACCCAATCATGCCAGGGCATTGTGTGTTGTAAAGTTAAACGCGACGATCTTAGCTTTCGGGCAGTGCAAACAAAGGGTTATATTACGTAAAGAGGCGTAGAAACATAAGCAGCACTTAATCCTGACTCCGTTTACACTAATTAATACGAATATTTCTATTCAATTACATATTTCGAGTGTTTGGAGGCACTTTAGGTCGCTGCAGAAATCACAGAACAGAAACCTCGGAGCGGGTTTTTATGCGCACTCCGCCACCATCAGCTCAATAATGGGAGCCAAAGCTGGTGCACAATATTCGATCGTAAAAGAGAACAGTCTCAGAATAATGCAGAATATTTTTTAGTATGATTACGAATGAGATATGTCAACTGCACAGTTACAGGTGAGGGTGCCACACCAATGATTGCAGATAAATATACGAGAATAAGGAGACAAGAAGACACGAAAGCGGCAGTTGCTAGAAAACTATTATCCTCCAAGCCCTTGAAAATAAGTCCTTATTACATTGTCAAGGGCGGTTTCTTCTTACCAGATTATTCGGTTGATCTTGTTACTTATAGTCACTAGGTATACACGGCGTTACGTTTTATGATGAGTATAGTTAAGTAAATGGTCTGCATTTCTAGACGACTTGGGAAAGTTGCAGAAGCTTTCTAGTTGTGGACAAGGCTAGCATGTAAAGTAACACTCTGGATATTTTGCCGTACAAAAAAAAAAAAAAACTACAGTGCCGACAAGGTGAGAGAAAGCAGCGTATTTAGAGGCCGGAGGCTTAGCCCGGAGAGGAGTGAGTGGTGGGGTCACTTGTAAGACGCCGACAAATGCCCCACCACCGACAGACCCAAGGCCCCGAAGTAGTACCCCACGTTTCCAAAATTACATCCACCAAAAGCAACCATCACCACTGACTGCTCTTCCACCACCATTAAAAGCAACACCACACTCTGCTATACGCCAACACCAGATTGACGCCCATAGCAAAGTCATATCAGGGCATTCCACTCTAGCAAGACGGCGTCGATAAAGCACTAAGAGAAAAAGCACATCACAATGTCGCACCCGAGGATAGAAGAGGTGTCCGACAGCGACGACGACGTCTCGGACCCCAGCGAGGGCGACATCGACGACTTCCAAGACTCAGACATCCTCCGAGCCGTACCAACAAAGCCCACTCCATCCCAATCGCAGGCTCGCACCGCACCCATCCCCCAGCAGCAGCAACAACACACCACACAACAAGCTCCTCAGCCCGGCCTACAGCCAGACGACATCAAGGACTACCAGATGCTATACCCAGTGTACTTCGACGCGACACGGACACGGGCGCAAGGACGCCGCGTATCGGCGAATCTAGCCGTCAAGAACCCTCTAGCGCGCGAGATCGCCAACGCATGCGCAGCACTACGTCTGTCGCCCGTATTCGAAGCGCACCGGACACACCCCAAGGACTGGGCGAACCCAGGACGCGTGCGGATAGCTCTCAAGGAAGCGCGGGCGCGGAACCACCCGATCAAGAACAAGCACCACCTGTACGTCGCGGTGGCCAAGTTCCTACAAGAGCACCCGACGACGGACGACTCGCCGGCCCTGCGCCAGGGCATACGGGGCATGGGGCTCGGGAGCCTGGGGGGTGCGGGCGACATCTACGCCGATGGGAAGCCGTGGCCTCGTCCTGCTGTGCCCAAGGGCTGGAAGTTGGGGGAGCTGCTCCCTGCTTACTCGGCTGCTATGACGGGTGGTGGCGTCAGCGAGAATGCGTTTAAGGATATGATGCGTGAGATGCAGAATCAGGGAGGACCGGGTGGTATGCCGGGTATGGGCATGCCTGGCATGAATGCCGACATGATGAGTATGCTGCAGGGGATGGGTATGGGTGGTGGAGGAGGAGGCGGTCCTGCCATAGGTGGGAGCGAGGGCGGTGGGAAGAAGGGAAAGAAAGGCAAGAAATGAAAGGTTATATTGGCGGGCCACAGCATGATAAACAAAAATTATTCGCGAACCATATTGATCGCTTAGGGCCAGCTGTCTAATAGCTTCACAAGGCATGTGTGTGTTACTGAGTTAGATCACACGAATCACAATGAACAGCTCGAACATCACAAGCATGAAGTCAATATTAAAGTAAAAAGCCATTGAACTGACTTGAATGGTTTCCACACGCTATCTGATGATACAATGCAAAGGGTATCTAAAGTCGTAATGTCTCAACAGAATTGAGCCTGAACCATATCAAACCCTCCAAACTCAGTTCCAGAGGTACCCAGCTGACTAGTCCAGTTTGTTTTTCTTACAGGTCTTGATCAAAAGTCTATACGGCAATGCGTCCTTGCATCCCTTCCCACTCCCGCGATCCCACGATCTGCACCTCGTTACCACTACCAGGAATTAAC
Organism: Xylaria flabelliformis; assembly: GCA_007182795.1. NCBI lineage: Eukaryota > Fungi > Ascomycota > Sordariomycetes > Xylariales > Xylariaceae > Xylaria > Xylaria flabelliformis. Next base: position 119,599 of record VFLP01000020.1, on the reverse strand, counting down.
TTTCCGTCCATGTCGGGGAGATGGATCTGCAACCTCGCAGCGGCCTTCCTCATTTTCGTGTGGTCTAGGTCCTGCTTGCGGCCCTGTTGTTGCCTTATTATGACCTGTGTCTTCTGGACTACAGAGTCCTCCCAGCTTTTCCAGGCTGCGAAGTCCTCTGCCAGCTTGGCAGCATGATATTGCGGCGACACCCTGGCAGGTCGCCATGCCAGCTTATCCTTAGGAAGAACATTCAAATCAAACAGTTTTGCAGAAGTAGCCATGTCAAGAAGCTCGGCCAGTACGTCTTTACCCTCAGCAGCAACCAGGGCTTTCCTCTGCTCAGTAAGAGAAGCAGGCTTCCTTAACGGCTCGGCGAGCCAGTCATACTTCGGTTGTTCGGTCACGCGTGCTCGGCGGTTATCTTCTCTCAGATACCGTACGGCAGCCTGCAGGTTTGCGATGTCGTTCTTGAGGGCATCCATCTCACGAGCAGTAGCAACTGCACGCTCTTGGCCTGCCTTGACACCTGCCGAGTCAGTCGCATCACCATATGTCCTGCTATCACCAGCAATCTTCTTCCACTTGTCGCGGTCTGCTTCGAGGGTCTTGGCCTCACGGTCTTGTTGCTCGATATCCTTCTTGAGACGATCAACTTGATTTTGAGCCTCTACTATTTGTGCCTCGAGATCCGACATCCGAGAGGCTTTGGCGTTGGCATCGCGCATCCGGGCTTCGAGAGTTTCTATGCGTAGAGTAGCAGTGCTGAGATTTTCATCGCGCAGGGCAATCTCACGGCGAGCTTGGCTGTGATGCTCCTTGAGTTGACGTAGCTCTTCTTCCGCGTCAACGGGAATGGTTTTGAGAGCCTTAAGCTCTTGAGCCCGAAGAATCCAGGGTGCTGGGTTTCGTTCGAATTCTTGGGTTTGTGATAAGTCGGCGCAGACAGCCGCCAGATCAGCGACTTGGTTAGTAAGGGTTCGAATCCTAGAAAGATAGGCAGAGAACAGATCTGACTCTGCAGATGAGAAGACGTTCGTGACCGTCTGCTGCACAGTGGTCTGGACCTCTGGATACGTGAATGGTTCATCGCGCCCCTCAACAGAAAGTAGCTTATGCAAGTCGAGACCAATTGTGCGAGACATTTCTCCTAATTCTCGACTAGCGATCTCACACTGCTCAAAGGCTTCCAAAGTGTCAGGAGTAAGAGCGAGCGACCTCGCTCTGAGATCCTCGAGAGACCGGACTGCTTTCGAGACAATGACCTTAGCGCTGCGCGTCTGGCTAATGACTGCTTCTGCGCGCCTAGCGAAATGCTGGGCAAGTTCATCCTCGTCACCATTAGCTGGCACCATTCTTTGGACCATTTCCTTGGTAACATTGAAAGCTGTGGCCGCTGACTCCAAGTGGCTCTGCATTAACATTGTCTTCATCTGTACCTCGTCCGCGAAGCTCTCAAGTCCTTCGGAGATATGAACTTCCCCGAGATGGGTCATGAGGGCAATGGAGCGCTGGAGCTCTTCGGCGCATTGCTTCTCCTTAAGTTCATCCCTCTTAAGACCTTCGATCCAGTTGTTTAGAGCTCGTTCAACAGGTTCAAGCTCATATAAAGCAGCTTGATATTTTGCAAATTCTGCCAGAGAGCAGTGGCTAATGCCATTGACGAAGCGATCGCACATTGAAGCTACCCACGTGAGCTTGTCTATCACATCACAGCCAGCGAACACATCATCCTCGTGCCTAGCATGTACCTGACTAACTCGTTCCTTAATGAAACCATGCAGAAGGTTCGCCTTGAAAGACAGTCGAGTGAATCGCAAGAGGGCGAGAACAGAATCTCTGTCGGTGCTGAAGCTTTCTGGCAAGAAAAGCTTAACAATATCAAGGTGTTGCTGTGCTTCCTGAGCTCCCATTCGTTGCATCTCCAGGTCAATAGTCTTAATCTGAGTCTTAGCAGCGGATATTTGGAGTTTCTGGTTAAGATCCATCATAAGCCGGGCGTTGCTATTGAGCTGCTCTGATTCAGCTTCATTGACAGCATGAGAGGCACGCATATCCTCGAGATCTGACTGCAGGTTTGTGACAAGTTCTCGGAACCGGGATAGCGTGTACTCGAGGTCTCCGATAGCATCGTCTTTCTCCACTGCTCGCCGTGCTTGTTCAGTGATAATATTGTCTTTGAAGTCAAGCTCTTCTTGCATCTCTCTCTCGTTCTGGACATGATTCACCTCGAGTTCATCATTGATTTCCTTCAAGGCTTCAAGATCCTCAATCACGGCTTTGAGTTCCTGAATTTGCTCGGACTGTTGCAGTTTCTCGTAGCTCAGTTGTTCAATCATAGCTTCAGCTCCTAGGTTGTCATCAAGTTGTTGTCGTAGGTCCTCTGCTCGCAATTCAGATTCCAATAGCTTCTCCTTCGCGATTTGATACTGCTCTTTAATAGCTTCAAATTCCTCTAAGTCCTTCCCCAGAGATTTGATTTGGGCCTTGTTCTCCTCATCTTGCTCCTGGGTGATATCTCGAAGCCGGATCAGAGCTTCACGCAGCCGCTCGTTGTTTCGCTCCATTTGCAGCCACCCGGTGCTTGCCCTTTCTTCAGGCGACATACCCTGCGAGTATTCGTTGTTTTCTTCTCGCAAAATCTCAGCCTCCAGTTCTAGTTCTTCTGCTTTTTGCTTCAAGGCCTCGAGCTCGACCTTGAGAACTTCAGCTGTTTCCTCGGCCATCTCGCGGTCCAGGGTCGCCAATTCCATAATCGAATCATGCTCTGCTTGTAGTTCCTCGACTTGGTTGAGTCTCTCTTCTGCCTCCTTCAATTGCTTTCGTAGCGTAACATTCTCCTGTACTGTCGTTTGAAATTTGCCTTCGATCTTCTTATTGATAGTTTCAAACTTGTCGCGCTGCTCTTGAATCCGCTCCATCTCTTTGAGCCTATCACGGTCCTCTGCTCTTTTCCGCTCGAGAATCTTAAGTTTTGTCTTCAAGTCCTCATTCTCCCTGCTGATAGCGTTACTGGCTCCAGTTCTAGTTGTTGAACCGCCCGTCCCGGGCGTTCGAGTTGCTGCGCTTGCTGGTGTTTTGGAAGCCGCAGAAGTACCGCCGGTTGTGAGCTTCTCTAGGGCTCGCGTTCGAGAGCGTACCGGGCTGGTCGTTTGTTCTCCATCGCTCTTAAAGGGGGAACTAATTCCTGACCTGTCCCCAGCTTCATTGGCCGAGGCGGATTCACCGGATAGCACCCTTCCGCCCGCAGGTCGAGTGAGTCGCTGACCAGGGCCTGTCGATACCCTTGCCCCCGCAGGCCTTGTGACGCCACTGGTTGTCTTTGTAGTTGTTGGAGCAGAGGCAGAGGGTCGCCTTTTCGCGCCAGCCGCAGGAAGTGCAGGTGGACCCATATTCGTCCTGACCCCAATCGAAGGTCGAGACTTCGCTCCAACGCCCGAGGGCCGAGCGTTCGATGGTGTACCAGTTCGTGACGTGGCCGTGCTCGAGGGCGCGGTAAACATTTGTTTCGTAGGGGACTTTATGGGCGACTGTGACTGACATAATGTTAACTTGACTATTTGACCATAGGAAGAGCATAGCACAACACACCCTAACCATACTGGAAGGACGGGATGCGCGTGGCACCGGGCTCGGACTAGGAGCGTTCAGGCTCATTCGCTTCCCCAGAGATGGGTCATTGATAGAGGCTGGCCGTCCCATTGTGCCAGGGGCGACAGTGCTCGCTCTCGATGACGCCCTGCGAGCAGGGGCGGCTGCTTTCGGGGGAGGGGGAGCAGCCTGCAAGATGGTGACGGTCGTGGGCCGGACAAACATGCCCCTGGCGGGCGAGCACTCGAAGTATCGCTCGCCCTGGACGGCGCCGTCGTTCTTGCCCGAGTCATCCTCGAGCTCAACGCCGACCCAGTCGCCGACGGCGAAATGGGTCTGGCCAACGAAGCGGACGGTGGCATAGCGGCCGTCGCTTAGTTGGATGTACTGCCCAACTGCTATCTCGGACATGTTGCTCTACCATCGGAACTGGAACATGTGCTGGTCGGTTAGTGCATGGCGAGCCACCTCGAGGGGGGTGTTTGATGCTGAGTATATACGAACTCCAGCCGGCGCTGCTTGGCTTGATGTTTGAGCTTGCGGATTGCTTTGTTCTAAGTGGAACGCGTCTTCAACTTATTCGATTACGCGACTTGCACAAGTCGGTGCCATTGTAAAAATATACGGTATGGATTACGCTTAAATACTGTACGACTGTACACGGTGATCTGGCTCCACCCTGTCCCCTGAGGTGACTTATATGCGAAATCGATATATTGCTTATTCGTACTTAATCTTGCGGCAGCATTCTCATACACTCTCATACAGCAAGCATCCAATGCTTCTCTTCCTTTTCACATAGAGCTCAGGACACATAATTCACTTTGATTCTTACATCGCACTTTAATTTTGTCTCCTTAACCCTCACAACGAACTCGAGAAAAGTAGAGCAAAACGTGATAATCCAAGCTACGTACAATTGCATGCATGCCTATGTGACATCCCATTATCCAAGCTCGATCCCAGAAACATAGATACAATAAGTCGAAAGTTGAAAGTCATACATGCCATTACATCCCTTGATGATTCGAAAAGGTTTACCCCGGGGGTTTCCTCGAACCCTAAGACACGCCTAGTTATTTTACCTCCTTCATTGAAGCCCCGAATTCTTCCACATCCCAATAGTTCATAAAGCCATAAACGCCCAACCTCCAAAAAAAAGGGGGGAAGGTGAATCAAATCACATATTTCCAAAACCAGTCATAAAACTCCCACCGCGAACCCACTCGGCAATCTCGAAGCCCAGCCTTCGCTCGAGCTTCTCGTCCACGCGCGCCCCGTCCGCGATCCGGAGGACCATGATCCCCGGCCCCGCCATCTCAACGCTACTACTACTACTGTTTCCAGCTCCGCCACCCTGACGCTCCTCGTCGGCGGTAGTCCTCTTGACACAGACAGTGAGGTCGGCGCCCACGATGCCGCGCCACAGCGTCGCCACCCACTGCCAGTGGTCGTCGGCGCGGTACGCATCGTTGACGTGCAGGGCACCAGCATACCGGTCCGAGAACGTCAGGCTATAGCCATCTGAAAGGACAGCAATAGGTAGCCTAGGCGGCGATGCGGTGTTGCTTCTAGAATTAGTTGCGCTGTTTCCATCACTACCACCGTCTGCACCAGCTGCTTGTTGTGGTGATGGGTAGCTTGTGATGTATCGTATGAGATCCTCAGACGTCTTGTGCCACTTAAGCATGCGCGCCACATAATTTGCGATAGGGCTGATGAGCGCCGACGTTTTCTTCTGTGCCGCCGTACCAACGCCGCTGTTACTGGTACCACTATTTCCTGGATCTCCTTTAATATTATGGTTATTGTTGCCGCTCGCGTTATTGGGGATATCCCCATTCGCCTCGGCGCTGTTACCGGCGTGCGGTTCCGGGCTCGAGTGCGCAATGGAAGTACTCGTGTCCTCGGACCACACCTTCACGGCAAACTCCGCCGAGACCGACAACGCTCTCTCGATCACAGCTGCTATTTCTTTCAATAAGGGTGTCGGCGCGCCCTCCACGGCAATGATGGGCCCCCGCGTCTCATAATGCGGACCGCCTGGGCCGGGCGCTCGCAGGGGTGGGCTAATGGAGCGCAGAACCTCAAGCTTGAGCAGGAATGACCATTTCTGCGGCATGGGTGATGCCGGATGGGGCGGCTGTGGTTGTCGGACGAGACCGCCTCCCGGATTCGTAATGCCCAGGCCAGTAGTATGGACCTGCTGCGGTTGAGCAGTGGGCATGCCTTGTCTTATTCCTTGTTCCGAGTTCATCATTTGTGCTACGTGTGACTGTGTCTGTAGCGGCGGCAATCGGAGTGACTCGTCGAATCCACCATTTGGTCGATTAGGAGTCGCCGATACCGGTTGATATGGCATGGCTTGTCGAGGCGGTGGTGGAGGTTGCATATGAGGGTTACTTTGATGGTTCGGATGACCCGAATAATGTCCTGGACGGTGCGGCATGGGAGGTCGTGGAAGATGTCCCGGCCCGTAACCGGTAGCTGACATGGGCGGGCCACTTACTGAGGGCCGCTGCTGATATCGAGCGTCGACGGGAACATAGCCCATGTGCGGAGATCCGGGCACGTAGACCGGTGGGCCATTATAGCGCCGGCGTTTTGCGTCGGGCGGGATCCCAGAGTGAGGACCAGTCACTGGCGACATTGCGGAGTAGTCGTCCTCGATGTCCCTGAGAGGTGGTTGCGGATACCGCCGAACGTGGCCGTCTACAGGCATACTGCTGCTACTTGAAATGGACCCATGCCTCGAACGGTCGTTGTTCATGAACGGTTGCATACTCTGCGGTCGCTTTGACGGCGGAGGTGACGCCACGCCAAAGGGTGTCGTGGGTGTTCTAGGCGTGGCGATGTAGCGGCCGCCGCATTTAGGACAGCGTCCGGGGGGGTCTCCGCTGGAGGTTGTCGGTCTACCGTTGCCGCTCTTACCCCCTCGTCGGGGCTGATAACGGTAGCCGGGATATTGACGTTGGTGGCGGATCTTTTCCTCTTCGGCAAGCTGCTTCCAGTCGTTCTTGACGCTCTCGGGTTGTTCGCGCCACTTCTCGCCTATGAGCTTGGATATCTCTGGGTTGGCGAGGCCCGGATGTTGAGCGGCAAAGTGGCCTTGCCAAGCTTGTCGATAAAGGATGAATGCTGTTGAGGAGGCAAAGAGCCACGCACAAAGGTTAGCCAGGCTCTTTTCTTGTGTTGTGTTGTTTTGTTTTTGTTTGCCTTCGGCTTCTCGGCTTATTTGTGAATGGAGAGTTCGAACATTTGAAATCGTTCGTTGTGTATAAACACAGAAAGAAATTTGGACAATAAGCCAAGGTCTCACCCCCTTTCATGTTTTACGCCATCCGTAAGACACAAAACGGAGCTGCTTAGACAAAGAACCATATCCGAGTTGTCATCTCGGGGTCGGAACTTTCAAGATCCGGGTCGCGATAGTAACTGATGAGCAACTAAGAAAGGGGGTGATAATCGAGAGGCGGTAAATGAGAAAGGGTCGACAAACGATAACGTGGGACCAGGTCCCGGGGAGGTAGGGTAGGAGCAACAGGGTCAGTGCCAGTTGAGACGATAAAGACTGAAATACATACCATTTCGTGGTCTAGGTACCTTAGGTGCTTTGGCACACAAGCATATCAACTCCCGCGGTCCATTGCCTCTTGCCGTAGTTGGGGTATCGAGACTCAATCTTGCAATGTCCGATTGGTTTACCTCGTCGATGTCAATGGATTTTGCTCGCCGCTTGTTTCTTGATCCGTCGTACTCCTCATCGTGCTGGATGCGAGACAGGGATCCTAGCGTCGGTGGAAGTGGTGGCTTCGCTGTTGCCGCAGTTGCCAGCCCGCCCGGCATCATCACTGGCTGGCTCTGGGGTCTTCTCAGCGATTTTGGATCGTTCTCGCTCGTTGATAAGTCAAGAAGAGGCGGGCGTTGAGATACTGATGAGACTCGCCTATCGGCTGAGGGTGAATATTGGGGCGAAGGGACGTAGGGAGGTGATGAAGAGGAGGTGTAATGGTCACTAGAGACGCTGGCAGTGTCGGCCATGATCTCGTTAAAGTATACTGGTTGTTTTTTTGCTTAGGGTGGCGGATGTTCTAGTCGTGGTGCAAACGGTGAAGGTCATAGGAAGGTAGATGTGGTGGAAAGGGGGCGGGCTCAAGCATATACAAACACTAATAAAGTCTCAGAGATCGAGCTTCAGTTAACAAGCGGGTTAGATCGAACGGAATATACAAGCCTCGATTTCTTGTCTCTGGTTTTTTGTTTCTCTCTTCGATTCCAAATAAATTTTGATGGGCGAGAGACGAGAGCAAGACAAGAGGATGGTTAATCGTAGATTAGGCAGGCTCTGTTTATTGTTCTCTGATGCTTGCTCTTGTTCTCTGTGTAGAGCCTGACAAGTACATAGAGCCATATGAGACAACAAGAACAAGAGGAAGGGTAGGGTTGATTGGGTGAGTAAACTGATGAGCGGCTGTAAAACAGGACTGGAGGTGCGACGATAGGTCCAGTTACAACAACAAAAGGTAGACTAAGTGTTTGTCCCGACTGAATAGGGCGGGCGATATTGTCTTCTTGAGCCCTCTTTCTTCCTTCTCTTTTGTTCGTATCAAAGAGGGAATTGTCTATCCGCGATAGTCCTGGACACAACAATAAGGGTTATGAAAAGATACTGTGTAGGAGAGTAAGCCGCTAAGGTACGCACACAGCACACGCCTCTCATTTCATTGAATGAACGTACGGCCCCTCATCTCTTTGTTCTCTCCGCCATCCTGTCATTAGCCCAGGTCTCCTCTCGTATCACAAATATTATAGTATTAGTCATTATGATCGTGGCAGGTAAGTGATTTTCACGCTGTAGCCCCTTTGGCCGTCTCATTCTTCTTTGTCTATATCTTTAATAATGGACTAAGATACAGATGCTATGTCATATTCATGCTAGATAGTTAGGCAGTTCCCCCACACATCAACTGATTAGAGAAAACTCAATACCTGTCCTCATCCTGGAACTCAGAGTGAGTGATTGCGTTGGTAGGGCCATTTGACCTGGGCAACTCTTATCATACAGTGACATAAAAGCCTGCCTGCCTAAATGTCTCGGGAGTCACACTGACCTGCTGCAGACATGACATAGTGAAGGGGGAGCTAAGGATTAGTGAGGGGTGAGGCATGGTCCGTGACTTATTCTTTGTCTCATAGCGTTTGCAGCTGGGCCCAAGTCATTACACCCAAGTGACTGCTTCTCCCGCCCATCCCTCGTTTCTCATATGCCCTCTTTGCACAGAAAAAACATTTTATAGTGAGTGACAGTAGTGAGAAACAAGGCAATGTATGTTGGTAGGTATCTAAGGATGTCATGTAATGGTTACTACCCAGGTGCCATACACTGAATTTAGCTAGGAGAGATCTCTGTAGAGCCGCAAACAGATCGACGAACCTGTGTGTATTTATGTAAGCAAAATCCATGCGCATTTCGCACGCTATTGGACCACAAAGGGTGAGAAGCAGGAGCTGAACATGCGGGAGTACACACACCTATGTTGTGGGAAGTTACTCAAGCTTGCAGGATTTCTTACTGTCTCTGTGGAATGAAAATGAATAATATTGGTATTCTAATGGTTTGACAAAGCCAGTTATCAAGCCAACACGGATCCCGTCCGTCGACGGGATCTGGCCAAATGTGGTCAACCCTCGTGTCACCTCTCTCCGTATGTACCTGAGCAACGCGTGTGTGGCATGTCCTAGGTCGTTGGTAGCTCATCTTTGAGCGATGCTCTACTACTACTATCATTCTTGCATAGTAAATGAGTGACATGAATAGAATAATTAAATCATTCAAGACAAGCCATCGAAGAAAATCATAAAAGATACGGCCAATACTACTTTAATGAGCAACTCCGAAACCCCTCCCGCGTCCGTTCGCCGTATTTTAGTTGGTTGCCTTGCCGGGAAATTGTCCGCCCCGGCTTCGCCATGCCGTGTACGACTGAAGAGTACAATACCTCAAAGGAAACTAATACAGCATGGTTCTTGGAACTTGGCCACACATACTCATCTCCCGGCCCGGGTTCTATCCGAGACCCTTCACCCGATCATATTACTAATTCTTACACTGTTGGACTTTTTCTCATTACAATCATGAAATGAAACCCCGCCCTGTCTCACCACCCAACAAATCTGCACTGCGTCGCGCATCGAGGAACAGTTCCTCGCACTCGGCTACGTCCTTGATATCAATCTGATTGCGACCATTGACGCGTGCAAGAATGCTAAAGAAGGTATTAGTAGAAGTTAAGCGGATAGATGCATAGGGGTCAAGGAAGAGTGGCATATGAACGGATTTAGGGGGGAGCGAAATTAGCACAACATACCTTGCTGGAGTCAACAGTTGGAGGCAGTATCGGAGACTGATACGCACGCCGTGCTCCGCAATCTTATTGATTGCAGCATCCGTTATCTGCAGGCCCTCCGTAGTCGTGCGGATACGCACAATCCTCTTGATCTCGTCGGCATCATACGGTGTTGTCGGAATAATGAGAAGGCGGGCCAGGAAGTCCGGAGGAACACCATGCGCAGCTACCAGCCCATCCGTGCCGCGGATTGTGCACATGCCCCGGTTCGACGCCAGAACGACGATTGGGGAAATGGACATTTCTAGAGCGCGGTTGAGGTACGTGAAGCATTCGATGTCCAGCATGTGTGCCTGTAGTGTTGGCGTTAGCGACTATAGCTACACGTTCCTGATACGGGTATAATAGACCAGCACTTGGATAACATACCTCGTCAATGAAGAGGACACCGGGCACAAGCTCCGCTACGCCCTGATCAATGTACTTGCTGACGACTTTGTTGATCTCGCCCCGTAACTTGTCAGTAATCTCCGTCATCTTAGGCTTCATCAACTGGCCCATCATGCTCATAATATCCTGTCCTCCTTGTGGCCTAGCGTTCGCAACATCCAAGTCGTGAAGCGTGACGTCTTGTACAATCTCCTTCTTCTTGTGGACCTCGCCTTTAGGAATAGGCACGTATTCTTCCGCTTCGAGGTCGAACTCCGTAGCATAGGCATCCGATCGGCCAACTCGTTTACACGCACCCGTGTTCGCCTCTATGTAAATGACATCGCCCACTGTAACTCTCTCCTTCTGAATCGCCTCGTATATGCTAGGATCTAGGCGCAGTTTCTTCTGACCCTTGGCGCTCTTCAGGCCTATTAGAAGAGTGCTGATAGTCTTGCCGTAGCCACCAAGCGGGTTCTCCGCCTCCTCGGGTGTGAGCTCTGTAACCTCGCCCTCGTAAACCTCCTTTGTCTCGCGCACTTTGAGGCCTATGGCTCTCCGGAAGTTCTCCATCAGCATCTCCGTCTTCTTGACTTCGGACGAGTATACCTCGCTTCCGACGATAGGGCAGAAGGGAATCTTGGTTCCAAGCTCGTGGCTGAGGGCGAGCGCGAGAGCGGTCTTTCCAGTACCAGGTCCTCCAGCGAGTAAAACACCCCGTCCTGACATCTTGTGTGCTCGGATTAAGTCGACAACTACGCCAGCAGCCTGTGATTGGTTGCAAAAATCGAAAGTCAGCCACATCCACCAGTTTCCCTGATCAGATCACCTTGCTTTACCTCTCTGGCTTGTTGTTGGCCGACGAAACCGCCGGCTTGCTTCTCTGCAGTGCCATCTGGCTTGAGTCCCAGGCCTTTGATGTGGGTGTGGGAGGCGGTGCGGTTGTCGCGATTATTGCCCTTAACTTCGCTGATTTGCACCATCTTGAGCGAAGGGACGTCGGTCGGTCGATCGGTCAAGAATCGGGGTTGTCGAAGATAGATAGTGTTTGTGATTTGTGATTCAATGTGTGTTGTTGTTGATTGGGAGATGTACGGTGGCTAAGGGTTGTTGGTGGGTGGCACGGGCCGGAAGGCTGAGAAGTTGGTTCGCAATTAGGTTGGTAGGTTCCCTTAGCTATAGTCAGAAGCTTGGAGCTTCTCAAGTCGCGAACTTTTTTGTGGCGCGACGTAGGAACAGTGTAAATACAGTGCTAGCACACTATGTCTTACAACACTGCCATCATTTTCTCGCATTGTCATTAATACACTGCTTCGTCAGCGCATCTACAAGAAGATGCATTGCAATCTAGGTGTCTTAACAAATCCACATACTCTTGAGTATGAAATCGGTTAATATATTGTCATGTGTCTCGTGTTGACAATCACATCACCAGCATCGTCTGTATCAGTGTTAGTGTTATGAATATACAATATCATGAGATGGAGATAGAATAGTAGTCACGAGTTTCGTTTCGATATTTTTGTTTAGATATAATAGGTGTATATCTTTAAGTACCTCTCTATAGGTCGATACTCTATAGGCCAAATCCATCATCTCATAACGCCCATATCAATCCCCTCCTCCTGATCCTCAAGCTCTCCCCCTAACATGGGAACGCTTTCAATTCCCCCAGGCCCCATGGCTGCAGCTCTCTCGACATCTACATTATCCTCACTTCCCTTCTCCTTCACAGCACCGCTCTTCCCAGCGGCTACCCAAACTGCTCCAGCGATGATCATCGCGCAGCCAGTGGCGCTCACCCAGCTCATCGTCGTCCCCCAGACGAAACGGTCAAAGCCGGCTGCGAAGAGCATCTGGGTGTACGTCATAGCCGTAGCCCTATTACTGCGCTCGGCAGCCAGACCCTTCGTTATGAGAACCTGAGTCGCGAACCCGCAGAGAGTGATGAGCAGCACAAAGCCCCACTGGCGTATCGATGAAGGGAACGCAAGATGGAGGCCAGGCTGTCCGATATCGAGATACGGCGACAGAGATAGCACAGAGACCGACACGATCAAACACGCCGCGCTGAAGTAGTTTACGGATATGAGCGTGTGTGCACGTGGTCCAATCGCGCGGAGTGTTGTAAAGGCGACAGAGGTGCCTAGGACGCCGAGGAGAGCAAAGCCTATAGCGCCTATGCGTTCGGACGTCGTAGGCGTGGGAGAGTCGACGATTGCCGACCCGGTTGTCTCTGACCCCTGAGTTGCCATTGCCGTTACATTCGCGATGGCCTCCAGGGCCGTCGCAACTGCCCCTTCCTCCTGGACGGCATTCGAGAACAGGCTCGTAGGCCTAGTTATCAATATGACACCTCCCAGCGCTAGAAATGAGGCCAGCTGTTCGGTCCGTGTATATGGATCTCTAAGGAAAAGATGGCACCAATAACCTGCCAGGAGTGGAGCTAAGAAGGTTATCACAGTCGCTTCTGCAAGTGGTACTGCAACATTGAGAGTCAGTTATTGCTATTTTGAGTATGATTTGTAGGTGTATATGCAGCCTGAAAAGATTCAAGACAATAACGATATCCAGGATAAAATATTTTACGCTCTTAAAGTGCTAAAAAGTGAGAAGGAGATTCTGTTCGGAAGTGCTTACAGTACTGAATCGAGTACCACATCCCATAGATGCCAAAGAAGCCCGCGATTCCACGTGGCACGAGCAGCGGCCGAACCTCTGGGCTACCAAGCACACCATATGGGATCTGTTTCTTGATGATGTAGAGTGAGCACACGAGACATGTTAACAGCATACGCCATAACAGAAGCTGCATGGGGTGGAGCTTCGTATCGGTGTCACCCAGCTCGAGAAGCCGAGCGAAGAGGTTCATTAGTGCCCCGAAGAATTGTGCGCCAAAAACGAATATCGGGGCTTTGTGTTTTCGCCATTGGGAAACGCAAAATGTACGGATATTTGTGCGTCTGGAAGGCGGCCTTGATGTTGCATTTGTCGATGCTGTAGAAGGTAGGAAATGACTTTGAGAATGTATCATCGGCGACGCGGGTCCGTCTGGAGGGAAGGGAATATATCGATCATTGCTAGGACCCAACAAATCAACATTGATACTAGGTTGTTTGTTGTCTTCTCTTTGCCGGTATGATGTTGGTGAAACAAAATCATCTTGCGCGTGTTGTGACTGTTCGATGTGACTTTTTGTCCATTCGAGTTGGTCCTTTGGTATTGATGAGGTCATGTTTAATTAGAAAAGGTAGTCTATATTTTCAGAAACAATCTAATCACAAATTAAGGCAGGAAACCATAGTTCCCAAAAATGCACCTTAGGTTGGGCAGACAAAGAGAAGCTCCTCATGGGGGTTGGGTATAGTCAAGTATTCTAAGGAACGGTGGTTACTACACAGTGACTGAAGGAAATGCTAATTGAATCATGATTCATCAGCGAACCAGTTGATACCTGTTGTCTAGAACCACCGCTGACCAGCTCAACAACTCAAAAAGGTTATTTGGAGAACCTAAAGCCCGCGGAAGACCGGATGTGATACCCACATGATATCCATATCCGATGCCACACGTTGACTACTTACATTTGTGTTGGTTGGATGCGCCTTGCGGCTCTCGGAGCACTTAGGTCTTCAGCATCAACATTTCTGCATCTATAGGTTGCATTACCGTGGTTTGAGGTTCCTGATGTGCGGCAGGGTTGCCGAAATGGTCCCGAACTTTTGAAATACTACGCCGATATCGCCGGACGGAAGGAAAGTTGGTACCTAAGGGTCAGGCCAGTGGATGGGTTTACCCCACGTGAGCCATGGGATCGCGAACTCCAAACTGTGGGACCATAGTATAGCGGCGACAACATGGAAATAAGAGTTATAATTTGGTGAGTGGTATCAAAGTCAGTCTGTTGCTGTCTCTCTAGCCCAGCGTGAAAATGCAACAGGGGGTCTTTGTGATGCCGATGAATCACCTCGCATATTTGGAGGCAATTCGCGAGGTGTTGCTCGCTACTTTGCGGTTGTTTTTATGAAAAGGCAAAAGGGTATGTATCGATGCGAGACAAGCTGCGCCCTAGCTACTATGTGGTTGTCCGGGCGGTATTGTTGGTGTGGTTCGTTGTAAATGTCCTTAGTAAAAGCAATCTGGTATACGCCCCCCAAACTCCGTTGCTATGCATAAAATAGAGCCGATGTGAGTCGTCATTTTAAAACGGACGAACTCCGGGAAAAGAATTGCAGTAGGTCACACATCATTTCGCACCGATCTTTCTCTTCTTTGCGCCGGAGCCGCGAGATGAGGTCTCAGCACCCAGCTCCTTCAGGTCCAGGTCATCGTCCAGATCAAGAAGCTCATCATCCTCTTGCTTTGTGGTGCCGGCGTCCTTATCCCTGGCGGCCATATCTTTCATTAGAGCATCGTCGTCTTGGTTGAAGGTCTTTCGCATCTCCTTGATAGTCTGCCGCTTCTCTATCATGGCCTTGACTTTACCTAGGTATTGCGGATTGCGACGCAGTGCAAATTCGAAGTCATCAAACTTGAGTTTCTGACGGCCCGCCGCTTGGGCATGGCGACTCGCTTCGAAGCACACACCTTCCAGAAACTCCGTCACGATCTCATCTAGCACACGCACCGTCTCAGGGATAGGGTCGCGGACGTCGCCATACGCATAGAGGAGGGCAGCAACTAGATTTCGGAGCGGATGTTAGAATTTATACAGAAAGGAGCACCGTGAAATATCTGAGTGAGACAGAACAGCTTACTCTCTTTGGGGTTGAAGGTCTCCTTGCCGACGTGTTTACCAGCACGAGCGCGAGGCTCCATCTCGAAGTTGCGGGAAAGCGCCGGTTTGCTGAAGATGTGCCTGCCGTAGCTTGTATATATGCGCGCTGATCAAACTCTAGAATTATGTGCTATCGTGTTCAGAAACTCGATTAGTATTTGTTGAGTTGGGGATGTTGAAATATGGCAAGGCTAAGAAGTAAGATAGCAGCAATAGCATTTAGAGGACTTAGGTAGAAGCTAAGTTTTAGTGGGGCTTCTGTTGTTAGCTGGATGGAAGGTAGGTACCTATGTAGGTAGCTTGGGCAACTTACTAGTTTAAATCTTGGGTAAACTACACAGGTAACCTGCCACCTACGTAGTACGTCAGGTAAACCTCCTTAGGTGGTTTGATCTGGCTTTTGGGGAAGACTGCCCACCGTCGCAGCCCATGTTCCAAGTCGCAGTTGCGACATGATAAATTACTGACAAACACACTGCGAATCCACGAATCTCCTACCTCGTACTGCCTGCGCTGTATTGCAGCCCCTCAGCGGCCTTGGAAAATGGTATTGTCTGTATTAACAGTCTTGTCTTTGCAGCTCTGCTAATCGCTTATCCCAGTCTGCGCTTTTCAACTTCCAGAGCCTACTGCTCGTCATCCTCCTACTCATCTGCACAAGCGCCTATGTCCACAACCTCTTCCCGACAATACTAGACCGTAACAAGCAGGGGTATGTTATTCGAGCTCGGGCGAGTCGAGCCGACCATTACATCCGGAACTCAATACGGGTTCACTTGACACATCGAGGTAGAACTGGACTGATTGCGAGTATAGGGTGATGGGCATATTCTGGAAGGCAGCACGGATAGGCGAGCGATTGAGTCCATATATAAGCTTATGTTGTCTCTTCATGGCAGTACGATACCCGTTACGCATATATCCACGAAATCGCTCCAATCTCAGACTAACGATTTTACGCTTAGGTCTCCATGGTTATCGGCACCTAGATAATTCGTCGCCTTTACGGTCGGTTTCACTAGCGGGGAAAAGGGGGAGGGGCGCGCAAAGGAGTTTTGGCAAATCTTTTAGGGAACAAGGCATTTGTGAACTGGGTCATGAAGGCATCTTTTGGACGCTTTGCTCATATGGCTACTACTAGACGTCCCCTGGAGCATCGCATAGTCACTTTCTACAGCCGGGTAACACGTTTCACGATGATCGAAAGACTCATTCGCTAAATAGAGTTCTACTGGTTTTCCATCGGCATGGAGTCCGCCACGGAAGACCGTCGCACTAATGTTGCCTCGTGTAACAGCTCCCCGGATGCTTTGAACTACACGCCGGTTATGCTTCAGATGGTTTATGCCTGAAGTAGATCCCGGCAACGCCCGGTGTCTTCGGCACGGATCTACGATTGCGTTCGGGGTGATCAATCATAGGCTGAAGGCCCATTGCTACGTAGCAGCATATAGGTAGCATTTATGGATGCTGCAGGTAGTGAAGGTATCAAAAATGGAAGCTTGGCTCGCGCTCATTGCGCGAATTCAGCCTTGTAGCCTTCCCACACGAATACTGTATGCAACCCACCGTGTAGTGAGCTCGGCGTATGTCATTCCGATATTGTCGGGGACGGATAACAACGAGTCTGCTGGCGTCGTCGTACGATGAACATGCATGCGTGTGTTTGCTCGCGATAGCTCTTGCTTGTCGTTTAGAGGGACGGCCCGAATGTTACAGCGAACTTGCGACTACGGGCACTCATTAAATTATAATGTTAACCTCGGGCGAGGATGCCCGAAGGAGACAGCTATTGTTGCAACGTTGCCGCAGGATAGAAAGCGATAAGCTCATGAATGCCAGAGTGTTGCTAGTCTTCATAGGCCAGTATACCGGCAACGTGCTCTGTTGATGATGGCGCAGTGGTGCTATATGATCTGATTTCGACCTATCCACCATCATACGTCGTGATCAAGGGCGCCTTAGCGAGTATGCGAAAGAAGTATACCAATGGTGTATGGCCCAGTCTCACCAGTATACGTATAAGCAGGGGCAGCCTTGCCAAAATGGAGATGTTGAGTAAGGCGTACTAGGCTCTGTTCGCAAGATGCCCTGTCCATGATCGCACCAATTCAGCGATGCAAGATACCTATGGAGATCTTTCTGATATGATGATATAGGTTAGCTCGCCGATTACTCA
This sequence comes from Xylaria flabelliformis, assembly GCA_007182795.1. Classification (NCBI taxonomy): domain Eukaryota; kingdom Fungi; phylum Ascomycota; class Sordariomycetes; order Xylariales; family Xylariaceae; genus Xylaria; species Xylaria flabelliformis. The sequence goes on along the minus strand of VFLP01000020.1, from coordinate 102,297 downwards.
GTAGATGATCTGGTATGACTTGGTGATCTCGGAGTTAAGAGCAAAGGGGTTATCTTTGCGTTGTTCATGGTACATACATAGACTAGTTAGATAGATTCAACATGAAGTGAGGATCAGCAATCATGCATGCATAATTCCATGCCAAGTCGCGCGGTTCAATTTTGTAAGTAGCTATTGTGATAGTACTTATCGTATAACTTGCCGAGTCCTACATCTGCAGTCATCAATTCACACGAGATTATCCGTTCATGCAATTTGACTAAGCGCATTTGTCTTTCTCGATGCACTGACATAAAACCTTTTCTCCCACACTATACACTAGTGCTAGGTCAGAAGTTTTGTGTGTGTAAGTTGTGTGTGTGTGTGTGTCTGGCTAGGATTCCCGAGCGAGCCCCCTTCCTTTCTTCCCCCGCCGGTTTCATTTCTGTATGTTAGGCAAACCTGAAACGACGTCACACTCGACTACTATGCATAGAACGCGCCCAAACTGCAGCATCCCTTCGGTTACACGACGCGAAGGAGCCCCCGGCAGTTGATTTTTCTAGAATGAGTTTGTTGGAGTACCTAGGTAAGGTAGCGTACCACCCTCCTGCGGCTGAGGATTATCGACTAAAATAACCCGAGGCTGACGATAGACGACAACATCCTGAAAAGCAACACGCCAAAGCTCATTTCAGACTGAGGTGGCAGTATGAAACGGTTGGCTATGGCTAGGCTGCTAGTGTTTGCTGTAGATTGTGATTGCAGCTTAGTATAATCGAGCCTCCAATAGATTGCTCTCGTAACCTAGGACGAGGCAGCTAGCCGGCTGTTTTGCCTCCTGCGAATGCTGTGATGCTGTGGCTCGCGTATGGTCATCTATTTTTAATGGCACCACTCCTTGTGAAAAAACCTTCAAATACTACCTATCAGAGTGTGGTAGATGTAGCGCTGATTCCTTGTTTTCGCTCTTCGTTTCATTCCAATAAACAACGTGTCGCCGTCATGGCCGACAAGTCGCCTAACCTGAGTCGCGCGCCAATCTAGATTAATAACTATCAACCCATGGCAACCCATTTTGATGACTGTTACGTTCATGGCAATCCTAGTCATCGTCTACCTAGCATATGGGTTGTCCGGCATTGTGGAGAATCGCTCGGGATTGAACAGGGTAGGAATATCTTGCAGCTGCAGTGCTTCGGTAAATAGAAATATTGATTTATTAGCTGGAAGCATATCGGTCTCTCTTGTGTTTCTTCTCTCGCGATCATGTGTATAATGATCGACTCGTCCCACAAAGCAAAGCGATGGTACGTTGATGAGTGTTGCCAACAAGACGCAACACTGAAAGAAGCAGCTGAGGGTGTTGCTACGAGTTAGGCGACGAATAGGAGCACTGCTATTTTCAGCTGGCTTCCCGGTCTGACAGGGACTCCGTGGCCTGTTCACGGGCCCATCCGAGCTTTGCCTGTCGCTAGTTAAATAGTCGGAGGTATTGCGACATTACAAGGGCCATGAGGCCAGTGAACCACGGTGAGTAAATCCTGATAATATGATCCTCTTAACAAAGGATCGAAACAAGCGGCCAGATGTCAAGCGAGCATAGAGAATAATGTTCGTAGGCTCTGTTGTATGCTATCTAATGCAACATGAAATTAAGGCGACACTACAGATTACATGTAGTTAGAGAAGAACAATTGGGAAAGTGGGACGGGCACGTCACCGGCGGTGTAGATGGTATTATCAGCCGCGAAACATTCGTGAGAAAACAGAGGTTTTGTTTTATTTTGTTTATTTTTCTTCCTCTTTGAATAAACTATCTACCAATGAGGGCTGATCCATAACTATGCATACCTTGCTGACTACCTCTACGTACTAGGTACTGTACGGTATTATCACTTATTAACAGTACTTTAATGCACTGTCGTCCTTAGCCTCACTTTTCCCCCTTGTGTCCAGCCCACTCACCAAGGCCATTGAAATTAGGATGCTTATCTCATCTCGGTACTGGCGATATCGTGCCCATTGGATCGTCCCCCCCTGACAATGTCTTCGCAAATCATCGTGTGTTTGTTTACAAACGCTTCTGAGGCGCACTGTGGCTGAAGTCAACTACTGTAGCCATGTCGGAATCTCTGTATTTGTATACATAGGTGTAGAGTATTAGAGGTAAGGTATTGACTCGAGATGAATAAGGAACTAACTGCATGATTACTGTCTTCGCCTCTTGTCTAATCTCTGCCTACGTACGGTATTCGCATGTATATGTAAACTTTCCAGACAAGTCGTAGATCATGTTGTTTGAGTGCACTACAGAGTACTTCGATTAATCGTGTCTTGTAATTCTGATTAAACGCCAGTCCATGCGCCTCAATAGATAGTTCCCAACATATAAAGCCCGAGACGTCATGATGCATACCACTCCGTAGTTGACACCAGATAATAGACATTTGCCAGTTTTTTTCCCTCTGCGTTTGTAGCAGAGCACCACAATGGCCTCATAAGCAAGTATATGGCATAAATCTCACGACGCCATGTTTCAATATGTTACTGCAGACTGTGAGGAACTAGGGTGTTTATAGCTTTACAAGGTAAAGCCGCTGATTCTACTAGCGTAATTGTAGTTTACTATACAGGTACGTAGCCTGTTGATGGATGAAGTAAATTCCTGATAACTACCTACTGTACCTAATCTGCAGTACATTATCATACCTCTCACCGGCTACCCAGAAACCTCAATTTGCGTTCCTAAGCGCGGAGCTTCTTCACAACTGTTACAGCTTTGCATTGCTTGCTTATAACGTGCACGCACATACACTTCATTGCAGAAGTGTCGAGGAAGAGAGCAGCAATGTTTGATCAATTATTGATCTAAGCTGTGGAACTCTTCATAACCCTAGCAATGCAAAAGAAACACCTGGGGTTGTATCGGTATTACATGCTGCACAAAATCTTCCATAGGCTGATACATTAATGCTACTAGATGATGGTTAGGTAACGCATGACTCGGTGTCCTGCAGGGAATGGCGGTCACCACGACGGGACACCACACCCTCGACACCACAACACTGGCCACGAGGATGGTGGAGATGTAACCATAATTTCTCGTACACTAAGGTAACCTATTAGTGTACCTATGCCCGTTGTATTTGAGATGATAGCTTTATGCAGGGACCTCGTGAACTAGTGTCCACTATCATGCAGTACCTACCGTTACATACTTAGCAGTTCTGTATGCCTGCGACTATCTACCTACTGTACCTAGTTTCTGGGCAAACCCTGAGTTGTTTTCATGGAATATCCCTACTTATGTCAGACGATCACTGTTGTGGCAATCCCGAAGCAATGGAAACTTTTTAAGTGGATGGAACTAAAAGGGGAAGGGGGGTAGCCGAGAAAGACTGGACGTAACGCCTACGACGTTCCCTGTACTGGGGCTGAGAGCCTGGAGCCAATTCCACAGCAACGTCCACTGTGGCAAAAGCGTTGGTTATATAACACAACTCCAAAACATTCGTTATATCAGGCGCCACAGGACCGCAAAAGAGCCGTAGTCTCCCTAGCCCAACACACTAATTCCATCCCGGGACGCCAAAGGGGGTGTCATTCGGGACCCCTAACGTTAGATGCTTGAGGTTGGGTGTTGTACACGTAAGTACCTGGGAGTCTGATGTGATGCTCGCTGGCGCCGAGGACCAGAACCGTGCCGTGAAGCCATCTGCAACACGGGATGGGATCTTGGAACTTTTATACTTGCATACCGCCATCTGTGTCGTGTCGGCAGCCGAGGGAGGGAGCGGCATCGCAGAGATTTACAAGATGCTGTGGCACGGGTCTATTAATAAAAAGACCGCCATCGGAGACGATGAGGCGTGCAAGCCAGACCCAGTCAGCTGCATCTAGCTCACCACCTTCATATGATCCACGTTGAACTGCATCCAAGTAGGTGTGGCCAGCAGCCAGCAGCAATCAGGCCGTTATGCACCTTGCAGACCGACTGACTGACTGACTGACTAATCCAATGTAAATGGAGCATTGTCACAAGTACCTTTGCGCCCGACAAAAAGAGGGCCCTGACACCGCCTGCCTGACCTCCTACACATGTTTATCTACATACCTACCTACTCGTTCGCCTATCAGCCCCTCGATCGACTATGTTATCGCAATACCACGTATATGTAGCTCTGCATCGGCTGATATACAATTTTTCCCTTTTTGCTTTGCTCAATTTCACGCCACCTGAATTCTCAATCAGCCCTCGATCGCCCAACAGCTGCGGGAAAGGATACAGTCGAGTACCGTTCATTAACATGCACCAAGACATTCCACAAGAATCCATTGCTAGTCACAGTGCCCTAAGGCAGGTCTTGCATTGCATAGCAGCATAGTCTTGGATACGTGTACAACGTGAAGTACCCGAACCCCTCTGAAAAGTTGTTCACCGCGCTCGGCAACCCCTGCCCGACGGTGGTCTATCTGAGATAATTATGCCGATCTCAAAGACCAAGCATATGTGACACTTTTTCATCCATATAGGAGAATACACTAATAGTACAGCATAGACCAACACCAACACACCACACTGCAGCGTAGGATGTATTATCGCTGTCAACTACTGATTACCTACTTACCTACTCCACCATCTTTTGCTGATCCGCCTCCGGCCCTGTGACCGCCTCGCCTCACCCCCCCTTGGATGTTGGACCCCTAAACATTTTGTCGGGGTTCTTTTAGTGCGTAAGAATCCACCTTCCTTACCCTGTATGCTCATCGACAACACTACTGTACAGTAGGGTAGTCTCTACACGCCTTCTGCGTGAGGTGAGATGAGATGGCCCATGGTGGCAACCCAACCACAACAAAGTTTTTAACTGCCTACCTGGTCAATAGAGCATGTGCGGGTGAGCGGCGAGCGGCAGAATATGCCAACGATTGATTACCATGCAGGCAAAAGTAGGGCCGCCCCTCGCATCTTTAGGCCTGTCTGGGGCAACCTTGGATACCTGAGGTACGCATTGGGTTGTATGGTACCCGAAGTACCTAGTGTACGTACGGACACCTTGACTCGCAAGTACTCGGCCAGTCGATCGACGGCCAACACAGCACTGTACTGTACAGCATAAACATGACTAAGAAAGATGCCCTGGGCGGGCGTAAGTAAGTGTGCGTACGCAGTAACTAACTTTACTTATATACCTAGTATAGTAACAAACAACGGACAAACAGACAACAGACATCGGCAGGACTCCTAAGGCCCCAAGCCCCAGCGCAGTTCCAGCTGTGCGTTTTGGGAGTTCAATGCCGGACTCGTCCATCCCAGCAAGACCCAACAGGGTCGCAGGCTAGCCGCTCTCGTCGCTAGTTGGATTTTCCCAGCTTATCCAGGCTCTGCAACCTCGAAATGGACCAAAATGGCAATCTAAGCGTAGGCGTGTGGATGCATCCGTACAGTAGCGCCTCGTGCATTGAGAATTAAGGCCCGCAGCTGGTTGACATGTACTAGTGCCCAGTAGTATACTATTCTTCCCTTCACCAAATTTCCCCGGAACATTGCTCCCCTCCCCCCTTTGATAGTACCGTACCTGAATTCCCAGGTACCACCGCGGTACCTGGCGTACCGGTACCTTGCCTGCTAACCTTGTCAATGTTGTCTCTGGTGTGAGAATCCGCTTCCCCGGTCAATTCGCCCATCACTCATTTTACTAATAACGTGCCTGTCTTGTCGTTCATGTGAAGGGCCACTCTGACACTCGACCACTTTCTCTATTTCTTAGACCTTTTTAAGTACACGATATATTACTTTCCCTGTCCCCCCCCTTCCTCCCCCCTTCTCCATCATACCTCCTTTCTAGGATATACTGTCTCTCTTTCTCAGCTGTGAGGATCGCTCTCTTTGTTCTCGCCGTTCTCACCTTTTATATACACTCTTTTAGAGGGAAACTTTGTTAGACAAGGAATTCGTTCCTTCTGCAAACATCCATTTTCTTCTGAGCTGTCAGGTTGCCAGCTCGACCTGCAGCAGCCGTTTGATTCCGCTCAATCAGGGCCGAACAAGTAAGTCCCCTCTGCATGATACCTTAAGCCAGCAAACTTAGTGTGCACCCTTCGTGGCTACCTCAAATAGTGTGGGAACAACGCTCGCACAGAGGCTGCAAATACCCGAATGGGCTCACGAGACCTCTCTTGTCCGACAACGCAGCCTTTCTTCTGTTTGCATCCCATGAGAGATCCTGGTACTAACTTAAGTAATCCCGTAGTAATCGTACACCCTGGGATAGTCTCACTTGTCACAGCTTCCATTTTAACTCTGACTTCACTCACAATACGCCCCTATCTAGTCCACAGGGTATCTGGGGTCCATTTACCAGCATAACCTGTGCTATTAAATAGGCAGCTATCGAGATGAGCGACCAAGGAAGTGGGATTGAGAGTGGAGGGATCGGCAATAAATCTGCCAGACGAATGTCGGAAGCTTTACCAAATCCTCACGATGATCAAATTCAGAAACCCACCAATCAGACAGAAAGCTCACAGTCCAAAGATGAGGAGCAGTACAGGAATGCTGGGCGACGCAGCACACCCCGCGACAACGGACTTGGCCGGAACGGACTAAATCGAAATCCTTTTCAGCGTTCTACCTGCAGTTCCCCTGAACCAACCGCTCGTCCCTTGGAACCACCAGTAACAAAGGCTACTTTAAGCGAATTAGACGTTGCCAAAATCATCCACAATCCGAGGCTTCGTCATGATATCAACTTCGACCCCGAGCTTCATTTCCGGCCTAATCTGGACGGAGAAAAGGGGAGAAGGAAACAACAGAAAGCCGATCAGTTTTGGGATACTCTCCGCGATCAATTACAACAATTCATCACTGATAGAGACGGTTTCATTCGTCAATATGGCAATGGCGAAGACTGGTCTCTCCCTTTGCTGCTGAAGTCCGTGAAAGAAATTATTCAAACGCTTGTACCGGCCAGAGATCGGCTTTGTCTCGACGAGGGGCTCAACGTGGATCTGATCATGCAGCAGTTCAGCAGGGGCATGGCTGATTTAGAAAAGCTTGCATCTTGGTTATCTGGGGTCCTCAAATCCCACTGCGCCCCTATGAGAGACGAATGGGTGGACCAAATGTACAGCCAGTTAACCAACGGTAACCGGACGAATAATATGGGCGAGCTTGTGCAAGGTCTGCGCAATCTTCTTAGTGTCTTGGAGGCTATGAAGCTAGATGTCGCCAATCACCAAATCAGATGTTTACGCCCCATCCTAATCGAAGATACTGTGCACTTTGAACAGCGATTCTTCCTTAAAAAGATAAGAGACGGGAAGGTTGATACTCGGTCTGCTCAGACTTGGTACTCGCAGCTCAATGCGGTGCAAAATTCAGCATCGGTACAAGCGTTTGGAGAAACGGCAGTCTTCTTCGAAGAGCTCATCAATATGATAATGCCTTCCAATGCTCGGCAGTATCCCCATTTACCCAGTACTTTCCTCTTTGACGAAGAGCGTATCACCAAACTTCGTTCCGATATACTGGATGCGATAAACTTGGAAATATGTGTACGACTCTACGAAGCATATGAGACGGGTAGCAATTTGTGGCAATTCGATAGTTTAAGTGCAATCCCTTCGCCATACCTAGCTACACCTTTGTCGGACGCTTCCGGCTTTCTTAGTACGCGAACCGAGGATGAGGGCAGCGAGTTTAACTTCAACATGCCCACTTCGCGGCCGTCGAGCATGGTCTTCAGCTCCGCTGGCTCCGCCCATTCCTCTCCCCGTTCCTCCCTCATTGTCCCCAGCATCCCAGCAGTGAGAACGCCAGAGGATCTGAGAACTCGATCGCAAGACCTCTATGATTCCCTCGTAGCTTTGGTGCAAAGTTCAACGTCGAGCTCACGTAGTGGATCAAAGTGGAAGGCAATGAATGACTCCTTAGCGCTGCAAGTATTCCGATTCACCAACGCATCAACTGATAGGCTTGGGGAATTCGAGAAGAACCTTGAGATGCATTTGGGCGACCTACGTCCACCAACGGATGACTCACGGACATCGTCATATTCAACACTTTTCCGGGTTGTGGAGAACGTCTTCCGCGATCGCCTACGTGCAGATCTGCAGCTCCGCGTCAAAGAGTTTAGAGGCCTAACTGGCGTTAACCTTTTCTCGGTTGCTACTGGCGGTCGTCTACAAGGATCCAGTCGTACTTGGGACATCTCGCGAGACAGCATCCGGGACGCCGAGCGGGATACGCGTGGGGCCCGTGAGGAGGCCGGCGTGGAAGAAATGGCTACTCGACTTGCTCATATGGGATTATTACATTGGCGAGTGTGGTCTCAGCTTGCCTATCTCGGGGACATGGACAATGACATCCTCGATAGCGATGTGCCCATGGTCATCTAAGTGATATCCACCGAGAAGACACTGCCCATCTTACCAGCTTGCAGTCATCAAGCTCATGACAAGATTTTGACAGTGCTTATTCTATTCACACTTGTCTCAGCAACTACCTCATACGGTCATATTATCTATCCCTATTACTACTTAATCATAGATCATTCGTCTTTTATTGGCGACTACCACCCGGCTGCATTTCTTAGGCGTTTGTGGGCTACTATCTCCACCGGGGAGCAAGGCGAAAGAAAGACCAGGTCAACAGTCCTGCTTGTTTTTTAACTCTTCTATTTTTTCGGTCCTTCGAGCACACATGAGCGATTTTGGCAACTTTGGAGAAATCATTTCCATCGGCGTTCAAGGAACATTCCGTTTTGGGGAGCATCGTCGTCATCGTCGTATTTACTACTTATACCTCAGCATCATGGCGGTATTTTTCTGCTTATGCGGAAGTGGGCGGGATGGCCAAAGCATGAGAAAATACCAAGAGATACACATATTATACACAGGGGGAGTCGGCGCATTGGTAACAAGGGATATCCAGCTCAGGGCACACCCCCCTCTAGTAGTTTTCCTTGTGGAGATCCAAATAGACCATTTTAGTCAAAATAGACGTGCTGTTACCATACATTGGTAACGGCCATATCATCATGATCCAATATGAAATTTGCTTCAATTCGCTGTATCCGGGAACTAGATTAGCCGTAGTCTTGTACCATCTTCTAGTGCTACCTATAGGCCACTTCGGATACTGTTATTTGCAATCCAAAAATTTCTTCCAGTATAGTCGGAATCACCGGATATTCAACCATGGTCCTCAAGGATTCCCTCGTCCGTTGTGGCTTCCTTAGCTTCCCCTGCCAAAAACTAGTCTATCTACTTATAAGTAGGTCGTTACCCAACCGATTTGGACCCAAGCACTCGGATCCCACGTTCTGCCTAGCGTGGGTGTAGCGGCCCTTTACTCTTAATCGTCCCGTTGTCGTTTTGTTACTGTTGCTAGTTATACGTACTTACTGCGCTTCGGGGTCGCTTCTATCTCATTTCCTCTTTTGGTCTCATCATATTCCAAATTTAGCACCAGAAAAGTGTAGTACGCGCTGAGGATTCAAGCGTGTCCCAAGGCCAACATTATTATGAACCCCGAACTCGGACTCGAGGATCCCGAAGCTTTGGCTGAAGGATAAACGAAATTTCACAGTTTCACAGATCCCAACGCCGGCATTCATTCCTGTGAGCAGTGCTGGTGCCGGCGGATGCACCCCTCATTTGATGAGAGTAGATGGATGGCTAATTATAACTGTGCCGAAGCCCTACTTCTCAGCTACAGCCGCTAGGCAATTAGTGTATTGAGCTGGGTTGGCCCGGGGGTCGTTTGATAAGATGGTATTGTAGTTAACTATTGTAAGCTAATGAAAAAGGCATAGTGATGGATGAGAGTGAGAAAAATGAATGATGCATCAAACTGTATATCTCTCACACCATATCATTGTATAAGTATCTTCTACTGCGTACATACCAAGCATCTACATAGGTACTGGGCATATAAATGCTACTATGGGGACCTACGCAGTGTTGCTATCCAATACATACAGCTATCTAGGTAATCAACAAAACAACGATTGCCAAGACGCAAGGGCAGACAGATATACAGAAGTAGAAAAACATCAGAGGCACAAAAACAATATGCATGGTAGGATATTGGGCCGATTGCGCAGACTGTTGTAAACAGACCCCAATCAATATCTCACAGACTAACATGAGCTAGTACCTTGCATGGTTCATGGCGCATGTCTCGGCTGAAGGAGCTGAGACGGAGAGCATTGACCGTTTGCGGGCCGGTTACATGGATGTACATACTTATGTGCACCCATCAAGTAGGTAGTGTACCTACCAGGTCTGTAAGTATGTCACCTATTGACTACAGTTACAGCGACAGAGTTACACAGCAGCGCGTTCCTGGGACACCCTCTTTTCGTTGCAATTTAGCAACCCTGTCCATCCATGTGTTTGCTAGTTCGACTGGGTAGACCCTGTTCCGGACGCACCCAGCGTAAAGGGTTATCGTCATGGAATATCAATTAATGTTTACATGCGGCCCCCAATCAGATATCCTCGATTTCACAACGTGTCTCCCAGCTGACACGCTGATCTTTTTTCTTTCTCTTACCTTGTCCACCGTCAACCTGGTGTAAGTGACTATATTGGTGTGGTTATACTGCGTTACATAAGGTAGGTAAGTAAAGTAGTGTAAACTGCAAAGACAAGTTTCACTCTACCAAAGCGACCGACCGCCAAGTACCACTACACGCCTCGTTCATGCGTTGTTTCCCACCCAATCCTCTCAGAAGAATTTAATGCCCAGGTTCATAATGTCTCGGCTGTGCATACGCTGAGGTCATACGAAATTTCCGCGTAAGCTTCACCATCGGTGTGCCGGAGCCGCAGATTGCATATGCAAGTTCATGGTACTAATCTTATTATCCGAGACCACCATCTTCGCGGAAAGGGTTGCGAGTAATTCAAATTCACATTTCAAAAATCCTAACCCGCCATGCTCAAGGTACTTACCTACCTTGGTGCTATTGGTGAGACGGTCGATCGTGGGATTTAGCTTTAGCTCTGCCGTCTTCCCCGTAGTATAGGGCTGTAGTACCTTAGTAAGAATATCTGGCCAAAACTCTTCTCTACAATCCAACAGTAATCGAGGTAGGGTCGGAGATACGCGCCCTTTTTTGCGGATCATGCCGTCTGTGCCATGATTCCACCTGTCTACCCTTCACCGCCTACCTCCTTGAAGGCATTGGGTTCTTCACCGCGTCGATACGTTGTTAATGTTAGGCGCCTCGACGACATCCTGCAGTACAGCAACTGGCCATTCATGCATCAACACACAAGTTTCCTGATGCTTGTCCGCAGAGCAATCGTTTGATTTCTTAAACACGTCATCTGATTGTGACCGCTTTTGTGAAGTACTTGCAGTGTATAGATACCTTACGTCTCGAGGCATCTCGAATGTTTCTATATTGCTCGAATCTTATTATCTCACCTCCAATTTGGTGTTGTTCAAACAAAAAAGATTCAACTTGTTGTCAATAATGTAAGCACTCCTCCGTCGGGTTCCCTATTTGGGAGAGATGGTAAACTGCCGAAGATTCGTATCGTATTCGCTCTCCTAGTTCAAAGAGAATCTCGACCCGTAAAGATGACAGATGGACATCGCATTACTAGTTGAGGGAATTATTTTCTTTACTGTGGAAGTTTTCAAATGACATAGAAATCGCAAAGCCATTTGTTAAAATTGATGCTTATCAATCACAACGGAAGACTCGTGTAATATTAGTATATAGTATCTAAAACGTATCCATAGTGACGTTTTTGTTGATATAGTTCCAAGCGACTTCATTGCAAATCCAATCGTCGCTTCTTCAACTTTATAGATAATAAGGGGCGCATGATAGAACCCCGATCAGAAGTAATAAGAACGGTAGAAAGGCATCGTGTAGTTTCAAATGCTTCCTCAAGTCCGACGATCCCCGACGTCCTGTACTACATTATATGGCGAGGGGAAGAGGATATAACAGCATAGGCAACTTGTAATGAGTCCAGAAACGACTAGGCTGGCCCTCCTTTTCAAACCCAGAACTGGAATTTGTCCTTATTATTCATAAGAACTCTTGCTTCACTACCTGACCATAACTAATAGATCTAGTTCGCGAGTATCCGGAACCGAGATACTGCCTGGTAGGCAGAGACAGCTAAGTATCAGTCGATGTCTCTTCCATGTCAATACATATTACATAATAGAGGCCCAACACGTACGCGGTGTCCGACCTTGCTGAGCCTCTCTCGGTGCAGCCGTATGCCATTATCACGACCAACCAGCCTCACGGTATACGAAGAAAATTATGGAACCAACATTGAGAAAATACATCAAGGTGCATATAATAGTCGTCTTGGCTCCATTCTATTGGATACACATGACATCAAACCGATCGACCGTCACCCCGCGACGGATCCTTCGAGATATAAATGGCTACATGATGTAGCAGTAGCAGTAGTAGTAGTATTGCGGCGCGCCATTCTATAGAATACCTATATATCGTGCATGCGGACGCTGATCCAAACATGCAAGGCACGCGTGAATGTAGGATTCAGGGGTCGTCACGTTGGACAGTTAGCGTCTAAGTGAAGTGGCATTGGCGTGTTAGTTGCGGCCCAGCACAGCTACCTATTGGAAGCTATTGGGAATGGTACCATGGGCGTGTATGTGGAGAAATAAAGAATCGTCTGATGTTTATTGATGAAGTCATTGCAGACAGCAAGATGGAAAACTCCATATTGGCCCCCAAAAGACGGCAATAGTATATCGAGGCCCGAGTGCGTATATTGGTTGGCGTCTCGCCCCTAATCCTACGGCCAATCTGTGTTCAGATCATTAACGTTACATTATACTGCTAATATGTGCATCTCATCGCATCCGTTAGTTTCATTGCTTCTTGTCACAGTTGGACTCAACAGCTGTTTCTAACACGTAGTATCGGTGTTGTGATATCGGACCTTTTACAGTGGAGGTCGTTGGTAGTTCAAGACATCGCCCTGCTTAGTCTGGGGGCGCAAGGACGGGGGCTCCCTACATGTAAACAAAACAATGCAAGACGATCATCATGTCCATATACTTTAGATCAAATTCTTACGCCGTATCAAGACATCGGATCTGGGCTGCGGATGTGAGAGGAGGCGAAGTGTATTGTGGGATCAGAATGGAGCTGCTAGGTAGGATATATCTGACTTGTTATTGGATCCAACGCAGACGAAAGCAGCAAAAGTCCTGCACGTTCAACTTAAGATTCTTAATTTGCATAATAAGATACGAGAATGTTGGGCAGACAAATGAACCCGATATCTATGTTATTATGCCATTGGCATGCCATTAGCCTATAGCAAGAACAGCGAGTGTATACGGAATTCATACGGATTTACTAAAAATTCGGTATAGATGTGTCTACCTCACAGGAACTAGGATAAATGAGAAGGAAATATAATTATGTATAGTACAAGTGTAGCTTAGGCGCGTAATGTCGAGATTTTAACGATCCCATAATTGAACAAGGAGACTTTACATATATACAAACTCCTGTGGTTGGTATTTTAAGACCATTCATACATTTTTTCTTTAACTTCACCAATAACATTAGCCTCGTAGTTAGCACAAATTGAACTTAGCAACGCTCGGGTCATGATCCGACACCATATCTTCGTACGCCAACCACGTATTAATATGAACATGTTCGAACTGAGCGCCCTTTCTCAGTTTCTTACTCACAAAGGCATGGTCGAGCTCTTGTGAATTCGCGTCGTATAGATAGGTGTACCGCTCCGTAGCCGGTATCTTGACGACATCGTCCAGGTCCTTGAGTTTCGACACCTTGGCAAACGTCTGCAATGGCGCCACGAATGCAAACTCGTTGAAGTCGCCAATGGTCAGCACATGCGCGTGGGAATCGCGGGCCAGGATCTCTGCCACGAAAGCACCGGCCGTCTGTGCCTGGGCAATGCGCTTGTCGACGCCGCCGTTAACGGGGGGCCGGGCATCGCCGTGTAGAGACGACGAGCCGCCCTTTGATGTGAAGTGAACGTTAACGGTGAACAGCGGTTTGGGTTTGCCTTTGTGTTTCTCGGCCTTAGGACCGACGACTTCCCAGGCCGCGACAAGCGGTTTCCGGGACGCGTTCCACGCGTCGTTGGTTGGGTCGATGAGTCCGGGGTTATACTTGAGCTTCGGGCCCTTGAGAACCTCGTTCGCTGTCACGGCATCACCGACTACGGCATCACGGCCGCCCTGCAGCTGCAGGACCTCGGGGCGGTACAAGTAGGCGTTGCGGATGTTGCCGCCCGGTGCGCCGCCGTTTTGCCCGTCGAGGGGATTGATGTACGTGAAGTTGTACACAACCGACCCGCTACTGTGTGTCGCAATCGCGTCGACCAGCGTTGAGAGTGTGAACGCAGAGTCCACTGTGCCGTCATTGGTCTCACCGTTGTTGTCTTGGATTTCCTGCAATGCGAGTAGATCTGGGGCATTGAGGTAGTTCACAATGTGGTTTGCTAGATTGTTCATATGTACTTTGTCACCCGGGGAGAAGTTTTCGATGTTGTAGCTCCCAACTGTGACCCCTGCGCATGTCCCGTCGCTTGTTAGAGTGGTGGGCTCTCCGATATGTGGTTTGAGGGAAGAAACCACGGTGAGTTTCGTTAAAGGCTGGATCTGATAAAAGCCAGAGCCTTGAGTAACTACGCCTGTGATATCCTATATGATGGAAGATTAGTTGAATACAATCTTGTGGTATTGTAGGGAAAGCCCTCGGTCCTGACGGAGTAGACTATTGATTACATACCTCGAATCTGTCTCCGATTTTTCCATCATCCCCATTGCGAGTTCCATCAAGTGGACTGCTAATAAGGATTGCCTCTGGGTTTCCATCTATCGTGCCATGTCAGTCTCGCAACGTCTTCAGCTTTTCCTGGACCTTGAATATTTACATACCTTTTGAGGATAAAGTCAAGCCCACGCGCTCGTTACCGCCAGTAGTGGCCCAGTCGCCAATGACCCAAGTGTCACCGTATTGATTCGGCCTACCGACAGCGCGAGGATGCTTAATGGTGACGATCTCGCCTGTAAGGCTTTCCCAGAAATCAAGGCCGTATTTGTTCGGCTCAAGTATAGGATTCACAACCGAAATCAAGCTCTGGTTATTCGGCACCTTGAAGACATCGCCTCCATCCAAGCTCGAGAGCAATTTTGTGGGCGGACTACGCTGCGTGCCGAGCGCTATCGGGGCAAAGGTGCGGTTGTGTTCGAGGACGGTGCGCACCTTGGCGGCTGTAATCTCCGTCAGGTAAATGTAGTCCATCCTGGAGCGGTACTCAGTGACCTTGCCGTCAAGCACGAGGACGTCGCCCGTGGCGATGCTATCATTTTTCGCCAACGCTTTTCCATACACGTAGATGCCGCCCGACACGTGCTTATCGTTCGTTGCCTCTAGCGAGCGCAGCCAGATACCCGACGGCCCCTTTGCTGTCACCACGCCTGTCACGTTCGTCACATCTTGCCCAGCATATGGTGATAGGAACCATTTGCCGTTAATATCCTCGATGCTCTGCGCTAAGATGCTGCTGACAGCGGCGAATACGCACGTGAGCACCGAAACGGTCTTCATCTTCTCGATGACACAATAGGCGTGCGTGTGCGTGGAAGCTGAATGATCTTTATTTACTGCGTGTGGATCGGTTGTATCTCAGCCACCTAGTTTTAACAAAACTGGCATACTTGTTGTGATGAAATTCTTGTATGAATATTAGATAGGCATGAAATTGTGTTAAAGTAGAGCGAGCATCTTCATGTAATGGGGGAGAGCTGGAACCAGCCGCTATATTTATAGACTCCAGATAGCATATACCATTCGTCATATCTATTAACTCTAGATAGATAGTATATATAGTTCTTCATACTTATAACTCTAGATAACATACATAGTTCCTAGATAAACACATGCTGGAAAGATAGTTTCCTGTAGAGTTCAGGTGGGGGGGGACTGGATTTGATTCGATTGAAAAGAATATATGGTTGATAAGCCAGCAGCAACGGTTTACCCAGACCACGTTCCTGTGACTATTCCACGAGCGTGCAAAGATGCTCTTGGCCGTTTCCCAAAACCGAAGGTGAAGAGAGTAAATCCTAGGAAGAGAACGGCCCTGGCAGCGCCTTGGGGTCGCAATGGCTCGGGCGGCCAAGCCGCACATGCGAGCGTGCATAGATTCAACTTAGATATAAGGTAGGCAATAATATAGGTAGGTTATAGCATACAAAAGTTGAACATACCTAGGTTTTAATATGGGTTTGAAGATGTACGCAGTCCATTCCTACGTTGAATAAGTGAGTCAAGCTGATCTACGTAGTTCCAGTCTTCAAAACCTTATATCCTTATCTGCATATCATACCTCTCATTTCTGTCCTAATCCTCAAAAGTTCACTACATGCAGAATCCTATGAAGGTACAGCCAGGTCATCTCTTCTAACCAAAGACTATAAGCCAAGACCCTGGGAAATGCCTCCCAATGCTGGTTATCTAAAGCCGCCGATGAAATTTGTACAAAGAATTGTCGACATTATACTCCCGGTATCCTGGAAACCGTAATCATACAGGCCATTATGGCAGAACCCGATGAAGAGTCTATGCGAGACGAGATAAAGACATGAATTAAAACATTGTAACATAATAGTCATCACCGAGGACTTAGGGCGCTCTTCCCTGGCCCCTGCGCTCTCTTCAACGTTCTGAGTTCATCTTCGACTTTCCTGCGCAACATTTGTTCCGCCTGCGACAAAGCATTAGTGTTATGATCTGCGATAAGGAGCTCCAAGAACTTACCCTCAATTGTTCCTCGTACTTCTTACGCTCTGCTCTTAGGCCGGTCCTATACGACTCGGTCAAGTATGAGGTCTTGCTGACACCAGAAGGCGAAGCTGTCCCATTTCCTGCCTTTAGACGTTCTCTATCCAACTCATCCTGAACTTGCTCCTTTTCCTTGCGTAGTCTGGCCATTTCAGACTCCATCCTTTCTTCAAGATCGGTGGCATCGTGCAACTGCCGCTCGAGATCTTCATTAATCTTATCTTGCTCGTCCCGAATCTTGTTACGCTCGGCCCTGACCTTGTCAAGCTCACTTTCCAGTTCGCCAATTTTCTTCTCACTCTCAAGTGATTGTTTGACGACACCGGTCAAGTCATTGGCAGTGGCCTCAAGCTCTTGTTCTAGTGACTCAACACGCATTTGCAGCTTGGATGATTCGGACGTGTTATGAAGTGCGGCAACTTCAGCAGCACGTTGCTTTCGAGAACCGTAGGCACCGTCAAGCTCAGCCTTGGTCATGGCTGTCTCCATCTTAAGCTCTGCAACCATGCCGGTCATCTGTTCGAGTTCCTGCTCTTTAGTCTTGATTATCCTTTCTTTTTCCTCGACTACCCTCTCAGCGGTGGCCTTGGCATCATTGGCCTCTTGAAGCTGGGTTGTAATCATCTCAATACTGGTCTCCGTCGCTGCCAGACGAGCTCCCATGTCTCTTGTCTCGGCTTCCAGAGAAACAATTCTGGCGTTGCGTTGCTTGAGCTCTTCGCGGGATTCTTCAATGACAGCACTCTCTTGACTGTGGCCGTTTTGCAAGTCTTCAAGTTCTTCTAAGGCTTGTAACAGTTGGGCACGGACATTGTCCGTTTCCAGTTCTGCCCGACCTAGTCGCGCGGTTGTCTCTTCTAATTCACTCTCCTTATCATGAAGTTGCTGGTCTTTCTCCGAGTCAGATTTGCTATTAAGTTCTCGTTGCTGCTTGATTTGTCGCTTAAGCACAGCTTTTTGCTCATTTAGCCGAGTGGCTTGTGTGTATAACCACTGAATTTTCGAAGAGAAGGCGGTTAGTGAATAGGCTTCGTTCACGTCGGTAAAATCCCCATCTGACAGATCTTCCTCATCCGGCTCTAGGCCCTTTTCCATACGCGCTCTCTGACGTTCTTGTTTGCGTTTCCGGATGTCAGCATAACCAGACTGAATGATATCCCACAATCCCATAAGGACAACTTCGGTTTGTTCGGAATTCTGCTTGTTAGCTGACGTTGATTGAACCATCTCTGCATTTCGCTGCAGGTGTTCACCGACTATTTGTAAAGATTCCTGTAGGTATTCGAGCTGTTCATCAACATTCTCGGTTATCGGCGCGTGGGGGTGACTGGAATCAGCGTTCATTAGAACGTTTTGAATCTGTGTGCTGAGTGATTGAAGCTTTGAAGCGACTACAGAGTGATCAATTTGATTGTCATCGACGACGAGCAATGTATTTTCGAGATAATCAAGATGAATGTTGAGCATGTCGCCTGGCTCTTGTTGCCCTGCTGGAACGGGGTCATAATCATTGTTCTTTATCGGATCTGCTTTCACAACAACCTCACGTAGCTGGTGATTGAACTTCTCCAACTTTTGCTCCGTGTCCGTTATCAAGTTCCATTGACTGGATCCTTGCTTTCTTAGAACCTCAATTTCGGCAAGGAGCGCTTCAGCTTCACTTCGAAGCTGTTCGTTCTCCTGACGTAGTTTGTCGGTTTCTTCAGCGAGCTGCTTATTCTGTTCACGCACTGGTGACTTGAGAGGAATTCCGATAGGAGTTTGGGACACTTGGCTACTAAGAACCTCATTCATATCGAAGGAGCGATATAGGCTCGCCTCATCAAAAACGAAACCATCTTCGAGGAAATCCAGGCTGTTTCGTCCATTCGTTGTGGTATACATGCTTTCGGGGCTGGCCGGAACTCCATTCACTAGAGGGGGCCTTGATGACGACTTTTTGGCAATCTTGTGAGCATGTTGTAAAATACCTGCCGTGTGCTCAAGAAGCTTCCTTTGAGGTTCTATAAGACGCTGTTCCAGAGACCACAATTCTGCCGCCAGATCCTCACACTTCTTTTGGATGGCATCACGTTCAGCTTCAGCCTCACGGGCGCTATCACTACCCCCACTTAGACGATTGCCTAACAAGCTCTTCCTCCTACCAGTCGGGGAATATAACCGCGTCATGGATATAGCGGCATCTCGGTATTTTGATTGTATCGTGAGGTTAGAGCGTGCCTGGTCGATTCTCTGTGTGAGGAGTTGACATTGCTTTTTGAGATCGTCTACCTCATCTTCGGATAGGATAACATATTCTTTACTGTCAAACAAGGCGGTCTCGGTGAGCAGATGTACTTGGACGGAATCTTTAAGATTGACGAGAGCAGAGCTCTGAATGCGTTCCGTGTTCATCTGCAGCCACGAATAGTTAGCATAGGTTGTCGGGCAAGCCCAACTACTCTGGATGGACCAATAGCTATAACGCACCGGATTCGTTCGCGGCCTTTCCTTCTCAAAGCCATTCAGGGCGTCTTGCCTGTAAGAGTCGACCAGATCCGAGCCCTTTGGTGGAAATGAGGGCCTGGGCATCGGCGTCCTGCCAACATCGAAGGCATCTTGTCCCGGTGTCGCGAAGTTGTCCATCGTATTCTGCTTCTTCTGTACCGCGTCCTGACGTTGCTGCTAGCTCGGAACCATGACGAAGTGTGATACAGTATCGGCTAGATGAAGTGGACGCGATAATTCTCGGCGCGATAGTGACTCGAACGGTATTACGGTATTACGGACGTATAGCTTTCGTTGGCTGACGATGAACAAAGAATATCACGGTATCAGCGGGGGTCTGATCAAGCCGTTATGAATGAAGCTACAATGCTCGATTTGCAGTAAAGCAAAAAGCAGAAGGGTGCCAAAAAGAACCAAAATGAATAGGAACGCTAACAATCCAAAAGAACGACGACGACGATGACGGGCCAGTACCAGAAAAAGGAGTTTTGCGAATTCATCAAATTCGATGATTGCACAGAATGGGGGAACGGGGCTGGAGCCAGCCGCTGGACCAAAAAGAGGGATGCTAATGTAGGAACAATCAGGGGAGGCGGCCTGGTACGCGGCTGGGTAGGCGCGCTAGACCAGGATTAACCCCAAGCCCCTGCTCGATGCAAGATTTGGTACTCGACAAGCTCTGTCCGCTAAGCCGCTTAGGGTAATAAACGGTGATATCGCGCCTGGCCTAGCTGAGAAAATGTGAGTCTATTTTAAATGACAGGTCCTGATCAATACATCAAGAGGTCTTTTTTAGAAGCAACTCACGCATCTACCGAAACCGAATATACCATAAGTAAATGTGTGTGTGTGTGTGTGTGTAATACGTCACCAGGACCTATACTATGGTATACCTATTACATACAGATCTGTTCGCCGGCTTGGCTATGAACTAGCGGGAGTCGACATGATAATGCTAACCCCACACGAAAATGCGATGATACCGAGTTATCATCGCGGGCTGCGTTTATTGAACTGTAGTCGATCGCTTTTCTTTGCTTTATTTACGTTAGCAATAATTTTATATCCGTTAAGTAGGCAAAGGAATGAATTTGTGGAGATTACCTTTTTTCTTCTTTTTTTTCTAAGCAATTCTTGCATTTCTGTGTGAAACATATTGAAATCCTGCGATGTATTCTGAGGTATCGTGGACAACTTGGTGTCAGATTCGCGTGATATAATAAAACAACGGTCGACCACGTGGGTGGTAGGTCCAGTTTCCAGTTTCCTACTCCTTTATCATTCTGGAGTTGGTATTCTTAGCAGACTCTACCTATGCTTAAACTTGACGAGGATCGTCGTTTTCAAGTTTTGGACCGAGATAGTATCACGACAACCATTTAATTCAACGGTTCACCTGCGTCTCGACGTCGAGATGTGTACCGCTTTCATTTAACATTAATAGCCAAGCATATGTAGTCTGGTGCCACTTCGTATTACTTGCCCTTCAGAGGGCGGTTTGGAATTGATCTATGACCTGTTGGCCCGCGGTCCTTCTTCGCCCGCTTCCGCCTCCTGTCTGTCCCTCTACTCCCGTTGTCGCTGCCGTTGGTGCGCTCTCATCTTCTAGCCTCTGCCTGAGACCCTCGAATTCCCGGCTTCTTCGGGGCGCTCGAATACCCACGATCCACCCTGGTATCCGCCAACGCGTCAACGACCTCGGCAGAACCTCCATCCGCCATGCGTACCCTACAATCCACCCGACCGAAGCTCCGAGGATAGATCCAGGCCACTGGAAGAGCGCCAACTGTAGCGCGAGAAGATACCGGTAGGACTTATCCGAGAAGGTGACCCCTTGAAACTGGTCACTGGGAGATTGTGATATCGAAGTAGCTATTCTATACTTATAGATATGAGGTATCATGGCATGATATTGGGCAAGAATGGCGAAGATGATAGGAGTCGGACCGGCGGGTAGATAGTTGAGCAGGCCGAGGCTGAGAGGTCTAAGGACGAGCGCTAGGAGAACCGGTGATAGTACGCTAGTTAATAGATATGTGACGAAGACGAAAGTCTGGGACAGACAGGCACTGTTAGCAACGCCTCATCATTTGGGCGAGATAATAGGGGAAGAAAGCACCCACAGCGTACTTCCGCGAACCCCAAAGTCTCTCTACGGACCTCATATTGTACAGGGTCATAGCGGCGAACAGTACCTCGGATGAGTTGGTGTAGCATAGCTGATAGATCAATGCCCGCCAACTCTGGTGGAAGCGCCAGAGATGCAAGTCGACAAGAATGTAGAAATAATGCTTGATATCCAATAGGCTGGTAGCTATGGATATGCCAATGAGGCCATAGACAAGGCTACGGGTCACTGGTGCATTTGTGAAGGACATGTTGCTGAGGTTGTTCACTTCGAGCGAAGACGACTTAGCTATAGCCACTGCCGGCGCATTGCGGGATCTTTGCGTTGTGCAATAAGATAACGGGCGCTTAAGCGTTGGGAAATCTGGATATTAGGTAAATAGTGGACTGGAGCCAGATGGCGGCATATGTGTACTGGATGAACAAGGTGTCTTTTGTTCAGCCTTGAGAGAAGTATCTGCAAGGCTGATAGCTGAAAGGAGGTACTTAGGGACTGATAGCACAAAAATAACAGGGATCATTTAGGTACTAGTACCTACCTACCTAACGGACTGGCGCTCGGATTTTATAGAAGCTCCCCTCCAGAACTAATAATCTTTGATTGGTCCACTACATGTAGTAATGTCTATAAAGTGTAGACTTGGTCCCGTTTTGTAGAGAAAGAGAAAACTTATATTCAACTAGGCATTCTACTAAATGTTTCTCGTCAAATCATCAAGTGAGAGGTAAGATGCTACGAACGTTAGATGCATCTGATCTGTACTGATATACCTGGTAATTTTAAAGTACCGGGTCGCTTGTTACCCGAAGCGCTCCCAACATGGCCCAAGCTCCAGCTAGCACATGCATCTTACCTAGCACGATGTCCTGCTGCACATTCCTGCATGTGGCAGGGAATGTCCCACGTAGGTGGTTAGAAGAAGCGTCGTAATAATTCCTCGACGCACCTAACATAGCCACATTTTTTTGCGTTCGCGTTTCCATCTTGTCTTTTATCCTTTATTCACGGAACAATCGAAACCCTAATTATTATCAATAGCCCCGAGATTACCAGTTACCAGCAAGTCATAGCAATTTATACTTTTGTGGCACAAGTCTATTATTGGACGACGACAATAAACCTTCCTTTACGTCCGCCCTTGCGATGTCCGATCTTTACCTCTCCCATATTAGGAATTGGTTCTGGAAGTCCCCTCCGGCGGAATGGTTTATGAGAGGCGCGAAAGAGGTGCTTATTGGGACCCTTAAGCAGGGGCCAATCCCAAAGCATGTGGCTTTCGAGATGGACGGAAACAGGCGATTTGCCAAAAACCATAAGATCGAGACTATTGAAGGACACCATCTTGGTTTCGAAGCTCTAGCCAGAGTATGTTTCAATCATTTGACACAGCCACTGACGACTAATATGTTTTGCGCTCTCAAGGTTCTCGAGATTTGCTACAAGAGCGGCGTCAAGGTGGTAACTGTCTACGCTTTCAGCATCGAGAACTTCAATCGCCCGCGTGGCGAGGTCAAGGGGCTGATGGCCCTAGCAAAAGTGAAACTTGAGCAGCTCGTGCAGCATGGCGAACTACTTGATCGATACGGCGCGTGTATCCGGGTGCTTGGCGAGCGAGATCTAATTCCTGATGACGTCCTCCCTTTCGTCGACCGAGCCGTGGAGATGACTAAGCATAACAAGGAGTGGGTTGGACTTTAGCTCTTCTCATATCGATATTGCTAACCCGGCTTTTAGCGCGGTCCTAAATATCTGCTTTCCGTACACCTCGAGAGCTGAAATGACGAGTGCGATCAAGGCTACTATCGATGAATTCACTTCACCATCCCAGCCGGCCAAACCTCCGTTTTCACAGACAAGGATAACTCAAAAGATAAGATCAAATTATTCTAAACGGACAGAGTCCCTAGACTCGATTAGAGAGGCATCGCCAGATGCTGGCGCTAAGTCCGATGTAGACGACTCGATGTCTTCAACTACGGCTTTAGATCCCGAGTCACCCACATTAGAATCAACCACAACCAAGCCTCGCAGGTTCCCAAACCCCGAAAACATCACTGCCGACACTATAAATAGTCACACATACACTGCAGAGTGCCCACCCCTTGATATCTTCATCCGAACTAGTAATGTTACCCGGCTGAGTGATTTCATGTTGTGGCAATGCCATGAGAACACGCACATCTTCTTCCTCAAGTGTTTCTGGCCAGAGTTCGATCTATGGCATTTTGTGCCTGTATTGCTTGAATGGCAATGGCGACAGAAGAAGTTGCTCGAAAAGGAGTTATCGCGAAAGTAATGAGCGAGAGTCATCCTCATACCAGTACGATAACGAAGACTTTGTTAGGAAGTCAAGGTAATACAAATCCCATCGGGCATTGTAACATTTGTCAATCGATGAAAATGCGATGGCCTTGAGCCGTTATGATTCCCCTGTGTCACTAGCTAGGACGTGTGGTTTTGATTATATTAACTATAATTGCTCGAGGCTATTCATACTTACTAAGGCTTTCTATGTCTGCTGATTGTTTCTCAGTACTACCTATGTCAGTGAGTAGCCCCCAGGTAGTACAAGTCGTCCCCAGTTCATCAGGGCCAATGAGCTAGGTCGACATCTACTTGTTAGCAAATGGATGTAATAGGTATACCAATGGGAAGGAAAACGGAAATAAAGGATGGTGAATGTCACTGCGCAGGTATGCACAATATTTCAGTCGGCGGCCAAATTCATTTAAGGTGTTTTATTTATTCTTGTCTTTAGTGGGGAATCCGTAGAAGGTAATTTTTCACTCATACCTCTGTAGGCAGCACCTACCCAGTACATAAGGGAGGCTGGACGCTGGACGACCGTTGGCACCATGATCAGCTAGCTTTGATACCAACTTCGAATATCCTGCTATGAGCCACTTCTTCCATCTACACTACCCATCTCACAAAAAAAAACACGACATGACTGAATTCCTTCATCAGTGCTATATATCTTCCACGACTATGGCTTACCATAACCACAAACACCTGCAGGCCAACAAGTCGTTGAGGGGCATCAAGCAGAGCTGGCAAGAACAGGGAAGAGAGAGCAGGCCCCGTGGCACCCTCCCGACCGTACACCAGTCAGCCAGCCACGACAGCTGCCAAAGAATAGGATGATAGAGGGTCCAAAGAGTTAGCCGTTATCTTATCTAATCTATGTCTTATCGACTCGGCTTGATGTTCAATAACGGGACCCATGCACCCACCAATTAGCAATTACCTAGCATCGGACGGACCGCGTGCATTGGCCAAGGGGGTCGGCCAGGTAATGGGGAGAGGGGTTCAGCTAAGCATGCTGCTACCACCTGCTACGCTGTACTAAGTACAGCAGCGCAGCAGCGCAGCAGCACAGAGGTACATACAAGCTCGAACAAGGGCCCGGGCACAGCACTGCAGCGGCCCTCGTAGTTTTGCGCCTCCGCCTCTACCCTCTCTGCTTCTTTGATCGCGTTTCTTCCGCACTCGTTACAGCACAGCTCAACCTAACCCGTATGCCCACAATCAACATGACTTGAGCTTCGCTGCTTGGAGCTACTTGTCAATTTTAGTTGCCAGCTTACTTACCATTCCCTCTTACAAACCCCGTGTCCACCCGCCTCGACTACCTCTTCGTTTCCGCTTTCTCGTCTCTCATTTTGCCCTCTCACCCTCTCGCGCCATTAGCTGTCGGGATCCAAGATGAAGACGGCTGAACCACCCCGAGCCGATGCAGCTGGCCCTTCCGGCCGAAGAGCCCAGCCGGTGCGCCAGACTCGAGCGAATCTCTCAAGAACGACTTCGGGCCCTTCCCGTGTCGTCGGCGGCCGCGAGCCTCTTGGAGGGGGCCGAAGTCACGATCAGCCCATCGAAATCTTTCCTGCCATTACCCACTTCACTGACGCCATTACCTCCCTGCCCAAAGACCTCGTTCGACACTTTACGCTCCTGAAAGAAGTCGACGCCAAGATCTTTGCTCCCGAGCAGACCTTGTTCAAATTCATTGACGCCGCCCTCAAATCAAGTCCTCCCGAACCGCGCAGCACCCGGGATGGCTCCAGCAGCGTTGCGCCCGCCTCGACCCCCATGAGCGCCCAGAACAGCTCGAGTGGCCACGCGTTGAGCGGTCATCCAGCACCCAGTTCGCTCAACGAATCTCGTGCCTCCACCGTCTTTGACCCAAGTAACGTGCCGAGGCGAACCCTGTTCCTCCACACTGCATATAAGATCCAAGAAATGCTTGTGTCGCTCGAAGAGAAGAACCACGTCATATCTACCGCGAATGAGGCTCTCTCCAAACACCTATCTCGCATTAATGATGTTTGGCCCCACCTTGAAAACGAGTTCAGCGACGAAGCGAAATGGGGCAGTACCACGCATTGGGCCTACCCCGAGAACCGGATCAATCGGGCAACCCAGGCAGAGCGGTCGCGTCGCGATGGGGCGGCTTTTATTACCGCCGCAGCGCAGCAGCTTCAAGTGGAAGAAGCCGCAGCAAGAAGTGATGCGAGAAAACAAGCGCTCATGGCGAAAAAAGGTCTCAAAAATCAACACCAAGACTCCGACGCCGACGATCACGAAGGCAAGCAGAAGGGTGAGCCCCCTAAGAAGACACAAGGTGGCAGCAAAGCACGGAAAGCTGCCGAAGTTACGACCCCAGTAGGTTTAGGTATCACCGCGGGCCCCAATGCGAATGGGAATCCCCCGTCGAAAAGAAGAAAGGTCGAAAGCAATAGCAAAGCAGTCAATGGTGGACAGGCTATGGAACGTGCCATGAGCTCCGTGTATAGCAATAGTGCCCCCAAAGCTAAGACTACCAGTCCACGGACGACCCCAGTGCCTGAACCAGCCAAAAAGCGAAAGGCACTCCCAACTGCTAACGGTTTGTCGAAAAAGAGGTTGGTCTTTCTGTCACCCTAACAGCTGTTACTTGTTCACTAATGTTTATTCGCAGCAAAACCGTCGCCACCGCTGCTACCACGATGGTCTCCCCTTTGATACCATCGCCGACTCCGCAACCTCAGATGGTGGACAAACCGACTGGTCACGGCTCTCCCGCACCATCAGCTCCCGTGCCACGCCCAGCTTCTTCGAGGGCGAGGCAGAATTCCATTCAATCCAATGTAGAAAACGGGCGGCAGCGCCCTGCTTCCTCAGCATCAAACCGCCCTAATGGCGTGGCTGTCACTCCTCCCGAGGTTCCTGCACTACCCAATGGTCCGCGAGCCTCTGCCGAGCCCAAAGCCTTGAAAGAAACTACTACTGTAATTAAGACCGAATCCAACAAGGAGGAAGCGAATAATCACCCTCCAAATGCTGTAAACGGCGTTCATAAGAAAGACAATCCTCCTAAGTTAGACGATACAGACTCAAGAGCAGAGCCTACACAAACTTATGTACAAAGTACCACGACCATTGTCACGACTAAGAGCGGACGAGCCAGTAAACCATCAACCCCTGCATTGGGCAGCTTCCCAGATGCGACACAGCGATCTCGGTCATCTAGGAACACATCGTCAACGACGAAGAGAAGCCACAAGAAAGGTGCCTCCCAACACGCTATCACTACGCGGATTGTGGATGAAGATGCGAATAGCAGTGGCCACGGTGATGACGAAGGTGATGTCGATGCTGATGAACCCTTATATTGCTATTGCAACGGGGTCAGCTATGGCGAAATGGTGGCTTGCGACGCCGACGATTGCGAACGTGAGTGGTTTCATCTAGATTGTGTTGGCTTGAAGGCAGCTCCACCATCCAATAGTAAGTATTCTCGATTCTCGAATCCAGAATCTGGACAGTTAACTGACGCATGCGGTAGTGAAATGGTTCTGTGATAACTGTAAAGACCGTATCAAGACAGGGAAGAAAGTGAACGGCAGATAAATATATGGCTACAGTATTCCAAAGATGGATGGGCGTTATCAAGTCACTGTATGATACATATAATGGAGTTGGCGGTTACTAAGCAGATCATATTGTACGGCGAATGGCGTCTAGAGATATGTCGGTTAGCGAGTGTTTGCGGATCACCTGTCGGGCGCCTCACGGTTTCGGCTTGCATAAAGTATAATTCTTTCGGAGTTATGTTCGTTAGTTGATGAACGTCCCATTGCCGATGGAGCAGACTGTGGCGAGATATTTATCAGGGTCAGGTGATAAAAAGGCGTTTTCGTCACGAGGTCAGTCGAACAAAAGGCTCACCATCCATCATGAAGCGGGCGACTTGCGAGCAGAATTCTCCCTTAAATAGCTGTTCGGATAGATACCTACTTGCGTTGTTTTAAGACACATCTCATCCAATTTTCCTGTGTTTTAGTAAATCGAATCAGGGAATCCATGCTCCTGGCCAAGGTTATATGCTGGATCAATGTCTAGTTGACCAACTACAGCTCGTTTGGATTAACTTGCGTTATAGTTATTAGTATCCGGTTACCAAGGTTCTCGTTGTGCTTATATTATATATACTACGTGGGATGTCAAAGTCCGATATCGCGACGAGTATAGGACGTCGATCAGTGCGGCTCGCGAGCAACAATGCATAAATTGGAGAGTCAGGCGTCACAGAGCCCCATTCGGTGTCATGGAGAAGAAATGAAGAGGTGTCATTTTAATATCCGTACAATACACAAGTGATTCGAATGAGATAGGCCAGGTATAGAATGTATAAACACCCTACATATCGACCATTTGGATAACAGCGCAATCAATTGGTCGAGTAGGTAATTACCCGTCATACCGCTAGGCTTTGCGTAAATGACGGTCAACCATAGGAATCCGGGACGAGGCGATTCATGTCGTTTATGTAACATACACATGCGATGTTGTAGACGAGGCTGAAATGAATTCATAGATACCAGATAGGTAATGTTTTAACCTCATCACCGATGCCGGAATGCGAACCAGAACGTGCGGCGACGGGTGGCGTGTAGCGGCCGTGGGCAGCTGGGGAGCTTAAGTCCGCAACCGGTACCGGCGTCGGACACTTCTTCTCCGTAGATTGACTGTCATCTCGGATTGGTCACAAGATATGGGTTGAGTAATAATCGAGTCACTTGTGCTGCGAATTGGCTAACACGCGGTTATTAAAGGGATACTACCAACTCCGCGGACAGAACCCGGGCTGTATGTACCTAACCTAGTGTTTAATGCTTTCCCATGAGGTAAACTTGCAGCATCTCGTCTGCCTCCCACGCCTCCATAGAATTTAAGGGTCTTCGGTGTATTATGCAGAGGACGACGGGCGCTGGCACTTGCACTTGAACCTTCCTACTCCAACAATCCAGCGCGGCTGGAACAAATAAAAATAAAATGAAATAAAGACGATAAAACAAAATGACAGGATATAGTAGAACTACAATACAGATAGTCCAGCGGCGGCATTCCTTGTTCCAATCCACTTGTTGTTTCTATTAAGTAAACAACCCGTCTTCGCATACGTATATGTCGAGATCACAGCTGACGACATGCGGCGAAACAATTGGGCAATAATACGTGAGATATGTACTACTGTACTTGCTAGCACTGCACAGCTTAGGTAGGCTAGGGTTAGCTGAGGAAAGCCAAGATAGTGGCCAAGACAGCGCAGGGCTGCACCCGAGAATTTGATTAGGAGTGGCTACTTGCAGTGGCCAATCAGCATGGCCATATCCAGAGAAATTCTCCAAGTTTGGCAGTTTTGTGTTGCCTCTTTCGTCAGCGCAACCCCAAATGCACCGGGGTGCGCAGGAGGGAGCTGCAAGCCATAGGCAGTTCTCTAATAATAACTTCTAGTTGAATCATAATTATATACAGAATGCGAATTTGGATTCTTTTGAAGGAAAACACCGAATTGACAGAAACAAGGTAAAGGGTCTTTTTTTCCCCCCTTATACGCCCTCTTATTTTTTACTAAATAGTTCGACAACCACACTATTGCCAAGAGCGTTAGAATTGGCTAATACCGTCAGGTGACAATCAAGAAAACCAAAACCTTTGTTTTCATTACTCAATACTTGGCTGATGAAAACCGCCGGGCCCCTCCCAGCGAGCCGCCTGGCCACCACTTGGAGCCACTGGGGTATTCCGTTCTTGTAAGCTTTACTATATCAATGGAACGCTATCGAGGTCGCCGCGACCGCTATCCTTTGACAATTCCATCTCGACAGTCATCTCGACAGCCCGAATTGCTGTTCACGTGCATGCATAGCTCAGACTAGCAGCTCACAAGGTGCCTTCTTAAAGCTTCCTTTGCATACTGCATCTGGGTTAGCTACCGGCTGAACCCCTGGCGTAGCAGCCGTTCTACAGTAGTTTACCCCAGACTTTTTTTGTATTTTTTTTTTCGCCAATCCACTTAGGTAAAAGGTACACGACTCCAACACGACACATTACACATATCCTACCCATCGCCTATACAAATGTCAACCTCCTTGAGCTGTTCCTAGCCAACCCCTATTAGCATCTAATTTGCAAACCTTCCTAATTAATTCATAAATCCGGCCACTCGAATACCCCAGCCAGTTTATGGCAGGAGTCAGAAGTCCTTCCCCGCATTGCACCAAGCGATATCCATTACCTAAACGCCTAATCTATTGACTAACAAGAACACCAGCCGGGACGTTGCCTGGTGTTGCACTTGTGCGCCTTCGCCAGGGATTTTATACACATCGTCCCGCATTGTTCAATCGGCTGGTTGCAGGTTTAAAGTTCCAGTTGCACCACTTCGTCACCTGCATATTTGTTCGCTTCTCCATCAACGGCTTGTGAAATTGTGCGTTGTCATTACGAATCCTACACGAACCACCCTGAGCTGAGTGTTTGTTCATTGCGCTATTGAAAGTGGCTCTTGCACCACGATCGTATTCCACCTCCTACTACCCCTTAACATATTATTCCTACACTTTCTTACACCAACCAATCACCCCACCCGTCTCTACCTCTCTCCTGGTAACATGGATCCGGGCCCAACCGTCTCGCTTCCGCAGAGTGTGGACGGACGTCTCACGGAGGAGCTTATTAAAGCTAACCAGTCGCCCACTGCTGACGAGGAAATGAGTGGTGCTGTCTCTCCCCAACCAACATCTTCTTCCGGTCGCGCATCCTTCTCCTCCGTACGAGAAGTAGACGACGACATTGCCCAGGCCTTCAGTAGTACCAAGGTCTCATCGTATTTTCGGGACGAGACGGACACCGCCGTGGTTGATGACAGTAGTAGCCGCCCTCCGTCAGCTAGTGTAGACATGGCCGAGACACTATTCGTACCGCCCGTTACCCAACCTCATAGCAAACTACACGGCTGTTGGTTTCCCGCGGTCGCCGCCGACAACTTTCAGGGATGGAAACAGATCGGTGTGAGAGGCAAGCAGGCGAGCAGAAGCTATGGGGATTTGCAAGCCTTACGAATGGTCTGGTCGACGCCGTCACCCAAGAAGCCGAAAGACCCTGTAGAGGTACAACGTACGCCGGGAGACTCGCCACTGGAGAGGTTACCCATGGAAATCAAAAGTGAGTTTATCCCATAACTCGTTCATATTCCTCCCTAGATACATCTGGATGGCACCCAGCAGACGAATCATCGACCTTGTCAAGCTCGATCGATAATCTCTGTTTGAGCCAGGTCAGTATCTGCTACGTATCTATCTTCTGCTGGGAACTGGCTTGTACGCTACCGACAAGAATGTAAAGCTGTATCAGAGTCACGGAATATTCATGCTAACGCTGTCCAGATCAAATCATCGATCACCTTGTACTGGATGTTCCCCCAGACGGACTAGCCAGCCGTAATGCCGATTTGATGGCTATGCTGCTGACTTCAAGGGCACTCCATTCTGCCACGCTTAACGCGCTGTACAGGAATATCACAATTCCTCATTCGAGGATCTTTCGAAAATTCTTGGCCCACCTCTCTCAAAACCCAGAGCTTGGTACCATTGTACGGAGATTAGATTTCAGTCATTTTAATCCAACCTCTCTCTTCACGACTGCAAGTGAGCGAGCTACTACCCGCAACTTGACACATGAGACGTTGCTTCAATGCTTGGAACTAACTCCGTATCTACGCGAATTCCTGGCGCAGGAATATGTCGACGAGGATATTGACGTACACGTCCTTCGAAAGCTATTTTTCGGCATGGATAGGCTGCAAGGACTGGATTTTTGCGCGTGCTCTTCTGCCGGCTTCAAAGCCGCCTTTGAATCCATCGTCTCGGACGATTGGCCTCATACATTACCTATCACTCGGTTATCACTCCACCGCTGTATCAACCTCCCATCAACCATATACGAGACGTTGTTGCCTCGTCTAACTAATCTTACACACCTCGACGTAGCTGGTACTCGCATTACCGATACAGCTCTTATGTCCATCCCACACACTGCCAGGATCACGCACCTCAATCTAGCCAAGTGCAAGCTGTTATCAAGCGCGGTGGTTATAGATTTCCTTACGAATCACCCAGCCGTGAAGAACCTTGTTTATCTAAGTGTCGCGACTGATTTCCGAAGTTACGAGCTCCTCGACGAGGATGATGTCACACGTTTGCTTCCGATCCTACCCTCGACTCTACGTTCGCTCAGCCTGAAAGGAAGTAGAATGAATTCTTCGCACATCAATCTACTGCGACCACTTACAAAACATCTTGAAGAGTTGTCGATGGGTCGTCGTCTAAAAACGGAAGACATCAACAGGCTGTTTCTACCGGACGAAGACATGGATCAGGTAGACTGGGTCCCGCATACCCTGAAATATATCGATCTCTCGGACTACATCGCAGGTTCACTGAACCTACCGGCTCTCTTCAGCAACTCATCTCTCTTAAACCGCCACTCCGCACCCCTCGAGGTAGTCGAAATGGCAGATGACGCGTATACGCGTCTCTCCCGCTCGCCAACCACCACGCGTTCCGGGTGGACAGCAACGGATTTCGGTAGCCGCGCCTGGCTTGTGAGGAGGCCAGATGGCGCTCGAGACCTCGGCTTCCGTGACTGGAAGATGGGTGCCGCATTCTGGGGTATGCGCAAGGTTCCTGTAGCCTTCGCCAATGTCGGTGGCATGTACGGCAGTTACATGTTCAAGCGACATCTATAGATCGCCCACAAGACTGTGTGGCCTGTACATAGGCAGTGGGTTCTGACCACTCGCCATCTTCAGGGTTTAATCGCCTAAATTGTATGGCTATTCTCGCATTTTCGACGCGCCCTACAATTATCACATCTTAGTTTTTGTCTGCGGCTAAGTCGGTAAGCATCAGCGCCTCTATTTTCGGGACGAATCAACGAAATCATGATTTGGGACCAAGGAGTTTTGCGAAAAGTTTAAGCGCGAAAAGAAGAAAAGAACGTGATGCATATCGGCGCTTTTTCGTGTCTATTTCTACTACTAAGTCCTTTTTTCTTCTACTTTTTCTTGTTGTTTTTCTATCGGTTTTTGCTGGGAGTATGGCATGCATGCGTCGGTGTAGGACCTCTCATCATCCAAGGATATGGGACAGTGGTGAAGTTTCCACTCTGTTTAAACATTGTTTGATTATGGTCAATGGGTACGATCATGAGTATGATGAAGAACTGCAAAAAAGCGCGAGCATTGAGTTCTGCATAATATAGATGATAATCAACGAAGTTTATCGACCTTTATTCAAATTTAATCTCAGTGAATAGTTGAGGAAGTATTCAGGTCGTTGCCAAGTTATGGTCTGAGTTTCATGTCGTCGGTGACTTCACCTATTAGCTCAAATGTACAATCTACATAATATAGGACAGAGCAGGAAGCTATGAAATACAAGGACATGTATGTGAATCAAGCATAAGTACCGCTGTCAGTGCATTCGTGGCACAATTGAGAGCAACGTACCAGAGGGCCTGCTACAGATGTCCTCTAGCAGTACTTGAAGGCGAGGATTGATGAATACCGTTTGTTAACCCATCATCCATCCGTTGCGAGGTACATCAAGAGTTTCTTCTTGTGAGCTTTGGTACAGCCTCATCCAGTCTACTCCTACTTGTTTGATACAATATAAGCCCTCAATCAGAGATGGTTTGTATGGATGCTCTGCTTTTGGCCGTTCATCCAGTCCATATTCCTTCCTTGTGTTGCCGGGACCCTTTTTGCGTTTGAATTATACGGTAATGTGATTCGTCTCATAACTAGCGGCAAATTCGTAAATATTATAACCTCTAGTTGGTGAGAATAGTCCTAGAAGAAGTTTTTCTTTTTTAGATATCGTAAGATATCTAATTCAGTTCCAACGCAGCAAGGGGGAAATGACGAAAACATTTACGTTATGATGTTGCTACTTTAAACGAGAATAAACGGTAGCTAACCAGCCTTTAGCCAATCGCGATATCTCGTAATACGTACGGATATCTCAGCGAGTGCCTCATCTAGGCTAGGCTAGTAGACTTCAAGACCACGCTGAGAACGACGCTACCAAAAGATTACTTCCTTGTGTTAAAATTAGATGCCGAAATATATAAAACATGTTTCATTACGTCTACTTCTTATAGATAGAAGTAAACTCTTCTAGAAATTCTAAAGCGAATGTTTAGTTTCTACTTTCACAATGGAAGATTTGAGCTCACTGTAATCTTTCCTTAGTGTCTCAACCATGCGTTGTGAGAGGATATTTTCGCCAGTCAATAGTTGTCTCACGTAAGTATGACTATCACAAGACAGCATCTGAAACCGTATTACAACAAAAAACATTCTGAATATGGATATATTAGCCGATGAATGCTATTCATTGTCTTCCGGGCAAAATTTTGAGAACGATATTTTTATGGTGACACGCAAGATAATCTCGTACAATATCGACGGTCGCTAGTTTCAAAGTGGGAGTTTGTAGTAGATATCTGACAGACAACAAGGAGAAGTAGGCGCAACACTTAAATCAATCAAGATGCTTAAGAGCTGAATACAGTGACATAGAGCTACAAAATATGTAAGCAATTACGAGGGTCAACTGCTGCATATACCTGGAGAGATGAAGCTTTGCTAAGACTGTGTGACAAAGGCGGGAACCGGCTACGGTATACGTATGGAAATTTCAGTGATTATCCGTCGGTCTCCGGCGATAGTTATCAGGGTTCAATATCAAAGAAAGTCGCTAATGCTGTTTAATGCGGGGCGTTCCGAAGAGCCTCCCGGATGAAGCCGGCTGCTTATCTCAGGCTGACTTCATATTTACACATAACTCCGCGGGGTACAAGGAATGTCTCATAGATAAGACGAGTTATATAAACGACACCAATCCCGTTCAATCACACAGAAGCGACGAACTATAAACCTATCTCAAGCTACAACACATAGCTATAGGAGACACATAAACAACAACCTTTCGCCTTGACTGTGATCACATCATGGCCTCCAAGATAACTGTGGAACCACTCCGCTTCCCGAAGGAGTCCAGTATCAACTTTGGAGCAATGGTATCAGACGTTGACGTCGAGAGTCTAACTGGTAAGAATGCTCAACATGATGCAGCAGTGATATGTTGAATCTACTAGTAGGGAGAATACCCGTATAAATCGGTAACCTCCTAGAGTGAGTATCCCCTTGAGTTCGATTAACTGGTCAGCTTGCTGACATCGAGTCTCCAGATGACGATTTCGCTGTGATCCGCGACGCCCTGTTTAAACACCAGGTGCTCGTGTTCAAGAATCAAGGACACATCTCGCCGAAGACGCAGTTCAAGCTGACTCAG
The DNA here is from genome assembly GCA_007182795.1 of Xylaria flabelliformis. Lineage (NCBI taxonomy): Eukaryota > Fungi > Ascomycota > Sordariomycetes > Xylariales > Xylariaceae > Xylaria > Xylaria flabelliformis. Next base: position 67,174 of record VFLP01000020.1, on the reverse strand, counting down.
CGCTTCGACCCCTCGGGCGGCGACTCCTATGGGCACAGTAAGACGATTGATGCGAAGCGCAGCATTCTACACCCAGATTTAAAGACTATCCCACACCAGCCGCAGGTGCAGGTGATCGGCAACGGACGCGTGGCCTCCTACGAAGGACTCACCGACTTTCAGCTACGACATCCGCATCATAGGACGTTCCACGCTACTGCCATCCCGGATAGCGAAGATCTCGACTTCACGCGCTTCTACCGATGGCATATTGATGCTGCATTGTATGGCGCGCTTGCGCCGCCCGTCGTCACGACACTTCTTGCTGTACAGGTACCTGGTGGACGACGGCAGACCTGTCGATACGATGATGGAACAGGCGATGAGCTGGACGTTCCACTCGGCACGACGGCCTTTGTATCCGGATATACGATGTACGAGATGCTGTCCGAAGAAGACAAGACGTTTGTGCGCGGTGCCAAGATCGAGTATGCGCCTCACCCGTACGTGTGGATGAGCTCGGCCAAATCGCGGTCCGATGGTCTCGGTATGCTATCGCAAGGTCTAGAAGTGCCTATCGACGAGCTACCGCCTCATAGCCAAGATGAGGTCCAGATCCTGCCTATGTGCTGGCGTAACCCCGTAACCGGGAAATTGGCACTGCAAATCCACCCTTCAGCGGTGCGAAAACTTCACCTAGCGGATGGCACAATCATCGAGGACTTGGCCGAGGTCCGCGAGATTGTGCATCGGCTCCAACGGCCGGCGATTGCACCCAAGTACGTTTACGCGCACGATTGGCAGGAAGGTGATCTTGTGCTCTTCCATAATCGCGGTGTGCTGCACAGTGTCGTTGGTGCGTTCGCGGAAGACGAGGTCAGGCTGTTCCGACAGTGCAATATCGCCGCGAGTCAGTTCCCCGAAGGTCCTTTGCCGGCCACCGGTATTGCTGCGTGAATGGGCGGGTCTGGAATCCATTCTGGAAGAGTAGGCTCCATTATCTTTCGTCGTCTTGGGGGGAATATTGCGGGTGGGGATTTTTGTTCTGCTGTCACTACACACTACGATGAGGGTAAGACTCGATCTGAAATTTCTATATCTCTCGCTGGCAATATGCATGGGCACACTGTAAGATGTTTGTACTGGATACTTAGCAACAGTCATTACGCACGTTTGCATACGGGACCAAGATATCGCTTGTATTTGACGATCAGTGCGCCCGCCGGGAAAAAAAAAAAATCCAGCTAGGCAAATGAGCAAAGAGCTAGTTAGCTTGCAAGTTTTTCTACCTATTGATGTTCCAGCCTCATTCAATAAGAAAAGTCTGCTGTTCAATGGAGTAGAATGATATTGCAATGGAAACAACTCAAACATCGTCAGACATGATTGGCTAATGTTCAGGAAAAAACCTTCCAAATGGAGTAAACAGCCTATGCGACTTGCTCTGATTGGTGGCCGTATGTTCACCGCCTAAGCCGCTTTGGTACTCGTAACCCACCAGCCCAGCGAAATTTCTGCCGGCAGTAAAGCAAAAAAGCTGCCCCACACCGCCTTGCAGACCCTTCCCGCAGGTGTATATAAGCCTGCCCTTCCTCCCACTCTTCCCTCTCTTCTTTTTTTCTTCTTTACACGACAATGTGAGTTCACCTCCATACCCCCCAGCATTCAGCTCTGTCTGAATGCTGCAATTGATCCCATCAGCAGACCACTGACCATATTTTCGCAAAACAGACTTCAGAGAATCATTTCTATAGTATTCGTCCCACTCTGTGTTCCCTAAAGGAGCCACAGATCCCACCCTGGTTGATGAACGAAAATCCCCGTCGCCCTAGAGTGAAAACCCCAACTCAATCGGGGTTCCACGTTCTTCGGACCTGGTTCCCTTTACTCTCGCACTGTCCGCAAGGATGGCGGTCCGCGCCTTGAGCGCAGGCTGTATAGAGAGTGGTGATGATCTCAACCCCGTTGTCGCGGTCTTGCCTTCGGGCGCGCGGCCGGGGTGGGCAGCGGTGGAAGTCTGACAGGCATTCTCCAATCTTTTTTCATTACTATCGTGTGCGGGTCATGCGAAGTGAGGAAGAAAACTAATGATGCTTTTGACCTACTGTTCTATGATACTTCTCGCTTGATATTTGCGCAGCCTTGTCTTCGTAAACAGTCGCGATACAGAGTTTCTATATCCGTTGATTTGAAAATTCTGCACCTCCAAGGCTTCGTCTTCTTTGGACCTTGCACACCACCTGCTGTGCATCCCATAGGCGTGATTATTGCGATCGAAGACGGCCTCATTCTCTATATGTAACTAATATTTGTACATCCAAGTTTCGCCCTAGCACTGAATTCTTGTTGTCCGGTGCCTACTACGTACTGAGATATTTACTACTCATGAATGCGGCATGTGAGAAAGCCTCTCAGATTGACTCGATTGCAATACGAACGGAGTTTTTGCGACTGAATAGTACAAGATCGTGTAGGTACACGGCAAACCAAAGTTCATTTTCGTTCAGCTAGGCCTGAAGCGTTTTCGCGAAGACGAATTACTATTAATGTGGATATCACGACGAACAACAGTTCGTGCAACAAATGAATTTTCAAAGTATTTTTATTTTTATTTTTGCCTTTTCAGAGCCACCCATCCCCGCGAAGCCGTCCCTACTTTATATAGCCGTGTTATATATGAACATTATTCAATGTACGATGAGAGTTTGTATATATTCATCACCATGTCCGTTTGCCACCGCCGTCACGAGACTCCTTTCCTACCTATATATCACGAAGGGAACTGGTTCAGAACATTCCATATCGTATCCGTGCCAAACTCGCCGCCAAACTGCCAAGGGAACTGCTCCTGTGGGACGGGCATGGTGTGAAGACCCGGTATCCCAAGCCCGCCTGCCACCCCATCTGATGGATTACCCGCTGAAGAAGTATCGCCTCCAGCCCAATTCGCTGGTGTCGGTGCCGTTGACCCCCCTCCTATCGACGCCCCAAGGACACCGGTCAGGTCGTTGTATGCGATGTCGCCCATGGGATACATGGGCATGATGGCGCTGAAGTCGAAATCCGTCGGCAGCGTCCACTCGGGCGAGGTGAGGGCGCTGTTGTCCAACGACACGCTCGACGGCGAGGGTCCCGTCCCGAGGGGCGTGTTCAGCTCGGTCCCCGGGGTCTGGGAGGGCGCGGAGGCCGTCGTTGCCGACGCGTCGTTGCTGGCGCGGTGGGTGGAGGACGAGGCGGAGGAGGAGGCGTGGGCCTCGGACTGCGAGGTGAGCCAGCGGGAGGCGGCCTCGGTCTCGGCGCGCGCCGTCTCGCTGCAGTGGCATGTCAGGAAGCCGTGGCCGACAGCCTTCTTGAAGCGGATCCAGATGGCCTGTAGCACGCCGAGGGCGGAGCGCGCGAGGTGGTTGCGCTCTGCCATCTTCTCGAACCGATCTACGGCCCACTGGAAGTGCTGCCGCGCCTGGTCGAGTAGCTCGAGGTGCTCTCGTGGGAATAGGATGTAGATGGACGCCACCATGACGACGGCGTCGAATGTCCCGAAGAATAGTGAATACGTCCGGTGCTGTGCCGTGTCGAGCGCGGCAAACTGCTGTCGTTGCGACTCGAGCATTTCCAGGCTCGCCTTCAGCGCTGCGTTCCTACTAGCAGCGCGTGTGAAGACGTAAGGGCGGTGGAGGGCTAGGATATTGAACGCATGTAGTTGTGGTAACTGCGCTCGTGAGTAGGGTAACCACCAACACTCGGGCAAGTGGTCAAACCGCGTATCCGGGTTTTCTGAACGGAAAGGGGGTGGTGTGCGGGCTTTGACGTCGAGGATCTCGGCGTGTATCCTTTCGACTTTGGAGAAGTCCTTGGGGAAGGGCCCTTCCTTTTCCAGGTCTTGTATATCTCGTAGAGTCTTCATGATCTGCCATGACCAGATGGACCTCGTCAGAGGCGTTGGCGGATCGTCGTCGGTGCGCGGCACGAGCGGTACTCGTTTCGCAATTTTAGGAATGATAGCATCAATTGGAAAGCTGCGGTTTATGAGACGGTGATCGATACTACAAGGCCGGCCCAACACAGCCCCCGTATGTAGATCCCATCCCATCAGGATAAGCCAGACCATCCGACGATGCTGTGCCCTCCACATCTTTTCCATCGCCTCTTCTCCGTCGTCCTCCGCAGTTGGTTGCGGGTCTGATTGGTCGCGGTGCAACCCGATCCCTTGTGCGTCCCGAATGCATGTTCCCACCTGATGCCACTGCACTCGAGTTAGACTAGATAGAACGAACCCAAACCTAACGAGAAAAACTTACAGCCTCGGTCACCATTCCGCTGAACTTGAGAAGTGATGCTCTGCACCAGCCTGCCAACACGGTGATGATAGACATTTGCCGCTTGCCCAATAGGTTCAATATGGCCATGCCGGCCTCGCTATACTCGACCGATAGGTCGTCAAAGGTCATATTGCTGGTATACTTCAAACATTCATAAGCCTTCTCGGTCTCTTGTGGCAGGTATAGCAGCGCGCAAGCCATCATCTGGAATAGCAACGCGGGCAGCGCTCTCAGCATCGGGTCCAGGGCCAGGGGACCCGAGTTGGACAAGACGTTGAAAGGTAAGCTGTACCACTTGTTCATCAGACTTCTCGTGAGCGGCTCGTCGATGCCGAAGTACTGCCAGTTCACATCGTGGAAGTAGACGTCGATGAGCTTCTCCACGTACGTCCTGGCTGGTAGCTGGCGGATCAGCGACTTGTAGCGCTCGCGCATGTCGAAGCTCTCCTCGACCGGAATCTCGCTGGGCATGCCGGCCAGGGGCGCACCCGCAGCATTCTCGATCTTGCGCAGGAAGCCCAGCGTCGAGCCGGCGCTGGCCGAGTAGCCGAAGTCGGCAGCGGGCGCAGTTTTTGCTGTGTTTTCGTGTAGATCGGGGGGTCTGTCATCGTTGGACGAAGACGACGTCGCTTTCGGATCGGTCTTTACGATGGGCGTGCCGGTCTCGTACCGGCAGGACGACTCCTTGTTTCGTGACTGGCAATTCGTACACGGCAGTTTACGGTCGCACTGCGATTAGGCGAGAGCTTAGCATTTGGGGGGCTTTCGTCAAGGGGCGCGATCGTCGGGCGTTGTTCCCACCTTCTGCTTGCGCCGATGGCACTCGGTGCAACTGATAACAATGCGTCTGCGCTTGCGTGGCGGCGGTTTCGCAGTTTCGGCCTCTGGGGATTGCTGGTCTTCAGCACCCGAAACGGGTTCAGCTATCTCGGGGTCGCCCATTTTGAGCAACGTCGATGAGCCGATCGGTGGAGTCGATCGAGGTGGGCAAAAAGACTGAGGCAGGAATTGAGTTGAACAAAGGAATTACAGAAATACAGCTAGAGAAGGCTCAACTTCTGTAGGATGGTTCTGAATAAAAGTGCATGGCTACCGCCAATCTATGGCTTTTCAGCATACACCACACCACGACTTTGTTCTTAGTAGATGATAATAGTGATAGGTGGAGATGGCGATCGGTTAATTGTGTTCATAATATATGGTGGGCGTTTGCGAAAGTAGTCTATCTTGTATAAGTAATCATAGATAATGCATGCAGCATGATATGTCGATATTAGCTGGGAATAATCAGTAATGAGAGCGGTGTTGGGGACCAAGCACATAATCGTCCTGGTCACGGTCTCGTTACCGAATCTGACCAGGTTTCGTTAACTAAGGTTTGTCTTTGTCTAGTGTAATTCTGATTTAGCCCCCCCGCTCAAATTCAGCCAAGTCCCATCGTCCCCCCGGATCTCCATCCCGGGTTTTGTACCACCTAAACACCGTTGTCTCCGAGTCAATACCTTACCTATCTTAATTTTCTCGGTACGGGTACAAGACGGCGGTGGCTAAAATCTGCAAATTGGCCTACTTTGGTATTCGGGGTTCTGAAACAATAACCAATCAGAATATAGCAAAGCGTTGTTCTGCTGGTTTCCCTGCTCTATATACGTAACAACACTATGTAAGTTAGTGGGGTTCAACTATGGTCGATGCTGACTGACAGAATAACATGGTGCACTCTGATTTCTGCCGTTGCTAAGGGCTCATAGCTATCATAACAAGCAACCCATCCCATCTTCCTCGAGAGCCCGATCACTGCCCCAGTAATACCGTTTTCTTCCGTATGGTTTTGCGTAGAAGCATCCATGCTCGTCTTTGTACCATTTTGTTCACGATTCTCTATGCCTATCGACGTTTTCCTTTTTCGAAATCTAAAACTATTTCGAAGATCCCAACTCCAGGCTCCGAAAATGCTGGACCGTCTCCTTCTCGACACTGCTCACGAGATGTTACTGATTTTCATTATGCCATTTTCACCCATACCCTTTTCCACCTTCAAGGCAGTTGTCCCGTCCGTGCCAAGTATGCTTTCCATGCTCGTCTTCGATATCGCTCCGCTTCCGCTCGTGGAGCTCCTGCCTTGAGAATGCCCCGACCGACGATGATTATGTCACTTCCACCATCGCCAACTAGCTTTGCGGGTGTGTTGTACTGCTGGCCCATCCCATCCCCCGCCATTGCTTCCTCTTCGGCTCCCTCCGGGGGTAGTTGAACCCCGGGCGTCATTGAGATGAAATCGTCGTCGGCTTCCGTGTTAAGGGTTCCTTGGGAGATGAATCCCATGACGAAGTCCTTGTTTTCACGAGCAGCTTCTTGGCATGCTCGCGTGTACTCGGGAGTCATGTAGTTGCCTGCACTTGACATTTGTGCCAGTATCAAGAGCCCACGTTCCCACGGCGGCTCTTCGATACCGGCGTATACAAGCTCTTCTCCCTCCGCAATGGTGGTTGAAAAGCGCGGCGAGTCGACGGGCTCGAACGATTGCGTCACGGTGGTGATAGAAACGATGCTGCCCTTTCTGCCGACGCTGCTGGTCTCACTGTGTTGTGTCGAGGAAGGTAAAGGATGCATCGCTCCTACTGTGTCGGCCTCCTCACTCTCATCGTCATTATCATTGAATGAATCAGAGACCGGGGTGCCGACTGTGACGGAGGTGTTGACCTCGTAATTGACACGCGACCGCCAATGTTTAGCAGCCTCAGAAAGCGCCTTCACCGCAAGCTTTCCCGGAATCATATTTATATTCACAATGTGGGCCCAGTCGATGATGCGTGCGGTACCTGCCGTGTACTGCATCTGAACGGTATGGCCGATGTCACCGAACTTTCGGTCCTCAAAGATGAGAAAGCCATGTTTCCTCGCTAAAGCACCAAGCTTGGCACCAGTGCCAGTCTTGGGGTGATAATCCCAACCTGCGACTAGATCGTAGTGTGTCTTGAATACGACAATAGATGGACCAATGGCATCAGCCAACCCGAGTAGTTCTCGGGTATTGGTGACGTCGGCACTCAAGGCAAGGTTGGACTGCTTTAGCTCCATTAAGCGCAAAAGGTAACTAGCAAGAGGGTGAGTGGCCTTCGCGGCCCTCTGGGCGAACGTCGCCTCGACGGTCGGGTGGCGTTCCTGGGAAGCGCACATGACGGCTCAAGTTTGCTAATAGCTCAAGCTAATGCGAGTAGTGAGAATGGGCGATCTCATGAGCTTTGAACCGACTCAAAGTTCGCGACTAAAGCTGTCCAAGAGCTGATTCGCCCGGAGGAGGACGGGAGGTAAGGTTCTGGTATTGCGGAACGTCAGAACTTGCGTGTGTATACGTATGCTTGTATGTATATGTGTGCGTGTGAACAATCGGTCTTTGTGAAGATATGTAGCCTCCTTGGTTAGTTGCTGGAATAGATGTGTCCTGTGACCTTGGGACTGTCAAGTTAAGACCCGTCCAACCTGAAAGGGTTTTTAGGATACCTATTTCTGTAGGTCCTAGTCCCGGTAGGCCTGGTAGGGCTGGCTGTAAGAGCGTAGACTCAGCGGCGGTGATGATCAGCGGTCCTGGGTGCTGTGGAGCTGCAATGATGTCAGTTCTAATTTCAACCTCGATCAACTTCACATCAGTCCCCCAGCTCTGCCCTGCTTCCTCTGTATCCCATCTAAACCATCAGTTCGAGGGAAGGATCGAATCGACACTTCCGCTTTTAATGTGGTTCCTTGAGGAGACATATAGGTAATTTTTGCCGGATCTGACGCAGTGCGTAACAAAAGCAGGTAACAAAGATTGGTAAACTAATACCACATAGGTAGCGGGTGTGTGTTGCATGTACACACCACCACTAGTTCCCTTACACCACGACTTGCAATTGTCACCCCACGGCGCACCTGGTCGCAGCGCAGAACACCACCTTTCTTCCGATTGTGTGTGGGGGCAAACACAAGGAGGCAAACGAAGTAAGGCGCTCGCGATAATGAAAGCGAAGGGAAGGGCTGGGACAAAGAGGAATGCCTGACGTTACTGCCACTTACCTCGGAAGACTGCAATGTCCGCAAAATCGTATAATTGCTCCTTATCGAATTCTGCGTCTTGTCCTTTGTCGTTGAATTCGGAATAGCTTTGCAGTCCGACTTCTTCCTCTGGATAGCGCTAATGGTAGGTATTGTCGTTGCGTCGTCGTGGACAGAACAGACCAGATGAAAAATGGTAGATGTAGGTGCTGCTGTAAGCCTAGAAGGGTTTCGGGCCTTTCAAGTCAGGGTTCGGGGCAGCGATCTTGAGGAAAGCCAATAGGAAAGCCAAGTAATGCGGTCTTGCCGGTGTCACGGCATGTGTCACTTGCTTATCAACGGCAACTCCGTCGAATGAGGTCGATCTCCGGAAAGAGAAGAGAATGGCCCGCAGAAGTCAAGTTCTCAGTCTGGGCCAGGTAATTGCTGGAGGAGACGAGAATCTGAGGATTTGAGGAGTGCGTGTGCGCAATGCGGCATGGGAAGGGAAGGGAGGCGATAAATACTTCGCTACTCAAAGGAGGAAGAAATTAGATATTTGGGCTGGTGCTTGCTGCAGGTCGGTCGGTGTTATGGAGGGGCACTTAAACAGTACAGGTACCTTACTTACCTAGCCTACCTACCTACATGTACCTACCTACCTAACTGCATGGGCGCCCGTAGGCGCAGCCTGCGTGTGTGCGCGTGCGCCATTCTCCATTCACGCTGGCTGTTGAGTACTCTAAGAGGTACTAGTAATTATTTTTAAACTTTTTTTTCAAGCCTGCCGCAGACCGGCATGTGACCGCAACGTAAGGATCCTTCAGTTCCATTAATCAGTTCATTTGGGCATCTACCTGCTCTTAAACGCCTAACACAATTATGTGAGGTGGTTGTGTATCTTCCGTTATACATGTCCCACTCAACAGGCAGGTGGTCGTATCGAGTTGGACGCATACTACACTGCTAAGGCAGACAGATGAATAGCACAAAAGGTATGGTCGATTTAGGCCACAGTTGGAAGTGCTGTATCGCCACTCTGCTATAAGAGCCAATGGGGCCACTCGATATGTTCTGTCTTCATAAGCTCTGTGATATACTTGCCCTCGACGTTTGTAGTTTTGGGACCAGTCAGGGCCTTTGTGGACAAATTCTGTAATAGGTATCTCGACATGTGAATTCGCTTCTGAAGCACAAAGCAACCCATGCTCAGGTTCAGAGCCCCAACCGGAAGTAAAATCCAGGTACAGAAAATAGTGCCGATCGGGTGGGTGAACCCCATGTCTATACTGCACGGTCTAGACTGAAACTAACAGGTATAATGTCTCAGCCACATCGGTCCACCAGTGCGATCAACCACGTCAGATAGCCATGATATGTCAGATTCGAGTCAACAAAGTAGTATAGTCAGTGTCCTTCATGTCCTTTGGAAAGGTAGGTGAATGGACTAGCAGAAATGGCACATAATGTTCGGGTTTTAAGGAGACCCATCATACGATCCGACATACTTTGGTTCGCGTAAGCACCTTGGTGCATCCATTAGGTACCTAGTTGATGATCCGGACAGGGTCGGCTCCGTGCCGGCAGCGATGGCGTTGCATAAGTAGAAGATAGTGTGATGGAGTCAACATGTTCGTAGTGCAAATTCTGCATTTGCCGTTGGTTCTGCCGACCCGGAGCACGTATGTCGGTGTTGATCATTTGGATGGCTGTTGGTATGCGCTTGCTTCCTGCATAGCATTGCCATCCAATACCTTCAGTTGTGATCTGTCATAGATGAGCGACGGGCGGCATCTACAAGCCAGGTTCGGAACCTTGCGATGCAGGATGTGTGACCTGGGACGCAGGCACCTTTACCAACAGTACCTACTGCATCATATATGACCGTAGGTGCATAACGCGGATTATGAGGTAGGTATCTTAGTATTCCCCGAGTCCTCGTTGGTAATGCGGATTCCTCTACGCAGCACGGGTATGGAATATGATCGTTGTGTCTCGAATATACCACCTTGATAGTCACTTGAGGAACTCTCAAGAGGAAATCCAACCAGATTGGATAGGAGACAATATAATCTGATATACGGAGTAAGTACATCACAAAAAGATGATAACAGGATGAAATAAAAATAAAAAATAAAAAGGGAGAGATGCACTAACTACTGTAGGAGACGGAATAGAGATCGGCCAAGTTTGTCTATCTATAAATACCTATCGGGACTAGGTAGCCCTGCATCCAGCCTGTAGGCACTTTAAGGATGCTTGCCAAGCCGTGACCAACGCTACCCAAAGTTGGTACTTACCTCTTAGATTGATACCATGGAGATGGCACGGTTTGACTAAATTTCTCTTATCTTATCTATCTATCACTTCTTGTTGGATACTCTCCTGTTACTGTTAAAGAAATTACTGCGCATACCACCTACGTACATCCGTAGCACACATTTACTAGGTACTGTAGCCTCGTCTCGTTGATGATCAGTATCTTGTATACGGACAGACAAAGAGCATTACCTTTCCAATCACACCTCTCTACCTACCTAAGTATCTCTACCTTCTTTTGTGCCTACCCGTGTTCCTGGCCACTTTCCCGATTAAATAAACGCAGTGACCGCGTTAGGTAGCACTTACAAGCAAGGTATGTATGTACCAATCCAATCCAATCCCACTTTTGATTACTGACCTTGGCCGCCAATTTCTTCGTCCACGTTGGCTCGTTTCTGGCGTCTCCTTTACTAACCTCAGCCTTCCGAACCTAGATTGCCCTCATAACCTAATAAATTGGTAGCCAAGGTATGCTGTACCTACAAGACCGCGTTATCTCGCCCTCGTAGCCCGACCCTAGATAATCGACTCTTGAGACCACTATCGCTTCGATACACTTGGTACCTCTTCCCCTCCTTTCGCATACACCAAGCGCATCAGAAACAAAGGACTGCCATGTCGGAAAGAAAAACTAGACGACAGGCTGCTATGGCGGCGGCAGCGGCGGCGACGAATGAAACGCCCACCGAGTCTGATGTCCATGGCGGCACAGACATGAACGGGAGCAGCGACATTCACACCTCCACTGCACCGAAGACAACCACCGGCCCTGCCGAGAACATATTTCTGTTCTGGCCGAACCTGATCGGTCGGTGCCCGCATTTTTCTACTGCTCTACGAGCTCACTAAACGGCTGACTGTCCCTGTCTCAGGGTATTTCCGCATCGTGCTGGCTATCGCATCGTTGTATTACATGCCGCTGCATCCGAGGACATGCTCCATTCTCTACAGTATTTCGTGTCTGCTCGATGCCCTTGACGGGTATGCCGCGCGATACTTCAACCAGTCCACGAGGTTTGGTGCCGTGTTGGATATGGTCACCGACCGGTGCACCACTTCATGCCTACTTGTGTTCCTCTCCTCGGCCTTCCCCAGATGGGCCATCGTATTCCAGGGGCTCATATCGTTGGACTTCGCGAGCCACTACATCCACATGTATGCGACACTGGCTATGGGCGGCTCAGCAGAGAGCCATAAGAACGTAGACAAGTCGCGAAGCTGGCTTCTCAACCTCTACTATACCAACAAGGTTTGTATATCGGACTCTGGATTGTGATTGGACGAAGCTTATTCTAGCTAGACTGTTCTATTCATCACATGTGCTTTGAACGAGCTCTTCTTCATCGCCCTTTATCTTCTATCCTTCTCGTCGCCTTTACTCTCTCCGCAGCTCCTCCAGACCGTCGGCGAATCCAAGGCCGCCGCGATTCAGGGCGGAGCGCAGGTGAACAGTTCCATCATCCGCCAGCTATTCACCAATCCCTACAGCGCTGCAGCGTTGGAGATGGCTCGTGCCAACAAGATGGATTCCACCTGGCCTTGGATATTGGCGGGGATTAGCGCACCTGTCATGATCATTAAGAATATCCTCAATATCGTCCAGCTTGTCAAAGCAAGCAAATGGCTGGCTGAGGGCGATGTCCAGGCGAGGAGGGCTGCCGCCTTGACAAAGGCGAAGAAAGGACGAAAGGGGAACTAACAGACGTCCTCGCCTTGGTGGCGAAATTTGGGAAGTGCGCCAATAGCTTTGAAAAAAAGCTCATATCACGCCGTGTAGTAGTTTGTGTTATTATTGGCGGGGTTTTATATAATCCTTTTTTCCCCGTTAGCATTGGGCAGGCGTGATAGCATAAGAATGGGTGGCTATAGTAGTGCCTTTTGGGATTGTTCCATTTCTGACTTCAAAGGTGGGCTGGGGTCTGACTGGAAATCAAATGGGAGTCCAACATAGATGGACCGTAACTCATAGAACAAAACTTAACATATAATATTTTGTATCACATATGCGGGGGGCTGTGCGGCCCCGGTAGTTGCGTGTACATGACAATCGCGTCGTCGATTCCTCATTGTTGGCTTTTTATGTTCTTGACGATGTGAAAGGAGTACGATAATCTTCAACACAATCACTGCGATGAACCAGGTAAGTCGATAGTCATGGATGAGAGGAACTGCCGGTTGGCTAGTGGGCCTCGGAACAGTAGAAGAATTATTTGTATAACATGCAGTAGCTTCGCAGACATCTCCACGTACGTTGTTAGAAGACAACATTCACGTCTAGCTTCATTGTGATTAGGAATTTGGAATAGAGATTTGATGGTAACACATATCTACTACCACACACTTACCTACAATTCTCATCTATGCTCACGACAATGCCAAAGTAGACAGGCTCCGCCTTTGTAAGATGTAGAACAGCTCACGTTGTGAAACACCGCTCAGTCATCAAGTATGCATGACAGGATTTCCATGTAATTCATTTTGTCATTTGTGATACACTCTTTTACGACTCTCAAAAATCATGTCATATTAACAATTGCCGATTGCGGATGCGCTAACTGATGCAAAAACCTCGACAGATCCCATTAGTGCATAAAGTAACCACCTATCTGTGGAACTTCTGACCCTGCTTAGGCTGGCTCCCATAAGCTCTCCTACCCTGGGGTTTCTTGTCCCTGCTCATGCTGGCACCTAATGTGAGATCAATCCGAGGGGGGACAGCGAATCCGAATGACTTGGCGACTTTGGCGAGGTCGAGTTTATTTACATCACTATATTGAGATTATCAGCACCTGATCTCTGTAAGATGGGAAACTGCTAGCCGCATAGTGCTCCCTTATAGAACACATTTCCGAGAGATATAAAATGAAATACTTACAAGACCGTCCTCAGAGAATGTGAAGCATAAGCGTGGAGGTAAGCTCGATATCCCTCTGAATATAAGCGTCAACATAGTATCTTCTGTTGTGGTTGGCTGAGAGTTACCTTTAGCGCTCTGATTTAGGTAGTAATTACTGTTTATGAGCTTTTCTAATTGACTTTGGATGTTCAATATCTTCTTTGCTGGGAAATCGTATTCTACTACTGGTACACGGGCGGCCTAAAATTCCAAGTCAGTCATGTTGGTTCATACAGGGGAAGCGATATATCTGAGGAGTATAGGCAAGTCTAACAAGAAGAATTCGGAATAGAATGGAAGTGGCATGCTGACCTTGAGGTGTGAAAGAAATCCTATCTCGGAAGGCTGAAGAAAGAGGAGCGAACGGCCCTTCGTACCCGTACCACGGGCGGTTCGGCCTACTCTATGGATATACTCTTTTGGCTCATCCGGGGGATCCAGCTCTGAGTTATGTTAGTAAATATTGTAGAGGTGACAGGACCCGGGCGTAGCAGCTTTGGTTTAAAAACATTCTTAGAAGTTTACTTACGGACCTGCACAAGGGTTAGCAACCAGTTCGTCGACGTAGGAAGTACAAAATCCAAGGGAATGAGATTCCCAGGATACTAGACAAAAGAGAACCATAAGCAACTTACGATGAAGTCTACCGCGGGAATATCAAGCCCTCGAGCTGCTACATCTGTACAAATCAAAATTCCTGATTTGGCGTTGACAAATGAGAAAAATGTCGAGGTTCGTTTCTGCTGCTTTTGCTTTCCGTGCTGTCGTACGCCGTTAGCATTCGATTTTGAAACCAGCCACGACGCATTACAAACTAACCAGGTCTAGACAAGGAAGGTCTATATAGTTCAGGAGCCTTTGTAACACGTGTTAGCCATTACCGAGGCCCATGGACTGTGCGCTAACCAAACATACTCTGCGTAGTATTTTACCGAGTTACAACTCGATAGGAACACTATAATCTTCAAAGTGAGTTAGTAATGGTACAAACAATGTCTCACGTGTTTTGGTGTAGGAATCTTGATATCTAGGCGCCAACAAAGGGATGACAAATGTTTACGCACCTTTTTCTTGATATTCTTCTTCAAAAACGAGAATAACAGAAGGAATCGTTTGTCTGCTTCACAAATTACATAGCCTTGTTCCAGGCCTTCAACTGTGGAGTGCTCTTTCGTCTCGTCGACGTTGATATAGAGAGGACCAGGACGAAGCGATATCCGCGCTAGATCCTCAACTTTTGTTGTTTGGGTGGCAGAAAACAGAGCGGTTTGTCTGTTCTCGGATGGCAGGACCTTAATAATCTGCCGCATCTCATCCTCGAATCCAACTTCCAAAATTCGATCGGCTTCGTCAATGACTAGAGTTCGCAGGTTTTTGTAGACAAAACCCTGAGTATTCTGAAGGTGGTCGAGAAGCCTTCCGGGAGTAGCTACGAGGAGATTTATTCCTTTGCTCAGCTTGTCGGCCTCTGCTCGTCTGTTCGCGCCTCCAATCACGATGCCGTAGGTTTGAGAGTGATGCTTCATCAACTCGGTCGCTACTTGGAAAATCTGGAGTGCCAGCTCTCTTGTGGGTGATACTATAATGACTCCTGTACCATTTCGGGGCTTAAATCGCAGAGAGTGTAGCATCTCAATCGCTGGGATCAGAAACGAAAGAGTCTTCCCGGATCCTGTTTTGGCTGCTCCAAGAACATCACGTCCAGCGACTACAACAGAGAACAATTAGCAATCTATTTCGCAGACACTTTCGGGCCTCACGAGTTCGCAAAGTGGGGATATTGCCATAACTCACGTAGAGGTGGGATCGCACGACGCTGAATTGGGGTCATAGTTTCGAAGTTCATCTCCTCCTTGATTGCCTGGAGCGTCTTCTCGGACAGGTTCAGCTCTGTGAACTTCTCGACGGCATCGGTCGGTACGACAAGGGACGAAAGTTCGTGGCCACTGCCGTTGGCGGCCTCGACTTCGACATCGCTGTCGAGACCATTTTCTTGATCGCTAGTTTGCTTTGTAGATGCGGCTCCGGAGTCCTCTACTTCATCGACATCGTCATCTTCATCCGAGTTGTCTGGTGAAGACGAGACTTCTGGTTCGCTCTGGGGCTCAGGCTCTGCTGCTCTTTTTAATTTCTTCTTGGGCGCCGGCGCGGCGGCTACGGCGGTCGGTTTGGCTGCGGCTGCTGCTTTGGAGCCGTCGGCGTCCTTGAACTTCCTCTTCTTGGTGTGCTTAGTGGACTCCATGTTGATCGATGGCAATGTTGAGCTGGATAGGTGAGGGAGTTGAGGGTGGGATGTTGCGCTGGAAACTGGATTGACGGAACTTTTTTCTGGGTCTATTCTTGGCATTTCTTATCGATAAGCTCGGTGGGGGGGCATATCAGCTCTAAACTCCACGGTAAGAAGTGCAGTAGACTACCTAAGTTGCTGCAGACATCTCGTTTCCAAACGGCTACAATGCATGTGTCTATTATGCGTATTTAAGTACCTAAATGTAGAGGCAAGAATGGGCGATACCCCTAACCCAACTGCGCTGGTGCTACCAAGAACAAATGATTACAAGTGTGCTAATGTGTTATGTACTTCCCTATAGGTGCCCTATGCATGATTTTTCCCTTTCTCCATGCAAAAATGTCTCGCCCAAGACAAATGAATGATAAACCAATAAGCCACCAAAACACCGTGCTATGCTTTGCTTGTATAACGTGCCAAGGTGTAAAGTGAAGTGAAATGACTTGAATTTCTATTCTTCAAATCGGCTGTAATATGTCGCGTGCTGGGTGGCGGCACATCGTCGAGTTTAAGAGATGCCTTGTCTCCACCGCTCAATGCTCGCCATCTGGCCGGTTGATTGAGGTTGAGCAGCGGCCGTGTACGGATTGGTATATGGGTTCGTCATCGGTAATCCATACGTAGACATGGCACCGCCCGCGCGAAAGGCATTACCCATTGCGCTAGCGTTCAACGTAGGATTGGGTATCACCGGGTTACTGCCAAGTCCTCCCATTATCGTACTATCTCGGGGTTGACCAAGCCCACCACCGGTGCCGTCGTTGAAGCGACCAGACATGAATCCTCCGGGCTTCGCCAGGTTGGGTGTACTTAGGTTGGAAGGAATTTGATTCCGAAGAGCTGCAAGCTTCCGTTTTTGGTCCCCTTGATACCGTGTTGCCTCTTCTTGCCTGGCCCGTTCGGCATCTACCCGCGGGTCACTCAAGACAGTTCTGCTGCCATGACCGCCTAGCACATCGGCTAAGGAGTGTCGTTTTGTTAATTGAGGCACAACGCTGGATCGTCCGCCGCTGAGCTGAACGCGAGCCATCTCCCGCTCGCGTGCTTCACGCTCTGCTTGCAGACGCCGACGTCGCTGGCCTAGCGTTTCCTCTTCCTCAGTTGGCTGCACCTGATCTTGGCCCTTGTCTGCGCTGGCGTCTTTGGTTTCGGTCTCCTCATCCTTGAAGGCGTCTCCCAACTGACTAAGTAGTTCGGCAGAAAAGGCTGAGCTCACTGGGCGGTGCTGGGGTAGCGGATTGCTGTCGTCGGAAGATTTCAGACGACGCATGCGGTCACCCAGGGTCTCACCCTCTATTTCATCTCCCTCGGGCGTTACTACTCGGAGTTGGGGACTGGGCGGGCGTAGAGCCGAGTTAAGGTTCAGACCACGGTTGAGAGTCATACGCTGAATGGGTCCCGCCTCCCGTCCCTGGAGACGATTGCGCCGAACGCTCAAGGGTTCATTATCTTCCATATCGCGTCGTTCCATTAGCCCAAGTGGTCGCGGTGGTCCTGACATGGCGCCAACCAAGCCAGTCTCCTGGCCCTTGCTGGCCAGTAAAAGACCCAGTGGCGTGTCTTCGTCCTCATCGTCGTCTGCTTGGTTGGAATTCGGGTCTTCCCATGCCAGGTTAATCCTTTTACCTTTCCGTGCGCGACGTTCTATCTCAGCAACTGTGTCCATTTCTAGGAGAGTAGAATGCATGCCGTTTGGAAAGGCGCTAGCGGCTGGCCTTGTGCGTAGCTTTTGCTGCTGTTTTCGCATCTGAAGCTCAGCTAAAAGAGTAGTTGGTGGCCCGTTATATGTCGGTTCAGCCTCGCCCTCCTCGCTTCTCTCGCTTTCGTCTTCTGCTTTTTGCACGGCCTCGCCATCGATAGATCTGGTTAGTTGTTCCCTTTCTTCGTTGTTCTCGATGGGATCTGTACCCAGTCTCTCTTCTTGAGAGCTCGAATGCCTGCTGAGAGCACTTGGTTTCCGCAAGTGAAAGATAGAGCTTCGATTTTTAGATTCGTTGAGTTCGGCGATACTGCTACTCTTCATATGCGACTTTCGCTTCTTGTCAGTGCCGTAGACCTCCGCTCCCAGCGAACCAGCAAACGCATGGTCGGTGAAAGCTGATACTGGTGCTTTGGCCGAAGCATTCAGAATATCATCGAGTGTAGACGTCGCTGAACCGTCTTTCAACTGAATTGTTGGCACCTGTGGAGGCAGCTCAAAATAGGCGCTGGCTCGAAGCTGCGGGGGTAGCTTTCCCAAGTCGGGTAGTTGTGATATCCGTTTGTTCGGCATCATGGACATTCTAGATCTTCGATTGTCGCTCTCCTTGGCTTGGGCCTGAGATTCGACCAGAAACTGAGTTTCATCTTGATTTTCATCTTCGGCATCAATAGCTTCCTCGTGAGACTGTTTTGAAACGGAGTGTATTGTCGGATTCGAGCCATTGGCCATAGATCCGAGAGGATCAAGAAGCGGTTCTGGGTGCAGTTCTGGCAGCCATGAGGCAGAAGACTGGCGGTTTTCAGGGGGCATCATGCTTAAAACTTGGGATCTTCGAGAGTCTCGGGCCTGAGCTTTGGGTTTCTTAGAAAGCTTTTGCGGTAAGTTAAGCATCATCGGCACCCGCGCGGGATAATATAACATATTTTGGCCAGTTTCAGGATTTAAATAGGACTTGGGTCGAACGGTGGGCGGTCCTATAGGGCGGGATATCGTAGGTCTGGAAGGTTCGGCTTCTGTTTCTTCTATCGTGAAATCGGGATTAAACGATGGAGTGAATGAATGTTCCATCGTCGGGGAAGCAAAGAGAGTTTGAAAATTTAAGGAATCCTCCAAGTCTACATCAGGGGAGCAGTGAGCACCATCAAATTCGGCAAAGGCCCGTTCGGCCTGCTCAAATGTGCCGTCCGAACCAGCCGTAGAAGGTCGACCATGAACATAGTTAGGCTCCTGCTGATGAGCTTCGGCTATGGGCTGACCCCAATATTCATGCGCACTGGACTCATAATATAGGTTCGCATTCGGCGTCAGGTCCGTATCTTGCGTTTGTGGAACACGTAGATTTTCGTCTTCTTCTGGTTCCTCTGCCAATCTATCTGCTTCATCCATGGCTGCGGCAGTCAGAGCTGTAGGCTCTATCTCGGCAATATTTGTTAGGGTTGGCTTCGTGATAGATCGCACACTGCGAATAGAGCTTTTCCCAGGTCCGTGTCTGGACAGCGAGGCGCCGGAATCGGCATCTGGTTTGGATATCCCGGTTGAGCCAGATCTGAGCCGAGTAACACCTGATACCATGGACGAGCTGGGCGACATGACATAACCGGCCGGTGAGTAACCGCCGTAGCGCGCGGCAGTATTCGTCTCACGTATGGAGCTAGCAACCGAAATCTGCTTGGAAATAGGGAACATGACTGGTTCGTCTGTTTCGGGAATGGAGGCTATACTAGCTGTCAATATGGACGAGCGGCGGCTGTCGGCACGTTTTTGTTCGTCGTGGAGTTCTCGGATGGCGTCGTCGATTGACGATGTCATAGAAAGCCTTTCGGCCGTAGCTTCGAGCTGAGCAATGTTGCTCGCGTGAGATGCAGACCGCGGATTAAGGTCGGGCGTCGGGTGCCGCAAGGAAACGCTTTTTGTGGAAGCGGTGCGCACAATAGGCTTCGGCTTTACGAGGATGGGCTGTTGCGCAATCTGGGGTTGACAGGGTTCTTCGAGTGCGTTCTGACTAACACCAGCGTCGGGGTTTGACGCAGTGTTTGCTTCCGCCCGCATGTTCGCTTCTTGGTCCAGGGTATGGCTTCCATTCTCACTCACACCTATGGTCCTGTTCGCACTGAAACCATGTGACGGGGATATGGATGTGCTGCCTATAGACGTGGGAACATGCTCTTTGGAATCACCAGTGTGAACAGCAGCCTGACTTATACCGTTGTGAGTCGTAGTCGCAGTCGCGGTTGCAGTCGTGTCAAAGTCGCTGTCCATGGATAATGGTGTAAAGGTGGTCTCGACAACAGGTAGGAAAGGCATAGGCGACGACGAAAGGGCTGGCGAGAGAGACTCAGATGGCGATAGACCACCGTCTCGACCGTTGTCACTGTCAAACTGAGCTATCTCGCCGTACGAGGTGGCGGCAGCCACCATCTTGACCCTGTCTCGTTCTAGTGCGTGTCACACGTGTGAATACAAAACTGGATAAAGCACAGCAAGTGTAAGTAAAATTTCCGGGTACGGCTGTCTCGGTCGCGGTTGATACCGCTATTGTTGTCGCGGAAAAGGAGTGTTTGGGGGTACGAGGCGACAAATTTTGGGCTCTCGGCAATTGACGTAACTGGGCAATGAATCTACCTGCTGCAGCAATATGCGCCGTCGAGTATGCTATGCAGCTCTAGAATAGCTCAGTTCAACGACTAGAAAGTGCAAGGCGGTAGATTGTAAATTCAAGACAAAGTTGCTGACAGCAAAGACATGATTTAGACCGGGCCAGAACCCGTAGGAAGAATGTGAAGGTGAGTACAATGCGAATGGGGACAAAAAATAAGAACAAGAATGAGAAACCCAAGGGACCTCAATACCCAAATCCAGGTACACACAACTGGTTAGCTCGGTCCTGTCAAGCCTAGCGAACAAACAAGAGAAACAAGAGAAACAAGTAGATAAGAGGCTAGACTAATAGGCTTTTAGTAGATAAGATCTACGTGGTTGAGTGGCTGTCAGCAAAACGAAGCAATAAGTTAAGTGAGCGAACTCGGGTCGGTCACTTAATCAGTGTCAACTAATCTACCTACACGTGTGCCCGTGTCTTAGGTACCTGCGTACCTGTGTACCTACCCTATCTTTAGCCATCGTCGATCGATAGCGAACCGCCCCATGACCTGGTTTTGTCCTGGGGTCCTGATCATTGATCCTTGTACAAAACAGACGGGTAGCAGAAATTAGGGCGTGTGCCGTCATGGTGCGAGTGTGGCTCAAAACAGGTTTGATAGGCGGAAGAAAGCTGGTAGGTAATCAGATATCAACACCAGGGCCTTCGGTTTGCAACTTTTTTGCGCTCGGATAGCCGGCCATCTTCGATAAACAAGCTGCGTTGAGACTCGATGTATCACAACGGATCTGCCTACTTACATTGAATGTCACCTAGCAGTCAGGTACATTTAAGTTAGGTACCTGCTTTAGACTTATCAAAAGGACATAAGTAATACTTAAAATAAGCCACGCTTAGCGCCACACTTTAACACGAGGCATGCGGGACCGACTATTCTACCCCTGGACTTTTAACTCGGACACTATTAAGCAGGGTAGGTACAGTAGGCTTCAGGAGATAATCTGTTATGATAATATTTCTTCGGCGTTGTACAAGTATGAATCTATGGGATTAAGACGTTGTTCAAATTGGTATAACGTAATCCGTACACCAGGTCAGTAATCTGGACCTTAGGATATTTGTTTATTTGTACGAAGTAGAACAAGTAAAACCGGTGGGCCAAGCCGTACTTAGTCAACACGCTTGCCTTAAGGCTTAGCCACACAACTAGTGACTTTTAGTAAGGAGTATAGTTGAAATATACATGTTTAACTCCTTCCCGAAAGACGTGTACTCATTTGCTGATATTAATTGGATGTCAATGTTCGCTTTCAATAAAAGTCCAATAAATGACGCAGTCATGATTTCAATCTCGACCCGGAGGCTGCCAATCCCCATCTATAATACATCTAGTGCGAGTAGCTTAAAGCATTGCCGTGGTGCCCAAAATGGAGCTGGTCTGCAGTGTAACATGCATAATATCATTAGGTACCCGGTGTTATGCCAATGTCTATCATGCAGGTATCATGCCTATCAGAAGCCTTAACAACTTCATATCTATCGTCAGCCATGTGTTACCACGCTCGGTGTGCTATGATGATTTTTCGGATATTAATTCAGCATCACTCACACTGCCTTATCTAGATACGGTCGTTTATAAAGCACGACCACACCATGTCGTCGATATCCTAGTAGGCGATAAGTCTCGGGAGCATCATTATATTGCCTTCTGCTCCGAGCTCTGTGAGACTCCGGTGTATCCAAGCTTGTCGATCTTGATTCAGAATGATTGGTCATTCGGGTTGAAATGAGTTATCAGTGGGAATTGTCCCAATTGCCAAGACTTCGACTTGCAGCGTGCCGGTGAAGTGAATTGAGCAATTGATAGGATATATGCATCCTATCAAAATGAATCAGCTCAAGTATCCCTATAAACTAGAATTCTCCTATCTCTGCGTCGTTTTATCTTGTTACTCTCGGAATGCAACGAAGATATCAATGAAGTCGTGGTTTTTGTTTTTTTTTGGCCATCTTCGCTGTACCTCTTACTTTTCGATTCATATGACGGCTCAGAGTGATATGTCAGCGCGCACTCAATCTTGAAACAAGTATAAAATGCTGGAATGGCCACTTATTGGGCCCCCGCGAGGATAGGTTGGTACCAAGGCTAGCTGAACCAACAATCTAATTAATGGGGAAAGAAAATGTCTAAGTTCACTTGAATGGAGAAGCCTGGGCTTGTGCCCAAAATATTTAAACCACGACAGCACCAGAAATTGTTCTCTCTTAAACCTTCATCTTAAGAAATCATACCTGTTAACGCATTACGCTCCAGTCGTATCCCAGATGCAATTCTTTTCCGTCAGTTAACCTCTTATTGTACATCTGAATAGATTCGAATCACAGTAGAGGGTTATGTCTGAATCATTTCTCGGTGTGATGGACGTAAACCTTTTAAGTTCCCTATCCTCTTAAACTTCGATAAAACCTATCTAGTTCAAGGACCATATTGTACATCAGCCACCCTTTTTTCACCCCGAGGTATGATTGACTTATAACCGCAGCTAGTGTGCTTTATAATGTCCAGGTAAGGTTCGCTTTGTTGGAGCCTGAAGCCTCGAGGCGTAGTATCTCACTCCATTATGGTTATAATTAATTCAGATAACAACATATGTTGGAATGTGTCAAATATCCTCCGCCTTGCCTGTTATTACACGAAACACTTATATTCGTACAAGACTCGTCGCCCGTTTCGCATCATAAGCAAGCGAGCTCTGCTCAATGACCGGTCTCAACAACCGGGCCCGTGTAGATTTTCCTTGCCCATACCATGTAGTATACAATACTGAATGAAACCACCGTCCCGAACACGAGTACCGCCCAGTTGAAATTTTGGGGTGTCACCTCTCTGAAAGGTGGCCAAAAGCTGAAAAAGAAGACGTATGTGAGATATACACACGAAAATGCGTTGTTGGCGATTCCAAGTGTACCGCTCAGGCGCCACGGCCCCCATGTCAACTTTTCGCCCGTCGTATTCGTGAGGGAATTGTCGTCGTCTCGTACGTGTATATCTCCGGCTACTCTGCGATAAAGTAACAGAGACGCGGCGATGAGATAGGATCCAAACAGACCGGCTATTGAGATGGATATGACGCCATTGAAAGCAGCTGCGTGTCCGATGTTGACAAGAGACAGGATTATGGCGATAAAGACCGTCACCATGACAGCGTACTCGGGTATACTGGTCCTTGGGCTGATTTTCTTCAATACTCTCCAGCCCGGCAAGGCGCGGTCACGGGCGAACGCCCAGTAGATCCGAGAAGTAGACGCAAGGCATCCAGTGGTGGCACTGAAGGACATGACTACAACGAGAGCGGACATGACGGTCGCCCCAGCCGTCGATCCCACGGCGTGGCGGAAAATAGACATAAAGGGATATTGAGGGTTTTCGGTCATCGCCTCGCCAACATCTACGAGAGAATAAAGCGTCGCGACCATCATGGCAAAACCAAGTGTTCCATTTATAGCGAGACCGGTCATCAGCGATCGAGGTACTACCATAGCGGCATTGCGTATTTCTTCCGACATCTGCTGAGGTGTGAAAACAGTATTCCAACGACTTGGGTTCGTAGAAACTTACGTGAATAGCACAGTCCCCACCAAGAAAGGCAAAAACGCTGCCAATGATCCCAACACTAAAGGACAGGCCTTGCGTCTGCC
The DNA here is from genome assembly GCA_007182795.1 of Xylaria flabelliformis. Taxonomy (NCBI): domain Eukaryota; kingdom Fungi; phylum Ascomycota; class Sordariomycetes; order Xylariales; family Xylariaceae; genus Xylaria; species Xylaria flabelliformis. Next base: position 43,354 of record VFLP01000020.1, on the reverse strand, counting down.
ATAATCCTGCGTTCACCCAAGTGTCAAATACATCCTTAGCTGAGCCATGAGGGCTGAGCAACGTTAACGGAAGTATGACAGCGAAGAAGCCAAGTATGTGTAGAACCAGCACGAGACCTTCAAACTTCGCCAAGAGAGACCCGACAGCAGTATTGATGCCGTAGCTAATCAACACTACAGCCCACAAAAGAAGCGTCCCATGCCAATTCTTCATCACAGCAGCGTATTCTGGATGTGTGAGCAAGATAAGACCTTGAATCATTGTGCCGGTGACGAGACTGCCAGAAGCTACAAGAGCCTGCCATCCAGTGATGGCCAACCAGCCAGTGAGATATCCGAGGAACTTTCGGCACGACGAGGGCGCTAGCATCGACACCCAATGGTACTGGCCTCCTGATGTTGGCGCCATCGAAACCAGCTCGGATAACGTTGCGAATACAGATAATGTGCCGATCCAGACGACGATGAATCCATACAGCAACCCAGACGGTCCGCCACTAACAGTGTCAGCATCACTTGTAGCTAGAGAAGATGAGGCTGTAATACTTCTGCAGTCCCGAGAGAATTGTGCTACCCGGTTGTTAGTCAAAAAATAAATGAATGGAGTAGTTGCAGATGGGGCGTACGTCAATGATCCCTCCCAAGTGATGAGCACTGTGCAACTGAACCCAAGAATGGACATGAAGCCGAAGTTCCTCTTCAAAACAGGCTTTTTTCCAAGACGTGTTAGTGTAGCGTCATCGCGAGAGGATACGTCCGACACGCCCGGCTTCATCACAGTCTGTAGACCTTTCTCTTCGAGACTGGCGGTCTCCATGTTGGCTAGAGATCACGAGAGAGCGAGCGTGGGAGGCGCGTATACCATCGATGTCGGCCTTAGGCGAAGGAGGCAAAGCAGGGAACAACGATGATAAGATCACACATGTACGATCCAGTGAAAATAAAGATCGGGATCCGGTTCATTAATAGTTCACTGACACGGATCTGCGGTTCCGCCAGTGACGAACCATTAAATGACTAGGCATAGCTGATAAATAGTGCTGTGGCCAAGGCACCTTGCTTTTTGGCACGCGCTACGAACCATTGCGCGGTTGGTAGTAAGTACCCCTGATACACTGTCGCACCGCAGCACGGCATTTTATCCCTATGCTTACCATTTCGCCGATCGGGTTCGCGGGATGGTAGAATAGGGTGTCCCGAAGCTAGGGATGAAGCCAAGTAAGTCATCAGGGTGCGACAATATCTTATAGCGAGCAAATAGTAGGATTTCCCAACAAGGCGGGTTGAAGCCTTAAGAACCGAAGCCGAAGCCACAGTCTCACAGTTTGTGACCCCGTCCAATCACATTCTCTTTCGGGGCACAGCTGTATGCCGTTGCTAGCAGTATGATGTATGACCGTTGTATCTATGCATGCACTAGATTCTGTAGTTCAGCCACGAGATGTCCCCCGTATTCTCGTCCCACCTCGCTTTCTCGTAACGCATGTAAGATTGCCTGGATCTCATCTTTTGTGCCTTACTATTAAAGACCATAAGTATCCCTATATTTTGTTGAAGACGAGCATGTTAGTCGTTTAGCCAAAAAATTGAATCACTATGTTTGAAATGTTAGACTATAACGATAACCACAAGCCCGTATAGTCTCTTCTGCCGGTTATCCGAGATAGAAGATCGGTGGTATCGTGAGACACGATTATCCCTTGTGTAGTCCAGATAGTTTCATACAAGATTCTCGCACCTGAATCAATTACTACTATCGAACGAATAGCCTGTGGTGGCTTTTAGTGGCTTCAACATTATGATTGATTGATATGGTTTAGGTATCTCAGCACATCGCGATTATCGATCTGTTGCCCGCGATGAGCATCCCGCAGATCTGCTGATGTCACTCAAGTAGTACCTACTTGGACCAGCCCTAACATGTGAGAGCTCTTCTTCAGATCCCGGAATATTCTCCACACGAGCTACCCCTGACTCCAAGCTTTCCATGAAAGGTCTGAGATATGGAATGGACGCAGTCACCACACTTGTCGAAAGCGTGGCCTGATTCAGGATGGTTGGCAACCAAAGATCCATTGTCAGATCGGAACTGGGGAATGTATCAAGAAATACAGCAAGTTGCGACAGGGCAATGCCGATGATACTGCCAGTCTGTTAGCTTGAGATACGCTTCCAAGTGATTAAGTTCGGGGCGGAATGCGACTTACAGGAGACGGCTCGAGAAAACCAGGAGTACAACAGATCTTCTTACGAGAGACATTCGTAAGTTGCCAATGATCAGACAATACAGCGCAACGATGAAAAATTCAGTCCCAATATTGATTACTGAAACATATGCCCACCAGGCTCGCTATATCTCTTTGTTAGCAACTTTCAACCATTTGCGGATACTGACTTTGGTGCAGCTTACCCTGTTAATGCATTCGGTATTGTTGATATAATCCCATGGCGCCGGAAAACTGCATTGGAACAGAGACGTCGATAATGCGGAGAGTAGCCAGAGTCCAACCACCATACGCAGAATCCAGTTTAGACGCTGATGCACTGCACTAGGGCTAATTTGTTGGATGGAAGCTGATATGGACCATTTTATGAGTGCAAGGGTGATAAGCTGAAAGACGAAACTGGTATAATCTGCCTTGAGGCGTAAACGTTAGTTTTATATAGTCATAACCACATGCATGCGAGGTAAGCTTACCTTGAGAAAATTCTGGACCGCATTTTCGTCCAAGCTGCTCATTGGTTCTCCAAGTCCTTGCGATGCGCCCAATGAAATAGAAATGCATTGTGCTAGGTATGCAGACTATCATATGTTAGTCATGGCTCGTTATTAAAGGTCGACTCGGGAATCATCAAACGGACCTGAGCTGCTAACATGATCCAGTCATCCAAGTTCAGCTTTCGTGTCATCGCAAGTTTCGTCCCTATGCGTGCTATTAAACTGAGAGTGGCCACAATAAACAGGAACCAGAGCAGGATTTGGAAGATGCTGCTCTGGTTATTCGGCGGGACTCCTCGCGTATCCATTTTGGCGTATCAGGGCGTATATAGACTGAGATACGTGAGAACTCAAAGACAGAATGATATATAAAGACGTAACGTCGATCATGAAGTATTTGAGTCCCTGGGTTGGGAGATTTACAGTCCGGTGAATGGAGTATGCAATCTGTCTAGGGGTGGAACATATTCCTTTTTCTGATCTCTATCTTTGCCTAAAGGCATACATTTACATTGTCGTGCTGGCACTGGTCATTAAAGCGGTGAATACAACTAACATGCTGGATGTGTCGAAGCACCAGATGATGTTTCAAAGACATTTCGTAGTGAGAGGCCGGACTTGCCTATCACATAGTCTATACATGGTACTTTAATTTGTGAAGACTGAGCCCTCGAGCTTGGCGGCAAACGAAAGAGATCTAATTGCTACGAGGATCCTCTTGTCTCTAGGTTCTGGGCCGGTGGCGTGACAACCCCATTAACGTAGGGATCGAATTTTGAGACTTTGTGGTCGTTTTTGGTGTCATGTAACCTAGACACTTAGATGCGATTGGCTCGGACGCCAACAATATTGTTTGTGCTGCAACTGGGCCCGATTGGTATCTCACTGAATGGCGGGGAACAGAGACAAGAGGGCACTGTGTCTCTAGTAATGAGCGAGACATAATATTTCCGTTGGCGCCCAGTCTATGCCCCTATATTTCAGCCCTCAATCACTTCAGCGTCCGGCAACGCCACAGGGAAGAATTTCACACACAAAAAGAAAACCCACCAACAGGAATCTATTGAAGCATTTGCATCTCCTCGTAATTGAATCGACCTCACCGCTTCTGTATAGGGACTTTTTGACACAGGCTTTTGATGCTCCCGCGATCTGACTCGGCCCGGTTCGTTCTTCTCATCACCACATTCTTGACCCTCGATTTAGGAATTCGATCTCGAGGCAGACTTCGCAGCGCTTCAAGATGTTTGTTTGTCTTCTTCTTCTCCGTACGCGGGATTGGATATGACGCGAGAAGGTTATTGATGAAGCTTCAGGACACTTGGAGTTGTGGTACGCACATGACTCTGCTACCTACTGACAGAACGTCGCCGAAAACAAGAATGAAAACATTGCAGATGCCGCGCTCAGGAAAATACACGAAGCGACTTTGTTTGCTTACTCATGGCTATCGACCATGACTTATATCGCTTCCCGCGCTTTTTGTGAAAAGGTAATTAAACACGCGCGGCTTAGGTCAGCGCCACGGCTTCCTGTTATGCGGGGGTACATATTTCCCATCCTGTGACCTAGGTTGACGAAGACTGGATCTATTTATTGTCTTCGTTCGGCTACTAATGAAAACAGAGTTGGGTGGCAATTCACGGACTGCGATGGAGTATCGACAGGTTATGAAGTGAAAGTGGACATATGTATGGACTCGGTTACGCACGGCCGGCTCCATACAAGTGAACAGTTTGGAGTATGTTGAGCATCTCAATACACTGGAAATGGCGGATCCGGATGACAATTGGAGAGAATTTCGGGAAAAGTTTGGACCATTCATGTTCTGGCTAATGCGATGTCTAGTTAACGGAAGACCCCAAGAATTCAGCTTGGAGACGCATTTCGTTACACTTCACTTCAAGCAACAAAGCTGCATTTTTGCGTAACTGTCTCGGTTGGTTCTTATCGGTTCTTATGTATAAGGAGGATAGGAAAGGTAAGGGTAATAATACCATGACATCGCATCTCATTATATTATACTAAAATCTTTTCGGTGTCGAATCGGAGCAGCAGGGTTGACTCTCTGAGTATGGGGCATATCTGCTGCATGTACCGGTATTTGATCATATCGCCGAAGGCATATATATATTTGCCCCTGATGTTGACAGTCAGAGTTTTTATTACGATGGAGTGTCAGTATGTACTACACAGAGCTTCAAAGAACAATTTCTTGGATATTGCTAACAGAACCAAGCGAATATGCTCTGTAAACAGGAGATGGTTAGCTGCTACTTCACACACCACTGGAAGAACTGAGAAAAAGCTCGATGCAGTTGTGAGTGGCAGATGTGAGCGTTTGAGAAGATGCAATAAGTGTCATCATGCAATATATTGGTTTGGAGAAGTCCGGGGTCCTCGAATCTCGGCATCGTGGGGAACATACTCCACGAGGAGTAAGCACTGAATCATCGCAATCTCAAAGCACAAGTTATTATACCGATATTTGATTTTTCAACTTCGGTCGTTATGTAAGTTTTACGATGCAAAATGTCTGACCCCCGGATTTTAGGGTCACACGAGCAGCTGTATTGTGGTGCGTATTATCGTGTGCGTTGTCGAGGTGGCTTCACGATACCTGGGCGTAGGTACACGTGAGAAGAAAAGCTTCAAAGAAGTTTTGACTTGGACCCGCCTCACGATACTGTGCTATCGTGAGATTCTCCCCGCATAGGGCCACACAGGCGAGACAGGTAATAGACTCCGCATCCCGGCAGTCCCGCTAGACGGAAAACGGCCGGCCGCCAGTGCCGGGGATGCAGCTATGGCTCCCGAAGAGTCGGTGAAGAGGGCAAGATATCGTCGACTGGCCAAACGCCGGCGACGATGTGACGCTTTGACGGGGAACGGCTTATCGCGAGACGATGATCCATTATTACAAAGTGGTTTGATGGATATTATGTTGGGGAATATCGTGGCTTGTACCTGATGCTCGCCCGGGCTAGTCCTCTCACGGATAGTTTCCGAGACGATAAATATTATTAGTCTCTCGTGTGAGCCAGTTCGTTCAATTTCACAACAGTCGGTCAATTCGAGTTATTACGTTTAGCCGCGACATCGGGGCTACATCATACGAACTCTTTGATGGGATTTGATATGGTTATCTATTGCGGTCAGTAAAATATGAAGTCCAGATCGATATAGGCTTGCGGCAGGGCTTGAAGCGCGAGGTACCTAAGCTAAGGAACTGAAAAAGTCTGTAAGTGCACATACAAGCACCGATCAATCTTGATTCAAGATAACATTGCATGAATAAGCGCATATTTCAAACCTAAATGGTGCTGTGCTGACTGGCGTTGAGCCGGGTTCCGATGCGACGGCAGCCAATCATTGGCAAAATATTAAATGCCCAGATGAATTTGTTCAGTCTCAGCGATCTCGGGATAATCGAAACGGTGGCAATGGCTGGCGTTTAAGTAAAGTTGACCTAGCATGTGAAGACGGGCAAATATTTGCTTGTGGTCGATCGAGACCTTGCGTTGTCATTGTTTTGAATTACGTGCAGGAACCTTTTCAGGTACATGAGCCTTGGAGATTTTTGATAGGGAACTTTTGATGCAAGTCATTAGAGTGTTCAAGACTGCATATTGGAGACAGAACGCCCAAGCTGCATGGCACGGACTCAAGCAGTGGTAAATTCAATTCAATTGTTCTTTACATCTGGGGGCCTACTTAGCTTGTGCTTGGAAATTATAGGTACACATTTGTGATTACGACTTGTTTTCATGTTTTATTATCATGGTAATTGATTCCAATTACAAGTACATAAGTGATTATGAGTAATTAGTTAGTTACAATATGTCATCCTACCTCTCTTCCCCGTAACATATGGCACCTAACTTGAAGTAACTAACGACAAAGCGTCAACGCGGCGTACTGCGGCTCAAACGTACTAAGGGAGAAGGTACTAAACCAGCTATGGCAAGAACTTGCCAAACGAAGCCGAGATCAGGAGAATATGCGTACGCATTATCTTACCCGATTCCCCACCACCGCGATCCACCATCTCCCCACTACCAAGCCAGCAGAAGAGCACCGGCGCACAACCAGACTCCATCAACAGCAACAGACAGGTACGCTACGCTACCTACGCTGCTGGTTTACTGGCGGTGGCTGTTCTGACGTTAGTCGCGCTGGTGTGTGTGTGTGTGTGCGCCAGGGACAAGAAGACGGGGGGATAGGAAAGGGGGGGCGTCATCCATCGAAATAGCGGTGCAGTATCAAGCCCACCAGTTGGTCTTCGTTCTTCCGTTCTCGCCTTCGTCATGTCATGGTGAGGAAGAGCCAGTACAATTGCAATTCAGCTGCGTTGCTCGATTGACACTCGACTGTATCGTGACGGCTCTCTCTCACTCCTCGCCACTCTTCATTATTCTCGTCTTGGTCTTGGTCTTCGCCTTCGCCGTACAATATAGAGTAATACTGCGCGACGACACTTGATTGGAGCAGTTGTCGTGATCATTTATTGGTATTATTACTGTTGCTATTATTATCACCAGCTCGGCTCCTTTCCCACTCCCTTTTTTATTTTTCAGTTTCTCGGTTAGCAAAACCCTTATAAGACCATTGCTTGTGCAGCATACATTCTGCTTTCTGTAGCCGTAGCTTAGCTGTAGCTGTAGCTGTGGTGGTGGCGGTTGTCGCTTGGCTGAGTGTCTGTCTGTCTTTGTCGTTGTCTTGAGTGTTGTACGACGCCAACGTCGAATTGAGACAACAGCCATGGTGGCGGCAGGTGACGATGACACGCCAATGCCGGATGTGCCGCAGCCAGCATCTGGATTGGGAGCTGGATCTGCAGCGACAAAACCGAAGCGTCGATTCGTACCCCAGCTTGTTGAACACACCACCAAATCCTCTTTCAGTAGAAGACAGGAACAGGATGCGCCATCAAATGCCAAAGCCCACACAAACTCCAATTCTAATAGCAATTCCGATACTGGCGCCGGCAGCGACAGACCAATTTCCAACGCGGCTCAAACGACCAGCGATGGCTTCACAAAGAACGACACCGACACCGACACGGAGATGTCCGCCTCTCGGCCCCTTACAAAGCCCATTCGACGCTTCGCTCCTGTGCCCATCGAGACCACTTTCGATTCATACCGGGTTGCAAATAAAAACCCCCACGGCCCTGCGCCTGAACCGACCCCCGATCCCTCGCCGACAGCGTCGCAGTCGTCCTCCGCATTCTCGCCGACAGGAGCACTGCCAAAGGGTTCCGAGGCAGCACAAGCGAAACAGCCCGAGAAGAAACCCAAGAGGCGCTTTGCCCCCCAGCTGATCGAGACAACTAAACGAGCCTGGCGCGCTGGGCAGGAGGGTCCGGCCACCAAACCAACAGACAAGACTGACATAACGCCGGGTACCAATCACATCTACGCCCCGAAGCCGAAACGGACAAATGGGACGCCTGGAGCACCACCTCGGCCCAGCAAAAGCAGCACTGGAGGCACTGCAAGCACTGCACTGGCACATGCATCTGCATCTGCCAGGAGTGATGACGAGGCCCTGGCGCGCTTTCTGACGCCCCGTCGCCAGCGCTCCCTGAATGCACGCCAAAATACCCGGCGAAGCACGCGCACTAATTCCTACCATCCTGAGCTCGACACTATATTGTCGTCCGAATCGGGCAACTCTTCGGAGAATGATGACGGTGTGGCCGCTGCCGCTCCCGCGCTTAATTCAGGCGACCCGGCTCTGTCCGAAGCGCGAAGCCACCATGGGGACACTTGGAGCTCCAGGAGCTATGATTTGCGCAGCCGGCGAGAGTCGTGCGACGAGGAATTCTCGGGTTATCTGCTTGGCATTGCGGCCCGAGAGGCCCATCGGCAGCGGGAGTTTGAGCAGGCCCTGGCTGCTTTCCCCAACGGAATGCCCCCCCAAGGCGTGGAGCATTTCTTTGCCAGAGACAATTCCGAGGATGATCTCCAAGTAGGAGAAGACGAGCCACCGCTCCGCCACGGCCCCTCTCAATTGCTTCGTCGCAAGTCCACAGACCCGGGATGGGCTGTCAAAGAGATGCGCGCACACGCCGAGAAGTTGGCACGGATGCGTGTAGAGACGCGTGTGAGCATCGACGACCATTCTGACGAGTCTGGGACAGCACCGCCGCCCGACGGCTCGCTTTGGGTGGGAGCGGCTCGTCGTGAGTCGCGTGACTCGGCCATGGGGAGCTCGATGGGACCTGTTCTTTCTACGTCCTCGCCTATGCTATTCGCCCGATCGTCACCCGTCCATGACAAGCCCTTTACACCTCTGCCGTCGACTGGGCTACGGGCGAGTCCCTTCGAGATACCTTTCGCGTTCCACGCCGGCAGGCCCGAGGATGGCGAGCTGGGACAAATGCGCAAGGCCGCCTCGCCACCCATGCTGGGAACAGACCTCACCTTTCGCACATGCCCCAGCCCGCAGTCCACTCGCATGGAACCAAACCAACCTTACTCTCAATTCGACCGTCTCGAAAAGAACCAACGTGATGCATCTGGCGCTACCGGCCTTTGGCGCGGGTATTGTTCATCTAAGACTAATAAGTTAGATACACCGGCTTTACAACCGCCCGATCTAATCCACACACCTGGTGCATCGTGCTCCTCCGCCGACCCTTTCGCTTCTGCCTTCGGGGCTTCCGTGAACGGAAGCGGTGCCCAATCGCCGACATGGGCTTTGGGCCGCGACCAAATAAGCTTACACAAGCAGACGCTTTCTGGGCTCGACGAAAGACTTTTGAGGGAGAAGGGACGCAAGGAACGAGAGGAATTGATTGTGGCCGAGTTTGACGATGCCTTTGTAACACAGGTGTACAACTACCTAAGCTTGGGTTATGCGGCTACGGCGCGCGCCTTTGACGACGAGCTCAGTAAGATTAGCGGCATTTGCGTGGAAGAGCTTCGTAAGGATGACAATGTGAAGGTTGGGAAGGGATTCATGCGTGAGATGGAGATAAGCTCCAATAATAGCAGCACCGACAGTAGCAGCATTGACTCCAGCGAAGACGAGAGAATGATTCCTCCCCCCGACTATGGGAACGGTAGGAGGTCGCGTCATAAACCTCCTCGTTGGAAGGCACTCAAGTTATATATCCGCGAGTGGGCACGACAACACCCATCCTTGAATTGCGACGACGACTCGGGCCCTCCCGCCTGGGGAGTTAGGGCACGGCGAGGTAGCTGGGCCATATAGCACGCATTCATTTTCATCGCTGACGCAGCACTGACGGAGTTGAGATTTATTAGCATTGGATAGACATGATGTTGGACGATGACCGTCTGACCATTTAAAAAAGAGGGACGTCAATCATTGATTCGGAATTACACAAGATAGCGATCGTGATCGACAGAGAAGGCTACAGGTATAGCATTAGCGCATAGCGTACTACTTACCTTTGAACTGAGTTTCTGGTATCAAGGATGGTGAGGTTCCGTCCTGTTAAAGATTATAGCAAGGGGCGTGCCACCCGTCGCAGAACATGGCACTTCATGACGTTCTACCAAACATACATGGCATTATTTAGTCAATATGAGCTACGTGCTCGTGGTTCCAAAAAGTCCTACGTCCACACTGCCTGTTGCCCGAGGAATGCCTCACAGCACGTCGCTTGGTTTGAGCTCTAAGGCGGTCTTCTCTGCAGGTATGCGTGTCTTGTGCTGCTGCTATGCGTAGTGCATCTGTTCCCTCGGGACGCTCTAATCGGTATCACCACATTATGCACAGCGACTTGGTGTTTTGCTACTACTAACACTAACGTCGTGGAATCACTTCTCGAGCTTCATTTCACACCTCATTCTCTGGCCTCAACATAATGCTTAGAATTGATTAACGGAAGCGGCCAGTCGCTTCATTGAATATCTCGGCGGTATATGAGCGAATGCAGGATAAATTTACGTCGCATAAACAATCACCAACTTTATGAATCGCGACCATTCAAAAGCAATATCATGAAACTAAAGTTTGACAGGTGATAAACAACTTCTTATGTGGCCACACCCTATTCCCACCTGTCTGACGAATCGTTTTTGATTGGAAACGACAAAGCATAGTAAAGTTCAATCGAAAATTTCTGAAAACATTCCTGCCTGACTGCTACCTTGCTGTGTGCTACCCGATTTATCACGATCATGGGTGGTATTGATATATCGCTACGGAAGCCAAGACAGTGATGAAGATCTGGCAACTGGGGGTTGGGGGCATCTCCAACGTCGTTAGCGACCCGCAAGCGGGGTCATAAGCTGCTGTAAGCTCGCCATCGTTAACCACCTTCCACAACAGCCAGCCCGCAGTCTGATATACCAGCCACCCACTCGCTATCCATGCTTATCAAGCGAATTGCCCATATGCACAGCAGCTGCTGTTGTGAGATGTCGTCAAGCCGTCTAACCCCAACCAGTGGTCTCTCAGCAAAACCGATGGACCTAACCATGCCGATCTTCCAACCGGGTCACCGATCCCTGTCCCTTACACGCTAGGCACTGCAGGCCTCAACGGCTCGACGCCTTGATTCGTGTGAGCGATAAAGAGCACGATGAAAATCTGCGCGCTGGTATCCGTTTTCCATGGGTGAAGAACACTCGTCTCGATGCGAACAGATGCATGTAAGTGCGGGGGAAATGACACAAAGACCAGGGCCCTGGACTCACAATGACAAAAATGACGACGTGAAGGGGAGATCGCAGAGTGCGGTGAGAAACTCGTATGATGGCTATATAGCTGTACAAATTCCCACTCTGCGCGGCGGCTCTTTGAAATGTATCAATTGTACGCCTAGGCTAGGAGAAGAGCAAGAGCTTCACGCTTTCCCTCAAAGAAGTGCGCTGTGTGCTAGGTTTGGTCGTCACTCTACGTAGATAACAGAGTGAATCAATTGGCAGTGAGAAGATGTCAACAAGACTTGTCCGGGCCATTGGCCTCACAGCAGGACTCCTAGCTCCTACTGTCGTAGCTCAGTTTCCGCCCACGCCAGAAGGAGTCACGACTATAGAGTCGAAGTTCGACAATGGCGTTACGATTAGCTATAAAGAGGTACGGGAGGTTTTCTTATAATTGGAGTGTTGGGCCATTGATGCTGACTCGGAAGAATAGCCTGGCATTTGCGAGACCACCGAAGGTGTGAAGTCATACGCTGGTTATGTTCATATACCTACCGGTACTCTGGACGATTTGGGCCAGCCGCAGGATTACCCGATCAATACTTTTTTCTGGTTCTTCGAGGCACGAAAGGACCCCGCGAATGCGCCGTTGTCTATATGGCTGAATGGTGGACCGGGAAGTTCATCACTGTTAGGACGTGAGTAGCTCCCAGGCTTCTTTCTTTACTTTAATAATTACAAGGGCTTTTTTTTTTGCCTTCTGAACTACACTCCCCAAACACTCTCGCATAAAGCTCGAATGGTGATAACTGACTCAGAGTATTGCAGTGTTTTCGGAAAACGGGCCTTGCTACGTTAATCCAGACTCAAACTCGACAAGGTTGAGCGAATGGTCTTGGAACAATGAAGGTAAGCGATGGATTGTCTAATAAACTTCCAGTACATTGCTTACAATAGATAGTCAATATGCTTTATATCGAACAGCCAGTGCAGGTTGGATTTTCTTACGACACATTACAAAATTATACATATGATTTAGTGACAGGCGAAGCCGTTCCTCTTAATTCGTCAGATCCCATTCCTGAGCAAAATTCAACGCGTCTTGTAGGGACATATCCGAGTGGTAATCGCAACAGTACTGCCCAGGGCAGCCGCAATGCCGCGATCACCATGTGGCATTTTGCGCAGACATGGTTTCAGGAGTTCCCGGCATATCATCCTAATGACTCTCGTATCAGCCTCGCTACAGAGTCTTACGGCGGACGATACGGTCCGGCGTTCTTCTCTTACTTCGAAGAGCAGAATCTTAAGATCGAAAACGGCACATTGAACGGGACTTCGGGCGAGAGCTATGTCTTAAATCTGGACACACTTATCCTCATCAACTCTTGCATCGACCGCCAAGTCATGTATCCGACTTATCCGCACATGGCGTACAACAATACCTACGGCATTCAAGTTGTCAACGAGACCATTTACTTGAGCATGATAGACGCGTGGGAGCGCAAAGGTGGTTGCCGGGATCAAATCGCGGAGTGTATCTCAGTAGCAGAAGTGTCCGATCCTGACGATCTCGGTACCAATACTACCGTTAATAAAATATGTATGGATGCCGAAACATTCTGTGCCAACGAGGTCCGGGGCCCCTATCTCGAGTACTCAAACAATAACTACTATGATCTCGCGACACAGAATCCGGATCCCTTCCCAAACTCATTCTACTACCTCTACCTCAACCAGCCACATGTGCAAGCTGCGTTGGGCGTGCCACTAAACTACACGTCTTCATCGGAAGCTGTCAGCGATGCGTTCCGCGGAATTGGCGATTACCCGCGGCCCGGCTGGGTGGACGACCTATCGTTTCTCTTGGAAAACGGCATTAAGGTGCATCTGATGTACGGAGACCGAGACTATGCATGCCACTGGATGGGTGGCGAAGCCGTTAGTCTGGCGATCAATTACACGAACACGGAGAAATTCCACGCTGCGGGATATACAGATATCGTGGTTAATGACACGTATGTAGGAGGGCAAGTAAGGCAATATGGCAACTTATCTTTCAGTCGTGTCTACGAGGCCGGCCATGAGGTGAATTTTTCCCCCACCTTTTGCTTCTACAAGCTTCCGGAACCCTTGGTGATCCTTACCGTAAGAAGACGTTATTGACTCCGACGTTACATATAGATCCCGTCGTATCAGCCCGAGACAGCCTACAAGATGTTTCATCGCGCTCTCACCAACAAGGATATCGCAACAGGCACCGTCGACACCGCCGCGAACCCGGACTACGCCACCAATGGCACAGCAGATACCTGGGCCATCAAGAGCAAGGACCCCGAGGACCCGGTTCATTTCTGCTACCTGTGGGATGCACAGACCACCTGCTCGCAGGACCAGATCAATAGTATTCTCAATGGGTCGGCAGTGATCGTGAGCGGCATTCTCCAGGACGCAAACTCGACGAAACTCTTCCCCGAGTTGTTCAATAGCACTGGAGATGGAAATGGATCCGGCTCCCCTACTTCCACTGGCTCAGGACCGTCTCCTACTCAATCGGGGTCTGGGTCTTCGCCAACAGAGACTCATGGCTCAGCTGCAAGCTCCCTGTTTGCAACTGGTGCTCCAGGGATCGGCCTTTGGGCCGTTTTGGCCACATTCTGGTACTCCGTTCTGGTATAGACTGCCTATGCGTCCTGAGAAGATAAAGCTTAAGAATAGCAACCTTTCGTAATCTAATGTTAGTTAGTATGAATTATGTCTAAGATCCGACAGCGGTGATATATATGAAACGGCCCCATCGTGAAGTATCTCGCGTCCTTCTATCTACACTTGATGCGCTTTTCATGATAATTTATCTCAACCCTTATATGCGCTTGCCTAAAGGAGGTGCTCCTCTTAGCATAACGACTACTAGGCAAAGAGGCACGAGATAAACAGCGCGATCGCTGTAGCGCCTATATCAGTGGGATGGGCAAAGGTAACCGTCGTTCTAGCATTGAGGTAGGCATCGCAAATGTATGAAGGCATGCAAGTAGCGCACATTGATTTCCGGCCCCAGCCTCGCACCATCGTATGCAGTCGCCGACGGGTTTTGGCAGGCTATATGTTAGAGGAACACGGCCAAGGAGAACACTTTCTGGAACTGGATAAAACACTGAGATATGAGACTGCAGGGTAGGGGAGGAATGGAAAAGAGCACCCCCAATTTTCTATAGCCTCCGAAAATAGCGATACAATAGCAAAGTAGGAAAAATGAAGCGAAGCTATTCGGGCATACAATACGCCATAGATCTTTCACGTATGTCAAAAAGGGGTTAAGACCGTTCCCATCTCGCTTGTTATTACCTATTCTGCGATCAGGCATATACGGGTAGCTAGCTGTAGGCTTGTACAAATTGCCGCTCATGTGTTTATTCACATGATTTTGAGGCGTTGGCCCGACGGGTCTCGGATATGCAATGCAGTCCCAGTCCGTTGGGTTTGTGCGACATCTATCGTGATACTTACTTAAACTAGCAAAGATTGCATGGGAGGTCTCTCGGAAATCCTACTCTGGTTGAGTACCTAGGCATGCTCGGAAAGTTTTCTTGCGACTCAAACAAAGGCAAGGCAAAGATGTAACATTCATTATTTGTGTGCGCCTCGGCTTCTGCGATGACCTCTAATAATTTATTTTTGAAGTCAGTTGTTTTGACTTACGCACACCTGCAATATGGAGCGATTCAAGTGTGTGACGTTGCAGGGCACACGGCAGGCTGCAGAAGCCGGGTTGCATCGATGGGTTGGATTTATACGGATAAGTGGTTGCAATAGATAGAAGCTTCCTATCAAATGTTTCACTCATGCTGCCAAGGCCCAATGTGGAATGGAAAGGGCCTGACGCACCTACGGCTGAGCCAATCTTGAAAGTTTCAAGACAGACACGTTGAGACAAACCCGACAAACTCAGCACACGTGTATACTCAGTCGTGTACATTTAGGATAAGCGGTGCCAGTGTATTCAGACACACGATCATATTCAGAGTTCTCGATTCTTTTGCTCTTTCTTTCCATGACGCAAAATGGTGCGGTCATGTTCGTTTGTTCTAATTTACCCAATTCAAATAAATCTGAGGGAAAAAAAGAACGGAAACTCAGCCTCATTCAAACACAACTAGGCACCTGGCGACTGCTAGCCAACCTCAACCAATAATGTCTTCCCACGTCAAGAAGTAGCTGTAGCGGGGCTCTTTGAGTCCAATTCTCTTCTTTTTCTCATCCTGCGCAATTGGAATCTCAAGATTGAGCCTCTGGATGCTACTTAGGCTTTGATCAAGATTAGGGCCTGGTAAAGGCTGTCTTACTTACAATTCTCAACATCAATGCTGATGCAAATGTTTAATATCCGTTACACTAGGCTGTGTCTACGAAAACCTGTCCTGGCTTCATGGGTAAGGATACTATATGTTTACTTAAACGTGGCTTTGTTTAGTTGAAGCCCTCCGTGAATGTATCTGTAATCCCCATCCAAACGCGTTGTGATCAGCCTCAGCCCGGGTACGTGCGTCGAGGTACCAAAGGTATTCAACCAGGCGGTATCTGAGTACCTACCTACCTGATCTGTAAATAATGTACGTACCCAGGTCCATGCTTAGATAGACATCCATCGACTGTACGCGATGCTCAAGAATGACTTGCATCTACCACATACATCTATCACACGCTTATGTTCACACAAAAGAGTCAACATGAACAAACACCAATGGATATTGCCTTCTTTCCTTCCATATTAATTTTGAGGGAGACAATGCATCAGCGGATTTTCCACGTTGCCCAAAATCAAAGACAATACACTTGAGAACCTGAACCACTGCCTCCCGATCTTGCGTTGCCCAGCTACAGAGGACGCGTTATTCAACCTCCTGTCCTCTGTCAACAGCTTTGCTCTTCAGCCCACAACATTTCTGCAATCGTCGACACCGAATCTCAACCCTCCATATTCCTTTCCTTGCACCCCGCACTTATCCACACTCTAAGCCTTGTGCATCCCCAATCTACGCCTTCTTTGTGTTGTTGTGCCTGATCCTGCTGCTGCTGAACTGTATATCTCAACTTTAGGGATTGCCTGTCGTTCTGACTCGTCAAGTATCCTTTTGGTCATATCAGCCTAGATAGACAGCATCTTCAAACTTTGTTCACCGCCAATCCAACCTTTCTTCCACCCGTCCTCATATCAACTCACCTCCATACCACTTGTGTGCACAAATGCTGCACTAATAATCGTCAGTGTGGAAATCTCTATATGCCTTCTATTCTTTCATGATCGACTGTCACTACAATGTCGCTCCCCTCAAATCTTAAGTTGGACCTGCTAGGTTCGGTCTTCAACCACCTGGTCCTCCCACCAGACATCCCGGGAACACAAGACACCGATATCGATACTATTTC
This sequence comes from Xylaria flabelliformis, assembly GCA_007182795.1. Classification (NCBI taxonomy): domain Eukaryota; kingdom Fungi; phylum Ascomycota; class Sordariomycetes; order Xylariales; family Xylariaceae; genus Xylaria; species Xylaria flabelliformis. The sequence continues at coordinate 26,584 of VFLP01000020.1, read as the reverse complement.
ACACAACATCCTCACTCGAATGATCCACGCCATTGATACTGCAATGAGTCTTACTGATCACGTGCCCTGGCGAGAAGCATATCAGAACCTGCAGGACTCACTCCAGGCTTGCTCAGAGCTAAACAGAGGCAGTTTGGAAAGAACCAGTCTTTTTGAGCACTTGCAAAAACTAGAGCTAGGAAAGATACTTATTTTGTATCTGAATGAACAGAATGCAGGTCTGTTGATCCACAGGGATAACGAGTAAGTCGCTTCCTACCTCAATATGCTCATTCCACTCTCATGGTGTTCCATCATAGACCATTTACCATAATGGACCTTTACTAACACTAATGAAAGCGAGCATGGAGATTGCGTCCTATTTGAATCTTTTGAAGCGTCTGCCACTTCTGGTGATGTTATCGCTGCTGAACATGTTATGCGATGGGACTTCCCTGGACGCTCCGTGCGTATTGAGCTTAATGACTTCGCCGAAGAGCCCTTTCTTCTGTGTCTTTCCGCCTTTCTTGAGCAAGCTAGTATGGAATCGTTGTACAATCTCCAAGCTTCAACACGAAAAGCAGGCGTATCTGTCTGCGAAATACGAGACACGACAGATCCTGCATTGATCACCCAAATGTTGATGTCGTTACTCGAAGCTGTCGGGAGCCATTACCAAGCACCCGTCTTGCGCAAAAGAATTAGAGACGACGTCAACCTCACGAGTTCCAACATACCATGGCGACGGCTTCCCTTTTGGCTGATCCTGCGAGTTGCAGCTCAGCGAACCCTCTGCTTCACGCTCGGAGCCGAACAAGGGCAGGTCGGATACAAATATCTTATAGCAATTCTGTTAGCAGAGTTGCTTGATGAGTCGGCAGCAAGTCTGAGTCCGCATAAAGTGGTTTGTCTACGAACTAAGCTAGCTCGTCGGATGGCGAAGTTGGAATCGAACCCTGAAAAGGTAGACCTTTGCCACGATGATGCGTTCGAAAGCTGGTCCATCGCAGTTTCCGCAGTCGTAAGAAACTCTATGGAAAAGGCAACTAGAAATGTAGAAGCTGCTTGGGACTATTTCAAGAAAAACACAACTCGCCGGATTCCTCGACTTCCATTGCGTGCACCATCTGAATCATTGGAGCTTACCTTGCCCAACAGCGGCAGATACCTCGATGATATCCTATCCACCAAGCTCTTGCTCCCGCCGCTCCTCGGTTCGGCTGCACTTCCCGACCCGCTCGACCAGAGCATTCAACAGAGCCAACAGTTTACAGATCATGCTTTTATGCTTGCCAAATCCGAGCAACGTGTCGAACAATATGCCAGCCGACAACATGACGCAAATCAAGATTACGAAGAATGCTGTCGTGATTTAAGCACTCAAATTCAAGCCTTGATTGATGATGCTGACCCAGAAAATAACAACAGCCCGGAACAAAACAGCGCAACAATACTTGCTGTCTTCACCCTGTGGGTTGAGCTCGACAAAAGCGCCGTAGCTGCGTGCGAGCTACTTGCTGACCACGCCCCCGTTTTTCACCCTGAGCTGCTCGATGCACTCCAGCTGCCTACCAAGTCTGCAATGGACCGTTTGCAGAAGATTCAAGAGCACTTAGCTGATAGGCATAAACAAAGTACACATAGCAACATATTAGAAACGAATGATCGAGATTCCATCGCGATTCGCTATTTTGCAAGGTCGAAAAGTCTGAAGTCCCTTGAGCGTCGAATTCAAGCTGACTGCGATCGTGCACGCGAAAAAAAGAAAAAGGAACATCAACGACTTTGCAAAGAATACGACGAGCATACAGAGGGCATTGCGGAAAATCGATGTCGTTGTACTTGGAAAGGCACCGAACGTATAGTACATGGCTGCACAAGATGTTGGCATTGGAGAGTGCGCCAACGCATGAAGATCGGGGTTCAAGAAGCATTTCTACCCGAAAAGAATCCTGCACGATGCGTAGTCTTATTCGAGCTTGAGATACCCAACTGGCTATCTGCCTATCGCGATGCGACATGGTACATCCTGAGCAGGTTGGCACATCCATACCGATCCAAGAACGCCCAAAAGCCCGAGACTCATCTGCATGAATGCGAACCACTACAAAGCTATTATACAGAAGCCAAACCTGGTCGGCTATCTTTAGCCTCGAAGATCAAATGCTTCGAGAAAACACATTACAAATTCAATCAGGGAAGGGCGCCGCTCGCGGGGGTCCTGTTACCTTTCGCCGCAGACTTTAGACTATACGATTTGAAGTCGCACATCTGGGTAGAGGACCTCAGCTATGTTCCTACATTGGAGCATTTGTGTGGAATACAAATTCCCGCTGCTCTTCTTCCCATTCTTCCGAAGAAATTACACCCACCAACCATCGTAGATGGACCCACCTCGTACGAGATCCAAGCAAACCAAGTTGTAGTTCCCAAGGATATGTCGATTCAAGCATTCTCTGCATATCAGAAATTGCTTTCTGGGAAAAGCCGCCGCTGGCCTAACCTAATTGTTGAGATGTCCTCGTCAAATCTTAACCTTAGCGACGAAGACACAATGCGTGTTATCTGCCAACTCGCTTTGCAAGCAGGTCCTAGGTTACCCCATGAACCTCTCCGTGTTGTCCATAAAGTGTTCAAGTACCCTGCATTCCTAAGTCGGCTAACAACCATCTTGGAGGATATGCTTGAGTCTATCCGTATCAACTGGAGAGAACATAATACCATGCAACTCGTCATCACTCTCGCTTTACGATTGTCTTACCTGTCATCAAGATCGCTGGGTGCGACCATCCTCGCAACAGCGCGAAAATACCTCCTTGGATGGATCCCTGAGTTGCGGAAGGAGGCTCAGGATACTAATGATAGTTCTGCAGCTCAGCAGTACGCGGCTTATGGTCTTTATGCAGCTTTACTATGCCGAGAGACATTTTCAATTCATGTCAATTCAGAAACCTCTTTCAGTCAGGAGGACCTATCAGTATGGATGCAAGCTTCCCTCGCCGTGCAGGAGAATGTTCTCCACGATATTAGTCAAATTTCTGGCGCATTACATGATCTACTTCTCCGTGACGCGAAGATGACTTACCATCTTCAAAATCAAGTGAAATGCGCGATGAGATCCCACCGTTCCGTTGTTGGGGCCGAAATATTACGTGGTTGGTATACTCATCTAGTGGATGTTGAAAAGCCATGCGCTTCATGGAAATTTCTTTCTGCGCCTCACGAACGTTGGATTGTTGCTACAACTCCAGGTCAGCATCCAGCGAGGATACATTTTAACTATATTGAAGGCCACCTATTAGTGAATGGCAAACCGCGATTGAAGCTTCCCCTTGACATAGCTGAAGATGATGCGGTGAAGTTTATCTTCAAAGACCGGCATCTCTTGACCTTTCCATCTCAACGGCCGGGTATGTCTCATCGGCTGGACAAGCGCGAAGAAGAGCATGAAGTGAATTTTGGCCTACGAGATGGGCATGCTGTCATTCGTGCCACCCGATGGACTCCCAGTGCAAGAACTGAAGAAACTTGGGAGTTTGTTCCTAAGTGGCGGCTAAGGACAATGAAAAGCTTCGATCTCCCAATCGAATTAATCGACGGTTGTGGGCATTGGCTCAACTTGAACACTCGGTGTCTGGAGATCCGAAGGGCTTTGCCGGGCACGCCCACGTTCTGGATCACCCGCCAGAATGACTGGATTCTCGACGTCCCACGGCGAAGGGCATTTAGAGGTGAAGGTGGAAGCCAGCTAGTTGACCCTCAGTCCGACGTTTTTGCTCAAATTGCCAACATCTTTCGCGATTTCGAGCAACCAGATAAGCTTACGGTGTTTCAACCACAAGGTTTCAAAGGGAAACTCACAGTCGAGCTAAAACACATGGATTTGCAATTCGCAGTGAATTCAAAGTCGTTCCTCTGGTGCCGACAGCTGAATGCTGAGATTGACCCTGATCAAGACGCGGGAACCTGGTACGGTTTACGCAGCAAAATCGTAATGCGAGAACCCAATACCCATAGTCGCAGCATAATCGTTCCTCTCGGAGACCTAGCTGTTGTTCGTAATGGTATACACGTTGATGTTCGCATACAGAGGGCATCGCACTATGCTAGATTCAAGATTGATTGTCTCCTGGGCAGACTCTCTTGCAATCCCGAACCTCGACTTATATATACTAAAGCTCTATATCATGCGATAACATCCTTCTGTATTCATGATTCTTTGACAGGGCGAACCGGATCGAGCGAAGCTTTTGCTATATTACAATCCGGTGCCGCCCAGCCTTGGACACCAGTAGCCGAGACAGTGAATCCCATTTTCGAGGAACTCAACAAACTCGTTCCACGAAGGGAATATTATCCTCCAAACATCAAACGAATTCAGAAGGTGATATGGAATCCAAACCTCACTTCTTCTATCCAGTGTGATGGATACAGACCGCTCATTGAAGCGATCAAAGAAAAATCCAACAATCTTCAGGTGTTCTCTCCAGGACAGGGTTTCGAATCAATAGAAACAAGCCACCTCTGTCACCGCGGCCGAACTCAGAGGCATATTTTCGATCCGTTACTCGACATTGAAATCGGCCAGGGAATTGCTAAAGCCGTTTACGCTCCCCGCGATCGCCGAATCGACGCAGAAGCAGCCCAGGTATATCAGATTGCTCGTGTCATTGTTTCAAACTGCTCCCAATTCCACATGAGACAGACACTAAGAGCCATACTCGAATCCTCCAACGTTATTGGGGGGTTTCCGGCGCTGAATACGCAACAATCTGTCATCTATACAGGTCCTCTCATCAGCCAGATTGAAGATCCCATCAACGAGAATTGGGGGGAGCTTGTCGATTTTTGTCGGCGTAGAGCTAGCAAAGCTAGCCTGTTATTCCGCTTGGGACTTTTGGCTTTTCGCAGTAAGGCGAATATGGACATCATCCATTCTTTAGCTGCGATCTGTCTAATCGACGACATCAGAAACTTAGACCCACCTCAGCATCAATTCTTCACAAATTTACAATCTTGTGATCCGCCTTCCATAGATCATCTTGAGAGCTTGATGCGGTCGGCTTACCCTAAATTTCTGCCTCTTAAAAACAGGAGGGGCAAGGAGCTGTTGTTTGATGCTAATGAGCGTGTCGAGGGTGAGCATGATAGAATATGCAGACAAGAAGGCATCGAGCTGGCCAATCGTATACAGCAATATTGGCCGATCTCAGCAGATCAAGTGACGACGGAAATGCTGGAGCCCGCGCCTGATGAAAATTTCGAGGGCCGTCCTCACTTGCTAATTGATGTTAGCTCGGCATGGGACGAAATTAAGACGGAATGGCAGCGAGCGTATGCAAACGTGGAACTAAGCAATTATATTAAGCGAGTGGACAAGATTCTGTTTTCCATTTGTCGTGGGCGCGATAGCTCTGAACCAGTGCCTTGGGGGACTGTTGAGCCTAGCTTCGTGATGGCGAAGTGTTCCCTCTCTTATCATTCCATTGTTCAAGACTGGGCATCAAAGCGTGGGCCGCTCCTAGAGGCAGTCGCGAGCAGTAAACACAGCCTCATAGGAAAATATCTGCAAATTTCAACAGATTCCCACTCCGTATCGAAGAAACCAGCCAATTTGACCGAGCTTGAAAAAATCCTACAAGAATTCAAGCAATCTGGTAACAGTCTTCGCAGACAGTATGCAGGAGATCTCTACGAGAGCTTGGCAGTCCTTGAGGGGACATCACAGCAGCTACAGCCGGGTATCATGGCCTCCGTCCCTAGTCTCGAAGAGCTCAATATGGCGATCAGATATGCATGCATCCGCATGGGATCTATCCAGGATGCAATCTTGACAGCCTTTGCATTACACGAAAATCGGAACCCTTGGCTTGTGCTTGGGGCCATAAGACCACTTTCGACCACAGCAGAGCTTTTGATACTTTTAAGATCGACAGCATCTTTCCAATTCGGACTAGGAATGAAAGATGCTATAGTATCTTATGGTGTGGCAGTTACCGATCTTCAGCACTTAATTCGTATTCATCGTGCTCTTTCACGCGGAAATCAGCAAGCCCTCTTTGACGAACTTCGTCATGCAGGCCACGAAAACTGGAAACCAGCCACGGTACCAGACTGGTTACTATTGGAAATAGATAGTGACATTCTTATTCGAGCAGAGCAAGTGGCTGTCGCTAGAGCTATAATGGACCCGAAACTCGGAAACGGGGTTCTTCAGCTCAGTATGGGAAAAGGTAAGTGCAATACAGTAGCTGATTCATTCCACTCGTTACTAATGACTCTTCAGGAAAAACGTCCTGCATCATTCCCATGGTTGAAGCCGTTCTAGCAGATGGCCAAAATCTTTCACGCGTGATAGTCCCAAAAGCTCTCATAATGCAAACCGCGCAGACTATGCAATTGAGATTAGGTGGACTTGTCGGCAGGGAGGTCGTACATGTTCCTTATTCTCGAAGGACTTCTACCGAGCGGGAGACGTTAGACTTGTATGCTGATCTTCACGGTCGAACTCGGCGCCGTCAAGGCATTATACTGACCTGCGCTGAACATTTGCTTTCATATAAACTTTTCGGATGGCAGAAATTTATTGACTCAAAGAGATCTACAGCGTCTCAGATGATCAAGTTTCAAAGGTGGCTGGACACTCACTGTCGAGATGTGCTTGACGAATGTGATTTTACGCTATCGGTCAAAACGCAACTGAATTACCCGAGTGGTCCGGAAATGCCCGTTGATTTCCACCCGTACCGTTGGCAGATTGCCCAAGAACTCCTTGGTCTAGCAGTTAGTCATCTCCGAGAGCTGAGGCGGAAGCACCCACAAGGCATTCAGATCACATCGAGAGGAGATCATCAACATTTCCCAGCCGTCCAATTTCTAAGGACAGAGCCCGAGAATACTTTGCATGATCTTATCATGGATGATATCTCTTTAGGAAGACTAATATTCCTTCGTCCTTCTCATCACAATCTTCGACAAAAGCGGAAGATTATTCAGGAAGTACTTTGTGCACCAAGCGCAAATGATAAATTGCTAAACTATGTCGCAAATCTATTTGTCAATCCAATTACAGCCAGAAACGCCCTCCTCCTCGTGCGAGGCCTCTTATTTCACAGAATCATCGTCTTGTGCCTTGGTAAGAGATGGAACGTTCAATACGGCTTACATCCAAATCGTGATCCAATTGCAGTGCCTTACGAAGCGAAAGGGAAACCCTCTGAACAGGCTGAATACGGCCATCCGGATGTGGCAATATTGTTCACTTGTCTATCCTTTTATTATGCGGGTTTGACGCAAGCTCAACTTGTACAAAGCGTTCAACATCTGCTTCAGTCGAACGATCCGGCTGCCCAGTATGAATGGTGGACTTCTACATGCACGAATTTGCCGAGATCTCTCCGTCACTGGAACGTGATACATCCTGATGATAAAGGGCAGATGGAGAAACTATGGTCTCTCTTGAGGCTAAATCGCATTGTCATCAATCATTACCTCAACCACTTTGTCTTCCCGATTCATGCCAGGCAATTTGAGGTCAAGTTGCAGGCATGCTCTTGGGATATACCGATTTGTACGGAGGGAGATGCAGGATTAACCCGAACGACGGGATTTAGTGGTACGAACGATAATAGATTTGTTCTGCCGCTAACGATCAGTCAACGAGATCTTCCACAATTGCAACATACAAGCGCAGAAGTTCTATCATACCTTCTACGAGACTGCAATCGTGATTTTCACGTAATTGCTAACGCTGAAGGCAAACGTTTGACTGAGAAAGGCTTCCTGAGAGACTTGAAAACTAAAGGAGTTTCCGTGCTCATTGATGCGGGTGCCTATATCTCTGAGATGGGAAACCGAGAACTAGCCCAAGCCTGGCTGGAAGTTGATACGGATGCCAAGGCGGTCGTCTATTTCGAAGTCGACAACAGGGCTTGGGTACACTACAGAGGCAATGCAAAGATGAATATGCCTTTATTGGCAACTCCCTTAGCAGAAAACCTATCGGAATGCAACGTCTTCTTGGATGAAGGGCATACAAGAGGAGTTGACTTGAAATTGCCGGCACATGCGCGTGGAGCAGTGACCCTAGCGCTGAAACTAACAAAAGATCATACGGTTCAAGGTACCATTTCATTCATCTTCACTAAGATAGCTTCCTAGGGGAATGTACTAATCAAGGCTATAGCTGCAATGCGTCTCCGCCAACTTCAGACAACACAGAGTATTGTGTTCTACGGGCCACCGGAAGTCGAGCAAAGCATTAGAGACTTCTGTCACCTCGACGTTTCAACAAGAATAGACTCGTCTCACGTTACATCTTGGCTACTTGAACAAACCTGTCGTTCTGTTGAGGATTTGCAAGGACTGTACGTAGCACAAGGGGTTGATTACTGTCGACGGATGGATATGATTTGGCACTGCAAGAACTTCATGACAGAAAGTTCTGAGCGTCAGAAGCTTCTGCAGGTCCTCAAACAACCCGAACGAAAAACACTGAAGGAACTTTACGCTCCTTCTTCCGAAAGATCTTCAGAAGAGTCAGAGGAAGGATTTACCTCCTCAAAAATGCGCTCATTCATGGATAAGCTTATGCTCACTAGCAAAGATCAACAAAGCAGAATCCAAGCGGGTGCATTGGAGGAGGTTGAGCAAGAGAGGGAGGTCGAAGCGCAAATTGAACAGGTGCGACAAGTAGAGAAGCGGAAGCAATATGACGCATTGAAGTACCCTGGGCTGCATCCAGATATATCGGCATTCGCTTGTAGCGGAACGCTCATCTCAACTCGCCCGAAGACGGGTAAGCCAGGCTTTGAACACGCTTTTTCTTTTGTAGGCAGAACGACTATCGCCAAGCGCTTCGGTGTGCATAAGACTGGCTCGAAACTTTACGTTTCGAAAGAGTTCGGAATTACTGTCAAAGTAGCGCAGGACTCGCAGGAGGGTAACAATTTCTTGGTGAGCAAAAACTCGCAACTAGTAACTCGAACAAAAACTGACAGCTGTTTAGCGGCCTGTGGAGTGGATAGTCTGGTCTCCCAAAACCGAGACTGCTCTCGTCATCATTCCCGAAGAGGCCGAGGACATTATGGAGTTCTTACGTGGTCGGGAGGGCAAGTCGTGCGTTCATCTGATTGCATACGCGGCACCAGTCACCAAGGCAATGCTTCATTTCAATCGCCTCGAGTTCTACTCTTTCCCGGAGTTGCCAAAGAATCATACTATTCCCGAGAGCATCAGGATTGAGCTCGGTATCCTTTCTGGTCGTCTATATGTGGATCGGAGCGAGTGGGAAGGGCTGGCGCAATACGTGGAAAGATCCCATACAACCAAGACCGTCGACTCCGACAAGATTGCGGTAGACCCAGCAGCTTTCATTCTGGAATGGCTGACTGTCCGTCGCAAGACAGTTGATGTTCTACATACTCACATGGGACATATTTGCACAGGTCGTGAAATGGAGAATGCGGATTCGTCAGAACTCGTGGATGAAGCCTAAGCGAGAAGAGAAATTTCATCGTTGATTTGATGTTCGATTTTGATATGGGAAGCTCAGGGATGGGATAGGCACGTTTTGCCATTGCATAACAGTCTAAAAAAGACCCTTTCTGGACACACATGTGTGTCATCCCATGTTGTGTTGATTTCAATGTAGTTTCTAAAAATAAGGGGAGACCAACTCATGTGTATTAGCTGCGTAAAATTTGGGGAGAAATAACATGGAAAAGTTTGCAGATTCCTTATCCAGTTCACCATTGTGACTTGCAACATTTTTTCAAAAGCGTATTTGTTACACGAACCTTGCTGCTAAACTGATACGACCTGCGGAGGGGCAACAGATCAGCTAAGTATGATTCCTCAGAGCTATTCTTGAGGTTCGAACATGCCGGTATTCTCATTGAATGTTAGTCACAGCAAATGGTTGATTCCGAATATGGTCGACTTTACCAGTATGACGGCCAGTGTTTGGAAAGACTCTGCAGATGACTACGTACGATAACTATCATCGCTAATCCGACAAAAGCAGTAGGCAATAGGCGGCTCTCCAAAGTTATTAGACGTGAATTTAATACGGAAATGTGTCTTTAAGCAATTATTTCAATAGATACATATTTATCCATCATCGGTTCAGCAAGATTGCAAAATAATGAAGATCACAACTCCAAAGCTTAGTCGAGAAGCCCAGGAGAAGGGGAGATGGTCAATTTTGATTGGCTCAATGCCAAGAAACTAACTGGAAGCGGCAGGAGAACGCTTCGGACAACGAGACCAATTGTCCATAGCCATCTTTGGGCGCGCAATCGTATTGCACCAGCGGCAGCATAGCATCCCACGTGGGTGTATGGCTCGCCGCAGTGCATTAGTGACTGCTCAGAATAGTGCCGCTTTTTCTATTTAGCGCTGTGACGTAGGCGTGCGAGGGGATATCTTTTAAGCAACTCTCAGTCCTCATTACACAAACCCATGTTACAGTTGAGTAATTCAGCATCGTTTTTCTTATATAAAAGAGCTATAGTCTCGATCAGTTGGCGATTATCTACTCGTCTCTCATCCATCATGTCAGCAATCACGCTCCGACAGTGTGAAGAAGACCCGAATAGAAAGGACATATTCGGGATTCTAAACAAGCAGCTTCAGCCAGGCAACACGGTGCCCGTATCGCAGGCAGCAACATCCTTCACACAAAGTGTCAAGAAGCCAGATGAAAAGTTCTTCTGGGGATTTTGGAACGACATATTCGACGTTGCACAACAGATACCGTACAGCAATCTCGCCCAGGACAAGCTCGTTCAGTTCGTGCGAGAGCTGACCCTAGTGCCGGAGACAGGCGATAAGGTCTGGGAGGTGAGTTTTGCTTCTTGCGACCATGACATATTTTTCAGAGTACCGCTATCGACGAAAACGTGCTAATACTGCCATAGGCTCGTGTTTGGACGGACCTTCCTATCCTTGGCGCGGCCATAAGAGAGCAGCTCAACCAACAAGTTGCAGAAGACGCGCAGATCTCGTTTCACGCCTTCGTAGCACGGCTACTGCAAGCCGGCATATCTCCAGGCTCAGAGACTACGGCGATCTGGATGTTGAGAGATGCGCTTGAGCAAAATGCTACATCGACCGGCAAGGGAGGCGACATTGACCGTACTCTAAAGACAGCTGCCGTGTACATCGAATATGCCGGGGCGACGCTCGTTCAAAAGTTGGCTTTGCAGCCGGAACCCCAGCTCGACGAGACACAGCAGCGAATGCTAAAAGGGGGCGAGATGTGGAAAGGGAAGAGCGGGCTTACGGTGGATAGGTGGAAGTTCTGGGGTAAACGGTTCCGGGAACAAGCCGAGAATGCGACAGGTCAGGAGACGAAGGATCTGGCTCTCCATGCTGCGAAACTGATTGAAGTCTGGACTCAGACGCGGCTATCTACGTGATAATCTGCGGCAACTGATGTGTTCGCTGAGAGCTAGCATCTTGCTTGCTTCCTTTAGCGAGCTCCTCACTAGTGGTAGGCGCAAGAAGTCAATCAATCCGACTGAAAGTGGATCAAATGCAGAAGAAGTTGTTCATCCCACATAATAAATGCCGGAAGCTGTTCGTCGTTTCGAACGTGGTAAGCTACCATGGTGACAATTATTGAGAACTCGGAGGTCAAAACGCATATGTCGGGTCCTGGCGTGACCGATGTCATGCGTAGATAATGCTGTACTATTGAACACGGTACATACATTGAACAAACAAGACTTTGTGCCTAACAAGGAGAGCTGACTAATCTAGGTGCCCCCTGAGAATTACTACTGTTATTATTTCATCACAAAGATCATGTAAATGAAGCCTTAAGTGAGTTACAAAAATAACATTGTGGAATAACGCTGACTCGAAGCTAACCTTGAAACAATAAACTCCATAGACCGTGCCGGGGTATCCTAAAAGCTCAACCAAACGCCGCCAACACGCTTATCATACAATCGTTAACACATATAACTCCAGGCCAAGTTTAAAATAACGTATTGAAATCCAGCAGAGGGACAATCTAACCGCAGTCTTCTTCCTATTGCGTCTTTCTCATGCCCCATTCGTCAACAAGGGTTGGACTCTGCACCGCATCGCGGGCGCTGCGCGTCAGAATGGCACGAGAAGCCTCAAATCGCGCATTATTCTTGTCGTCGCTCTCTGTCGTAACGTACAGGCTATCAAGTACTTCCAGGATACTCAACCCTTGAGCATTCCGCGTATGTGGGTTGGCGCCAAGCTCAAGCAAGACGCGCAATGCAATCGTCTTGCCATGCCTAGCCGCCAGGTGAAGAGCGGTCTCGCCATTACGGTTGCGGGACTCAAGTTTCGCCCCAGCCTCTTGCACTAAGGCCTTAATAACAATCTCGCTTTCGTCTTTGTCATATTTCGTCGCGTCACTACTATTGACAACGAACGACATGAGTGGCGTGTTTCCTAGCTTATCGTACTGATTGGCGTCGACTCCGGCGTAAATGAGACCTTGGATGTAGCCTAAACGTCGACTGTCAGGAGTCATTCGGGGTGCTTCTACTTCTTCATCCTGGATGTGCTTCCTTTTGTTGTGTCCCTGGGAAGATCTGGGGTTGTCTTTGGAGTGCAACCGAGAACCATGCTTTGGGGTGTCCGGAGAGAGGCAAAAGTCGGCTTCTGCGAGACAGTGGAATCCGTTTCGCCCTTGGGAATCTTCCTTCTGCGGGTTTGGGGAGGAAGACTGGTCGACCCCCACGGCACTACGAACAACCCTCAGGAGGTCTGCATGAGCGTAAAGTTCCTTATCTTCCACCGTCCCCGTTTGCGTGTTGATTCTTGGGACTGGTCTGGCAAAGAAGGCTGGGGTTGTCGTACTAATTGGTGCCGTGCTCTGATTGTTGGCAGCCAGATAGTTGTTATTGGGCGGTGATCGCGTATCCATAGGCTTCACTCCGAAAGCATCACGGCGGTTGATACGGTCAACATCGTGCACCTGACCAGGAAACCGAGCAGAATTCCTCCTTTTAACTCGTAAGATATGGTAGAAACTGCGGCCGTAAACATCGCGTACGAAGATGTCAAAGTTTCTCTCGCGCAACGTATCGAGTAATTCGTCTAATCTGGAACCTTCTTGAAACCAAGAGCTGTGAAGAACGTGAAGAAACGATTGACCGGCTGAATTCAACTCACGAATCGGCAGCTGTGGTTGACTTAGTGCTTGGCAGACGAGATATAAGAAAAGGTCTTGAATATCGTCCTTTGTGGCAAGATAATGGAATGTGGTATTTCCAAATATGTCCCTTGCCAAAAGGTTTGGATCAGAGATGTTGACGGGCACCTTAAAAGTGGCCCATACACTCTGCATCACGAACACCTGATCGGCTACCTTGCACCAGCAAAGGCCGGCTGCATGTGCTGGAGACTCGATACATTGTTGCTGATGAGCAAATAATTCAGCGTTTAAGTAGTCACCGGGCACAGCATAAGCTGCACTGAATCCGAACCCGCCATTCGCAGGGTCGGCGGTTGACTGAAAGTCGGGACCCTGGAATGTGACGTCGGGAGCGCGTGGAGATTCAAGATTTTTGGGGAACGTGTATCGCTTCAGGACTTTCACGGCTCGCTTTGCCTTACTAAATGAAAGACCGGAAAGCTTTTCTCTCAAAGCGCTGGCAATAGTAATGTCCGTGGACGCAGTAAGGCCGGTGTCTTTGCGAGATGTATTGAGCCGGCCGAAGAGACTGGGGAAAAAGCCCAAGGGGACATCATCCGGAACTGGTGTGAAGTTGTCAACGCTGGCAGTGCCTGGATAAGCAAATGGTGCAGCGCCTGGGTAATATGACTCCTCGATTGAAGAACGATATGAACGTGCAATAGTCGTGCCTTCAAGGTCCTCCGGGAAAAGTCCAAAAGCTGCTGTATTATGCTGGCCAGCAGCCACCCCGCTTATATCCTGAGAGGCCGTATTTCGTCGGCACCGTCTACCGCGGAGACTTCTTCGAAGTCCATTGATCCGATTCTTCTCCTCCTCATCATCTTTCGGTCGAATCCATCTCGGGTCATTGCCTAATACGTTGTTCTTCACTTTGTTGGCCGCATCTTTACTATTACATGGGTCAGTCAGCAACGTAATCAATTGGCGATGAGAGGAATGGGGTGAGTATATACCCAGGCTTGAATTCATCTTCTTCTAGTAGCTCAAGAATCTTGGGGAAAGGTAGTGTTGTGAAAAGATAAAGTCGTATGAGCCTTCGTGTGCGAGTTTCGGTCCAATCTTTCGGCCGACCACCTCTATTGGTCGATGCGCTTGCTGTTGGTGATGCTGACTCCATCGTATCCCTCACACCTCTCCACATAGGGATCTCCAGAGCTAGCTGATATCAAAAAACAGACAATATAATTGATTGAATTAGTACTAAGAGCCAAGAAACACTTGACTCTTAGCTACTATTGACGATGAATAATGCAGTAACATCTCAGATCGAGGCTCTTGGGTTGTGGGGATGAGAATGGGTTTTGTATGCTGAGTAGCTGGCTTAGTTCAGTTGAGGGAACCCCCAAACAGAACCCCAAAGCGCATTAGAAGAGCCTCCCTTCAGCACATCGCGGCACAGCACGTCAATTATTGGAGCTGCAGGTTGCGCGACAAGGGCTTGTCAGGATTCTCGAATCCATGCAGGCTGGACAAAAGCCGGCCACACGGTCGCATAACAGCGCTGGCCGACCTTATCCACTCTGTATATCCATTGGCTAACATCGAACTGTTAAGCCACAAAGTAACTTATTCTGTCGCTACGGTTCGTTAATAATCGGATCAAAACGGGACTAACGACGAAGGAGCCTCGTAGGGCAGACAATCCTACAATAGCGCTACCAAGTTCCTGACGACATCACGTACGTGTTTCAATCGAACTGTAAGACACTCGATGACGGGAACTAGACAACTTTGAAAGATATACGGAGGCATATTTAAAGTAGGTAGGCGGACGATGCGCTGGCTTATGGAATGGAACACTTACTATAGACTAAAACTTCTAAAGTGGTCTTCAATTTGTCCGTTTTCATATCGTCACATCCAGATGTTTAAAACATCCTTGTCCGTCAAGTGTATTTTATTCAATCGTAAGTAGTAGCTATGTCATTGTGTTTCGATTCCGAGGGTCTTGGTTCTTAGTAGGCTGGCTGACTGAAAAGGCGGACATTGATGGTTGCACGAGAGGGTGGCTATGCACCTAGGTTGTGGCTTCACGAGGGGCTCGGGGGGCTGATGGGCGGAGGTACCGACAGTTGGAACCTATCTCGCAAGCACATTGGGGCTGTGCACGAATCATCTGCTGCTCCCTTAACTGTTGTGCTTCTCCTCCATCTCATCTCATTCATCCAGTCTTGCCAGTTTCTACACTTTCAGTCATTTCGTCTGGAAGCAGGAAAAGTCAGGCAACTAGTTAACGTGCGAACTGGTTCGCATTTTGGCAGTACCACAACTCTCCTAGACTAAAGCATTGTGTCGACTTGTATCTTCACTCCCCTGTTTCCGCTGATTCCTAAGGCAACCAGAAGAGTCATATCTTGATATTAAGCGGGGGTTCTTGGCCGGCCATGGTGTTCTAGTCTAACACCCCGCTTCGTCCCGGGTCATCTTTTTCAAAGCTATATTCCATTTGGCCCCAAGTCTGGTCTCTATGGCATATGTGTGGCACAGCAGAAAATGCCGCTCCGTTTTCATTTCTTGATCTCTTTAGAAGTCTAGTTGAATGTATGTTTACATTGTGTACACTCCAGTCATACTTCGTTGGCCTGCCTACAGAAGTATACATGTATTTCCTGGTTAGGGATTATTATGCCTTCGGTACTTACTTGTACTATCCAGCATCACTCTGAACTACCTTGGTATATCTGAGCTTAGATATGAGCCTATGCATACTTACGTATACAAGAGTTTTCCCAAACGCCCACCCTCCACGATCGCCTTGATTTCCCTTTCTTGAAGGATCTGGCTATGAGCTGTTGTCGAATTCTTGGCTCGGGAATGCCAAACTCTAGAAGTCGGCTTTCTAAGCTGCCTCTTTTGGATTTCCCTCAAACACCATCAGATATAATTCATTGGTCAGTCACAGTAACAACCCAGCGACGCTAACATTAATCTACTTAGCACTCAGTCAATTGCCCAGCACCAATCCAATCGATCGCCACCTCTGGCCCGGAAATACCGGTATACCTGATATGTCCATACCATTTGACGACCATCACGTTTGTGGACTTGTGCATTGGTCAATATTATACTTGTTTCGTGCTATCACTAAACGATGGGAGCTATTTCATTGATTATATTACGAGCTTTGAGCGATAATTACGCTGGTGTCGGAAATTCGACGCTGACAACAGCTTTTCCATTCGCGCACTGGTTCTTCAACAACATCACTGCCACCCCCATAGACTTGGGCCAGAGGCTTGTTTTCTTGAATTTCCATTTGTCTAGTCCCCAACTCTGGCTAGTTATCCCGTACATTGTATGTCGTTGTGATTTGATGCGCCACAGTTGTGGCCATGATCCTCTCAGTTTCCTGATGAAACACCCTGACAACCCGCAAGCACCCTTCTTAGCATGAATGCAAACAGTAGACCAGATGACTCTTTTTTCTACTTGCATCCCGAACATTGCTTGACGTGGCAGTTCGCGCCCATTCCATTCTGGTTTCCTTAGTTTGACTATGTCGTCTCAATTATGTATAAGTAGCAAAACGTCCCTCGAACGCATTCCACATCTGCTTTCGCCACTGTTACCATCGTCTATCGTGACCTACACTTCTCTGCTCGCCTCTCATATATAGAATTCAAGTGCCATTCAACAGCCTGAAGAATTTCAGTCCATCGTCTACATATATAATTCACATATTTTATCATTACTCCAAAGCACAGCACTTTGCATCGTATCACCGTTGCTATACCGCCCTACGATTAGGAGACGTTCGGTTAGCTCTACTATCAATTTAAATACGCACGACCATGCCTCGTGAAAGCAACAATTATTACGGAGCCTCGAGGTTAGTAATATGAACGCAATTGATACTGATATCTCATGCTAACGATCTTAGTTCCTCAACTCGCACTTCCTCCTCGTACAAATCGAAACACGATGCCTATAGAGAGGACAGGATATCGGAGTACGGCCGCGAAACAAACTATTCCAGCGATCGCTTTTACGTTACTGGAGAAAAAAGCCGTTCTAAAGACTCAATGGATCGAAAATTGAGTCAATGGGACAAGGACTTCGCCAAAGCTTCTCGTCGACAATGATAAACCGGAGGGGTTCAATTACCCTGACTTACCCTGACTTTGTCATAACCTGTCAAATACCATCTGACATAATTGCTTGGCATGTACAATAAACCTGTATTAGTATGTGATTGGGCCGCGGAACACGGATAGAGCATTAGAGGATAGATCAAATGGCATTTTGTTTCCTTAACTGATAGCTGCCTGCCGACATGGCACCCACCGAGACCTTAATGTAGCTAATGGAATTGTTCATTCATTCGTCGAGCTTCAATGTGTCCGAGCACGTACAATTGGATACGTAAACCGCATACGGGTGACTCACGGTTCGTCTCATGAGAACGCATTACAGCATGCAAGATGGCCCACATCCCCCGAACTGTTGGCGTCGGTTCTCCCTCACTCGCCCGGGATTTCCCACGCCGGACTCTGGTGAATCGGCGCGCCCCGCCGCCATCCATCCCCCACTTGCCCTTCCTATTAACTAGGTACTACCACCCAATACAATCCTACCCATTACCACCCTATTCTCCTTCATTGGATAACTATGTTTTTTGATAACGTCGCATTCTAACCAACAATATACGGGCAGATGTATAAAGGGTGCTTGGCATGGAAAGTGTATGAATTACGCAAGCGCAGTAAACATGTTTGAGCATAGGTTAATGCCTCGGTACACCGGCCCTCTGACCGACCTATATTTCAACCCAGTATCGTCCATCGGTATATCCCGCTCAGCACGGCGCCACACCCCGGTCTCGGGGTCTCAGCCTTACTGTATACCTGGGGCACATCACCGGTATTTGACTGGGCTTCCTTACCCATTTCCAATACCACACCAGCATTTATCCCCACAGTCTCTTCTGACTCTTTTTCTGCAGGGCTATTTGGAAATGATTTTGCGATTTTGTTGCATACTAGGCATCAAGCCGCGAGACATCACCAGACCCCGAGTGGTAGTAAAGTCTGGGCCTGACGAAATCCCAAAACAGGAATAAGGGTGAAGGATTCATTGGACTCGGCGCTTAAGTGAGCCAGCCATCCGGGCGTCGGGGCCGAATTCAAGTTCGCCTCAAGACTAACTAGTATAAAAGAGCCAGCGCGGTAAGTAAGCTTGAGCCGCATTCGGTAATGTGTTATTTTGTGCATGACATGGGTACCCAAGGAGGAAGACAGGAATTCCGTTGTGTCTCTGTGTCGGCCCTACGCCCTACGGGGGATTTCCAATCAGCCGTGACCTAATACAAGTACCCATTACGATCGATTACTGGTGGGTTCTCCTTAACCCAGATAGGTAGCCGCACATGAACGGACAGCCACGTGAGCTATGTTTTGGTGGTTTCTTTATCTGGTTCAATCTGACGAAACTAGGCAGCTAATACAGTCAATTTTCCGCCGATACCCTATTGGCTCTATGTCGAGTATACGATTCTGCACCAACTTTTGAACGGATTAATACTGGCGATTGCATTCCTGGCAGATACGAGTCTTCATTCTCAAGGGTACGAAGGTCGGCTGGATGAGTTGGTAACTGGTGCCATTGTCCCTTCAGTCTTACGGAATGTTATGAGAATTGGTGACCATCACATATTAGACACATGCTATAAGGCATTGCTGTCACACACATAGTGCCTTGAAGTACTGTAAGTTCGCATACTTGGAGTGTTTATTCTCTCCAAAGAAGGCAATTATTCCCTAGCGAATGTCTCTGTGCGGCATACTTACCGCGACTCATCCTATAAAATACCTTGTTCCCGTCTGGCTTGAAAGCTCCTGATAGTACATATAAGCGCATTGAACATAACGCCCAAAAACGTACAAGTCATAAAGTGGTTTGCCCCGAAATAGGCATGTTGTACAGGTTCCCGCTTCGCAACGCCTCGCCGGACCACAAGCGTCATACGCGACACCGATTAAGTTTAAGGATGTGGGAAGCCCACCGTCAGCTCATGAACACTACTCATGGGGCACGTCGAGACCAGTCTCTAGACGGAGGAGTTCCGACAACGATGTACCATCTCGAAGGTATATCCAATCACCCCGCGCCGTGTCTTGTTTCTGGTCTTGGCCTTCACTAATGATCACCCAGTCGTAGCGCTTCGGGCCAGAAGTCGGCGACGCCAACCAAATCTGTTTGTTTGGCGGCTGCTTATTGATAACATATGTACCGACGTCGTTGATCCTAAGGTTCATAACCCCTGCCTGTAGTAGAATTGGTGTTAGTTCAGTTTGGCTATTACATTAACTGTAGCGAAAGATGATGGAACGGTTATTGAAGATAGCATACATTGTAATCAACATCGATGTCGGTTCGCTCGTCTTGCATCTTCTCGTATGCGGCGAGAAGATCGTTGATATATTTGTTGGCAAGCGTATGGTATTCTGCTTCGGTAATGTCGGCAACTACTGCAGTCTTGAGCTCCTCGCGGGAGATTGGAGGCTTAGCAAGGCGTGAACTGGTCGAGAATGGACTTCGGGGAGTCAAGGTAGCGTTGAGGGGGCGTAATGTCGAGAATGCGAGGCGTCTAGTGGTAGTAGAGGTGGCAGAAGCGGCAGTGCGTGTTGCGATGCCGCGCACTGCCATCCTGGCCAAGCTTGTGACAACGGGACGGGCCATGATAACTGATCTTCAAGGGTTGAAAGACGTTGTAATTGCTCGAGAGCTGATGACGGTGCTATACTGGATTGGCGTGTCAAATACGATGAATGTCAAAAAGAGAGCTTGGAAGGCTTGTTAACTTGCAATTAATGCATGCCTAGACTGGGTCGAGAAAGTTATTGTTCTACCAACAGTGAATCTGGAGAAGATGGACGAAGCTAGGTAGCTACCCAAGCGACCTCAGATGCTGCAGGTGCACTTACCTATTTGGGTACTTGCCTTTGAGTAACTATAGCTATTTCCAATATTTCCATTCATTGTTCCATTAGAGTCCACATCATTATACTGGATAAGTATATATACTGGGTTGGGCCATATTTACATATAAAAAACATGTAGTTACCTCAGGTTATGGTATGGCATATGTTACTTTATGAGGGAACCCATTTGCTGGAGGTTTCCAACATATTCATCACGGATTTCCTAACATAATTAGTCAGAGTTACACATACTATATTGATCGCTAATTCGAAGAGTTTGGCAATGTTAACATATATTAATTCGAGGTCCCAATGGCCACTTGCCTGTAGACTATCGACCATTATCATACAAACCCAGGACTCCGAAGGGACAGGAAGACGGAACTTATAAGCGGTTCATATTCGACCACGGAAAACTACGGGAGACTTGATTAAAAATAACCATAGCCGATGGGGTTTTCTCGCTTTGGTTTAAGACTCCATCGGTGTAGTCGACAGTACGTTTCGTGAGCGGCAGACCCCGGGCCATTCACCCACTTCAGCCTGCCCGGAAAGGAAATAACGGCGTTGAGAAAGCGCATGGCCTCTGCCGAGTTGCTAAAAGCCGAGCTTCAGTCGGGTGGAATCGTGAACCGTAGCCGCATGATAATCCGATGAGCCGCAGTAGGTTCCGATCATTTTCGTAGTCTGGGGTAATAGGGCTGTCCCGGGGCTCCAGTGGAGTGACCTCACATGTACTTAACGTGAGAACTCATCTTATGCCCATTTGAGCATTTAAGAATTCGTGATGATGATGCTGTCTTTTGAGATGATGGTCTTGAGCGATTTTTCTCGCAACGAGCTATGAGATTCGTGAGAGGGAGATTAATAATACTGATAAGCAACATTACTATTAGGTATCTGACCAGCCGGTCCTCGGCGGAACGTATATAATACGATAGGACACTGTACAGTCTCGGTGGCTGTGGCTAAGCGTACCTTTGAATATACATTGTCATAGCAGAACGCCCGAAGTCTGGCCGCACCCGGCCGGAGGCTTTAGACAATGTTTGTTTTGCAAGCCGTCGAACGATGTCGCAGTGCTATCCTCTGTATTCGTTACGTTGATCTTTGCAAGTTAGACGAAGCCGACTCGATACATTTTTGTGTAATAACAGGCGGATTGAAAGGGGTCACAAATGGAATATGAATGCATTGCACTAGAGCAGGACCCTATGTATCGCGTAAGTACAGTAGTCTCGCATCACGACGTACAGTGACGGGTTCCTGGAATTCCGTAGCTCAATAGAGGGGCAATATGCGCACGTCAGAAGGACCACTGCGAAGAACGGATATCCCCCACTTCTCAAGCCGCATGCTGCTAAATTTCTGCGGTAAATTCTTAGCGGTTGGGAATAGGTAATTCCGTACTAGGTTTAGTGTTGGTTACTACGCCCTTGTAGCTCACCCTGTTACAGGAGCATAGCGCTGCCCGTGGCGGATTTATGTCGCTCATATCATCTTTGCCCCTCCAACAAATCAACTGCTGTTGCTCGTACCACAAGTGAGGTCCGCGGCATCGCTCTGGTCTGGCTCTTTCCTCTGCACGGGTATTTATTCATCTAACCTCCTCTTCCTCCCTAAATCTCTCACCTAGTTTCCTCATCTCCCCCAAGACAATCGAGTCTATACACTGCGCCGACAAGCTTTAATACGAATATAGCCCACCTTTCCATGTAAGAGCTCCCCCCAAACAAGTTGTCCTACTATAACCCCGCCATCACAATAGAAAAATTTCATGCGACAAGTCGCACGCTCATTTACCCCTCCATTCCCCCTCAACAAATCGTGGACTGAGAGGTTCTCTTTGAACTTTGGAGGCAAGAATACATAGAGAATTCTTCTCTCTGGTCTTGATTGGAGTGGCTTAAAGTTTAAATGCTACTGTCGCCTGCCGACAACCGACTCTTACCCCTCCTCAGCTCTGAAGTCTTGGCTATCGCACTTGCAACGCCGCGTCTTGCCCCTCCAAACCTGCCCTGATACACAGCACAATCTTCTACCTTTCCCTCCCGCCGGTCCAACACCTTGTTGCTCGCTTTTTTTCCTTATAATAGCTTTGTGGTAACATTTCTCACTAACGTCCTTCCTCCCTATCCCTAGACCTAAAAATATCATCATGGCTATCAAGGTTGGCATCAACGGTTTTGGCCGTATTGGCCGTATCGTTTTCCGCAACGCCGTCGAGCACCCGGAGATCGAGATCGTTGCCGTCAACGACCCCTTCATTGAGACCAAGTATGCCGAGTACATGCTGAAGTACGACTCTACACACGGCATCTTCAAGGGCGACATCTCTGTCGACGGCAGTGACCTCGTGGTTAACGGCAAGAAGGTCAAGTTTTACACCGAACGCGACCCTTCTGCCATCCCCTGGAAGGACACCGGCGCTGAATACGTCGTCGAGTCTACCGGTGTCTTCACCACCACCGACAAGGCCAAGGCTCACTTGGTAGGTGGTGCTAAGAAGGTCGTCATCTCCGCTCCCTCGGCTGATGCGCCAATGTACGTTATGGGTGTGAACGAGAAGACCTACGATGGCAAGGCTGATGTCATCTCTAACGCTTCTTGCACTACCAACTGCCTGGCTCCCCTCGCCAAGGTCATCCACGACAAGTACACCATCATTGAGGGTCTCATGACCACTATCCACTCCTACACTGCTACTCAAAAGACTGTCGATGGTCCTTCTGCCAAGGATTGGAGAGGTGGCCGTACCGCCGCCCAGAACATCATTCCCAGCAGCACCGGTGCTGCTAAGGCCGTCGGCAAAGTCATCCCTGACCTGAATGGCAAGCTGACCGGCATGTCGATGCGTGTGCCCACCTCCAACGTCTCTGTTGTCGACTTGACCTGCCGTATCGAGAATGGTGCTACCTATGACGAGATCAAGGAGACCATCAAGGCTGCTGCAAACGGCGAGCTCAAAGGTAAATCTCTCGTACCAACGCATAGCGGATTCGTAGAAGTCTAACACTAACATACTTCCTATTAGGTATCCTTGCTTACACTGAGGACGATATCGTTTCCTCAGATATGAACGGCAACACTGCCTCCTCCGTCTTCGATGCCAAGGCCGGTATCTCACTGAACAAGAACTTCGTCAAGCTCGTCTCCTGGTACGACAATGAGTGGGGTTACAGCCGACGTGTGCTTGACCTCCTCGCCTACATTGCCAAGGTTGACGCTGGCAAATGAACTTCTAAACTCTAATGGACGGAAAGGGACACTCCCATTCCCTGGTTATACTTTGGGGACTTTTCATCGCTGCGATACGCATATAGAGGAAAGCTAGCAGATCCGGTTATTGAGGGTTACCGGGAATCCTATGGACTATGAGGCGTCGAGAAACGCAAAATGAGACCTGTCAATATGAATTGACGATAATGAAATAGAACAAATACTGCCACTCATTCCGTGTCCCGCAATTTGAAATGATAGTGTGATAGGCGTTTTGATAATGCGCGAAACCCTTTTCTTGGTAGGCCTAATGCAGATTATCTTTTACTGGCAAGTGTGTTCGTGAAGATGCTTTTCAGCGAATGAAAAATGACGAGACGTGTAATTATTGTTATAGTCAACCTTATAGCCCTCTACTATTAGTACATGCGTTAGGTCTCTCTATTCGCAAAATGCCGGGCACATTCCTTTCAGTTACCTTAGACTGGGCAAGAAACGGAGTGCTTCCAGACTAAACATTCTTTTCATATCCATGGAACGCCAGCACGTAACGAAACGCCGATATCCCACAGCCCATTTGTTTCTCTGTACACCTCACGTGCTTATTTCATTTAGCCTCATATCCAACGATGAGTGGGGATTAGCTGATCTCCATGGCATCGCCGCCACCTTGCCCGTTCGTTACGGAGAAGTCGACGACACCATCGTTGCCGATGAGCCGCTTCTCGGATTGTGTGACGAAGCCGACGCTGCGGGTTGGGTCGTAGAAGAGCTTGAAGGAGCGCTGCACATCGTCGACGGTGACCTGGCGCGCTTTGCGCTTGACACTTATGAGCTGTGATGTCGTGATGAGATTTGACGCGTACCTAAGGCCGGCCTCTTGACCGATCTTGGTGAGAAGCGCCAGCGCGTCCGCTGAGATGTCTACCTCTTCCTCTTGAGCGCGGATTCCTAGGATTTGTTGGATCTCCTCCGGGCTGTAGGGCTTGGTCTGGATGATTACAACACGGTCGAGGAAGTCAAGTGGCAGGCCGTGGGGACTGCGGTAATCCGTCCCTCTAATCTTGGAATTGCCTCGGTTGCTCGCCATGATGACAATGGGCGCCAGGTCGTCCTCGAGCGCTCGGTTGATGTAGCTGAAGCATTCAATGTCCAGCATGTGAACTTCGTCAATAAAGAGCACGCCTGGAACGATCTCGGCCTTGCCCTCTTCTTTCCACTCGGCTACTTTTGTGTTGATCTGATCACGGATTTCGCTTCGGATCTCGCCTGTATCGCCGCTGAAGAGGGCAAGGAATCCTTGCGTGCGCGAGTTGATGACGTCGATCTCGTGGAGAGTGACAGTGTGGATAACTTCCTTGCGCTTCTGCAGCTCACCATCGGGGCACTGGAGGAACTTTGTATCAACACCCATGGCGTCGTAGTCGCGACTGCGCGCGTAGCTTCGCCCCAGCTTTGTGATCTTGCCACTGCTCTTGTCGATGCTGATTATGTCACCTGCCATGACACGCTCCTTTGTCATCGCGTCAATCATCTTGGAGCCCATGTCATAGACTGCCTCCATGTCCGTAGTCTTGATCGTCAGCTTTCCCTGCTTCGCGCCTCCCGTTACGCTTCGGTCAATCTGGATCTCGACTACTTCGCCCTCCATCATCTCCGACTCCTCCTTGATACGGACGCCTATCGATTTGCGGAAGGCTTGTGTTAGAGCTTCAGTTTTGGACATTTCGAGAGAGAATATTTCGGATGATGCAAGGCTGGTGAACGGAACGTCGGGGCCGAGTGACTGTGACATGCCCATTGCTATAGCTGTCTTGCCGGTGCTAAATGACAATGTGGTTAGTATCCTTCAAGTGTCTGTGCTTGGAATTGGGATTATTAAGCTTGCACAATAGATGATATCGTACCTAGGAGGTCCTGCGATTAATACAGCCCTGCCGGCAATCTTGCCAACTTTGATCATCTCTAATATGACGGCGGCCGCTTTCCGAGCCTTCTCTTGGCCTACGAGGCCTTGTGAGGCGGCTCGGGGCTCTAACGAGTCGGCATCGACACCCAAGCCGCGAATGTGGGAGTGAGCCGCGATCAGGTTCAAGCCTCGCAGCTCCTTGGTTTCGCCGACGGTGACGACGGGCTGGTGTTGGAGCTATGTGAGCTTGGCTCTCTTGTGCCTGTGGGTGAGGATTGACTTACAGCAGCCATCTCGACTGACTATCACAGGATCGAAAAGGACGGGAAGCTTTAGACGCAGTATAGACAGTGTTTGTTTCTCTGTTTCGATTTCCTGAGTTGTCGCGGGCTAAGATGCGATTGAATATCAGGGATCGAAGTGCAGAAACACGAAAATTATTGGTCCTTGCATGCACCTACCCTACGTTGAGGCAGGTCGCGACAAGATGTGGCGTTTCCGCTGATGCCCGTGGCTGTGCTAGGTGTCTATTTACTTAAGGTTAGGTACCTAAGAACGGCGGTTAGCCTGAGAAGCATGTGGCTGTAAGTTGGAGAAAAAGTGACCCGGTTGGAGAAGCTGAACTACCTACACCGTTATTCTGCAAGGGGTTTACTCCCATAACGGCTACTTCCGCCAACCTTTAGAGGCACTGTTATAACTTGTAGTAGATGAGTTACACATACAAGTATCCTGCAGCTGTACATCTGGGGAGTTTAGCTGAGTGACAAAAATATCTTCAGATATGACACATAATTATTCGTTTTTATCTGGTAGGATAGCTGAATAAGATTCAATCGTGAACTTAATGGTGCAAGTTTTGATCTTTGCCTCAGACCTCTAAGCAATCCCTGTGATACCAACCTACTTGTATGTAAATAGATAGATATGTTCATCACTTCTCAAGTAAGAATAGGCACACAATCGCGGCAATATGATATAGCGAGTTTTAGTCGCAATACCCTGGTCGTGATGACGACTAGTTTCGGCAATCTGTGTCATGGCAGTACCACCCAACTGTTCCAGAAGGACGTTCTATCTTAGCATGGGTAACTCGACTTGTAATCAAATGTGATAATGCAAGACAGGCACCCTAGGATGTTTGCGCTATCTACGGCAGATGGGCCATATCCCGATCAAAGACAAAACGTCCTCGTCCACATGCTCCTGCATCATCCCAATCTAGCCTAGGTAGTTTAGGTGCTTGATACATAGGCTCGGCTCGTGTACAAGTGTCCGCGGTGAGACGGTGAGTTTGAGACAACAAGGACGGTGAAAAAAAAAAAAAAAAAAAAAAAAAAAAAAAAAAAAAAAAAAAAAAAAAAAAAAAAA